>OY720463.1:24623665-24828665 GCA_963082715.1 Harpalus rubripes | reverse complement strand
TTAATTAATATTGATGAGAAGAAAATTTTACCTAACTCCCATTAATTAATATTGTTGGTATTATTTATCAAAACTTGTCAGTATTACGGTACTATGTTTTTTTTATTATTTTTATTTCGACAATGTTTTAATAAAACTTTGGAGTTCCACATATCGTGAATTATTATTTTTGCGTATATTTTTTATAAATCACCCTGTACAGTGGCTCACTTGGTTCGCAGATCGATGAAGAACGTTATTATATGTTATAGCAATTGAAAAATATATTATTTATATGTGTGTGTTGATGTATAATAATATATTTTAACAATATATAACAAATAATTTTTATTCTCTTTATATTAAGTGACACACAGTTACTCACGCCTTTGCCCCGATAGATAAAAACTTCAGCATACGCAATGCAGGCGACTTTTTCAGTGCCCACCTCTAAACCACTCTCACCATCTATATCACAGAACAGTTCGTCCATTAAAAAATTAAATAAAACCGGCGACAAAGGATCCCTTTGCTTAACGCCGCGCCTCATTGGCAGCGGTCCCGTAGTGCCCCTGCCACACCGGATAGTGGTGTGGCAGTCCTGATATTGGTGGGCAATAAGCTGTAATGTCTTGCCGTTTACGCCAACACGCTTCAAGGCGCGCGGTATTGACTCTGTTGACACGGAGTCAAACGCCTTCTTTAAGTCTAGACTCAGCACCGCATATGGTGCTGCTCGCTCTCTATAAGACTTGATGATATTAGTTCAAATAAGCGTGTTGGCGAGGCACCCATCAATCCTACGGAACCCCTTCTGCGCACAGTGAATGCCGATTTGGCCCAGCCGCTTAGCCAATATTTTGTTGAATGTTCGAAGAATCAGCGAGGCGATCGTTATCGGACGCCAGTTAGCCACATCAGCCGGATCACCACCCTTAGGTATCAATGTGGTCCGGCAGGCTTTCAGTTCGGGCGGTACGCATGACCCCAGGAGCATACCGTTGAACAAGATCGTCAACGCTTTAACGTCCATGCTACTGAGGTCTATAATTCTAATGTTATCTGGCCCTGCAGCTGATGGCTGCAGTGTCCGGATAACCTCGCCTATCTCCTCTTCGGTCATGGGGAGGTACGAAGTGTCCTCCCCGTAATCAACTTGAACCACCGGTTCGCGGTCCGGTGGTGATGGTTTGCTAAAAATATTGGCATAAGCTGCCTCGACCTCGTCGGCAGTCGGGTGCACGTCCGGGGCGTTAAGGTCTTCTTCGCCGAACAGGCTAGCGACTATCTTCTTCTTGTCCCTCGTGTACAGATCTTGTACCTTCTTGTACTCCGCCACGCGTGATGATTTTTCGCCTCTGACCCGCTGTCCCATGAACTCTCAATGTCTGGTGACTTACCGAGTGAGGTAGGGATGTACTCGCTACCTTCATTCGAGTCAGACATTGACCTGGTCTCTTCAATAACACGTAAGCCTTTTCGTGGCCGGAGAGCGCGGTTACTCTCCGGGCTAGATGGGGGAGTTTCGAAGCCCTCCTCATCACTGCTACTGTGATGGGAGGATTCTTCAGTCGTCTCTTCCACCCTGTCAAGCTTGCATTCCTCAATGGAACGGATGTTCTTGTATTTTTCGTTACTACGTTGACCTCTCACCGACTCAACCGTTCTCTTCAGCTGCGAGGCCAGATATGCGTTGAGGTTGTCACCGGCATAACCTAGCTCAAGTTGAGCTAATCTGGTTAGCTCGATGACAGACCAGGCCCGCTTTGGTCTTGCCCGACTGTCCTCCGCCTCCATTTCGGCGTTGTAGGATGTTGAGTGTGCCTGTCTCCGATGTTGACTGAGGCATTGTACAGAAGGGTACTCAACCTGACAGTCAGAACATTTCGGAAGATAGTCTCTACCCCGACAGTTCCGTAACAGATGTTTCCTTAAGCCGGTTTTGTTAATGAGCACGGCATCGCATTGTTCACATGGAACGCCCATTGCGTGATATCGACAGTGAGAACGTTAGAGTTCCTGTCAGACTCCACTGCGTTTTGTGTGGTGTAACGGGGCTGAAGATATGCCCAAGAAGAGAAGAACAATATCTCACCACAAGTGGTGGAGCCAGTGGCAAGAGGTTATTCTCTCCGCCTTTTAGATAAACTTTGATACTGTATCTGGCTCCACAAGTTACTTCGCAACTGAAGTGGCGTCTTGTAGCCAGAGTGGCCGCGCAGAAATAAAAAAAGGTGACGTCGTAACAATACGGCGACGAACTAACACAAAATGCCTCGCGGTCGGAAGAGCTCGTTTAGCTATGCTTCTAAACTTGCAGATCCGGTCGAGCTGTACGGTGGTGCTTAGCCGTCGAAGGAACTTATAACTTTATAACGGCCCCGTGCTTAGATCTTGATTTCAGTTATTATAATACAAAAGCAATACAACAGCTGAAAAGCATACGTCAAATATTTTGCACGTAACCACCCATTGGTTACGATATCGCCACTGCGCAAAGTGACACATTGTTACTCACGGCTTTGCCCCGGTAGATAAAAACTTCAGTATATTTTACAAATTTCACTATTGTATGGTTTATTTTTATGTACAATAATGAATTTTGTTAATTTAAAACAATCATTCATAACATATATGAAATCTGATAATGCGTGCCAACTAGGGTCATATGGCTACACGCGCCAAATGCCTCGCTACTTTATTATATGTTATAGCATTTGAAAAATAAATTATTTATATGTGTGTGTCTTGATGTATAATAATATATTTCAATAATATTTAACATAAATAATTTTTATTGTTTATATTAAGTGCTCACGGCTTTGCCCCGGTAGATAAAAACTTCAGTATATTTTACAAATTTCACTATTGTATGGTTTATTGTTATGTACAATAATAAATTTTGTTAATTTTAAACAGTCATTCATAATATTTATGAAATCTGTTACTGCGTGCCAAACTAGGGTCATATGGCTACACGCGCCAAATGCCTTGCTAGATTTATACGTTATTATATGTTATAGCATTTAAAAAATATATTATTTATGTGTGTGTCTTGATGTATAATAATATATTTTCACAAAATATAACAAATAATTTTTATTGTGTTTATATTAAGTGACACATAGTTACTCACGCCTTTGCCCCGATAAGTAAAAACTTCAGTATATTTTGCAAATTTCATTAATGCATGGTTTATTTTTATGAATGATAATGAATTTTGTTAATTTTAAACAATAATTCATAATATATATATATATATATATATATATATATATATATATATATATATATATATATATATATATATATATATATATATATATATATATATATGATATCTGATACTGCGTGCCAAACTAGGGTCATATGGCTACACGCGCCAAATGCCTCTGTAGATTTATACATTATTATATGTTATAGCAATTGAAGAATATATTATTTATAAGTGTGTGCCTTGATGTATAATAATATATTTTAATAAAATTTATCATAAATAATGTTTATTGTGTTTATATTAAGTGGACACATAGTTACTCACGGTTTTGCCCTGGTAGATAAAAACTTCAGTATATTTTACAAATTTCACTATTGTATGGTTTATTTTTATGTACAATAATGAATTTTGTTAATTTTAAACAGTCATTCATAAAATATAAGAAATCTGATACTGCGTGCCAAACTAGGGTCATATTGTTAGACGCGCCAAATGCCTCGCTAGATTTAAACGTTATTGTATGTTATAGCAATTGAAAAATATATTATTTATATGTGTGTTTTGATGTATAATAATATATTTTAACAAAATATAACATAAATAATTTTTATTGTGTTTATATTAAGTGACACAGTTACTCACGCCTTTGCCCCGATAGATAAAAACTTCAGTATATTTTACAAATTTCACTATTGTATGGTTTATTTTTATGTATAATAATGAATTTTGTTAATTTTAAACAATAATTCATAATATATATATATATATATATATATATATATATATATATATATATATATATATATATATATATACATATATGAAATCTGTTACTGCGTGCCAAACTAGGGTCATATGGCTACACGCGCCAAATGCCTCGCTAAATTTATGTTATTATATGTTATAGCAATTGAAAAATATATTATTTATATGTGTGTGTCTTGAGGTATAATAATACTTTTTAACAAATTATAACATTAATAATTTCTATTGTGTTTATATTAAGTGACACATAGTTACTCACGCATTTGCTCCAAAAGATAAAAACTTCAGTATATTTTATAAATTTCACTATTGTATGGTTTATTTTTATGTACAATAATGAATTTTGTTAGTTTTAAACAGTCATTCATAATATATAAGAAATCTGATACTGCGTGCCAAACTAGGGTCATATGGCTACACGCGCCAAATGTCACGCTAAATTTATACGTTATTATATGTTATAGCAATTGATAAATATATTATTTATATGTTAGTGTCTTGATGTATAATCATATATTTTAACAAAATATAACAAATAATTTTTATTGTGTTTATATTAAGTGACACATAGTTACTCACGGCTTTGCCCCGGTAGATAAAAACTTCAGTATATTTTACAAATTTCACTATTGTATGGTTTATTTTTATGCACAATAATGAATTTTATTAATTTTGAACAATCATTCATAATATATATATATATATATATATATATATATATATATATATATATATATATATATATATATATATATATATATATATATATATATATAAATTATGATTCACTACTATCACAAATGACAATATTTCTTATCAAGTTTGTTTACGATAAACTTAGTATATAAACTAGTGTATAGTTAGCCATAGGCGTCATTTGTATCACTTTCTACAAACTGTTACTATGTTCAACCACGAATCTGTTTAAATAAAGATTTTAAGTTAGAAAATAAAAATTAGTTTTTTTTTGAAAACTTCGATTCCAAAATCAAAATTGGCGCAGCCGGTAGGATCGCAAATAAAGAAGGCAGTGTGCTGAAATTCGCCGTAAATCTGCACAACACTTTATTCAACAATTTCAATTGTTGCTCTGTGCGATCGAACAAGTGAAAAAATCTTCACTCCATCAACAATCAACCTATACAGTGGTTGCACCAGGGTCTAACCACGACCCATCTTTAACCCAACGAGATCAAGGAGACCAGCTCCAGCAGAACATCCCATTCCATCACCATCGACAACACCGAAGGAGCACAGAAAGATACAAATCGCCCATCCACTTGAAACGTATCAAGACATCTACTACTATGCAGATATCAACCTAAATCATAATAATATTGTTGTAAGTTACAAAACACTCGTAGTAATTACACACACTTTTGCCGGTAGTAACAATCGGTCCGTGCACAAATACTGTTATACTAAGGGTTCTGAGGAACGGCTAACGCTGTTAGGAATCAGAACGAGCCCCGACACAAGGCATATACAAGTTACACATAATAATACAAAATAAATATATAATTAATGAACTCTGACAATATTAGAGAATTAGAAGACAAATTTAGACTTCTACCTGCATCAAATAAACAAAGTACCAACAAAATTAAACAGATAGTAACAGAGGCCATAAATTCACCTTTATCATATTCAGTTGAAGATTTAACAAAATCTCAAATTAAATTCAGCATGGCCACTGCTACGATCAGTGATTTCAGAAACTTCATTGATGGAGTTCCGGAATATGATGGAGAGGTAAAAACCCTCCCGGAATTCATCAAGGAAGCTGACAATTTTTATTCAGTAATGAATACGTTAAACCTTACAGCCATACAAAAAACATACTGTTTTTCCATGCTAAAAAAGAAATTCACTCATAAAGCTAAAGATATTCTAAGTACTCACACGAACGATATTAATAATACATTAGAAAAATTCAAAACCGCGTATCACAAAATCACATCAAAAATAGCCCTATTAACATATAAACAGGAAGAAAAGATAGCAATAACAACAGAAATACAAACACTAATCACTACACACTTTATCTCGTTAATACCCTTGAATTTAAGAACACTATTTATCAGCAAAAACATACAAACTTTGGACGAATGTGAACAAATACTCACTAACGAATTCAACTTTACACAAGTATACAAATCACCACTCCACAAAATAAACAATCAATCCAACATACAAAACCCTTTTTAAAGCAATTTAACCCACCTCCACGAAAATTCCCAGGACAAGAATTTCCCTCAAAACCATTTAATCCTCAACTTGCAAGACCCTCAGGTAAACAAATGTTTGCTAGACAGAATATCAAAAATGGTATAGAGACAAGACAACAATTTAAATCAATACCCATGTCCGGAATGACAAGAACAACAACACCCACAGACAATAAAAACAAATTACGCCTTAGAAACACAAGATCCCGAAGATACTTGTGACAACGAAATTAATGATGAGGACGTAAATAACGACCAAGATGAAACATTCGATAATCAATCTTTTTTAGATTACGACCCCGACCAGATAAAAGAAAATATGTGATGTTATCAAACACAAAACGATCCCGATTATTACATATCAAAATTTCAAAATTCTCATAGATTCAGGTTCAAATATAAACTTAATAACGGAACAGACAATAAAACAAAATAAAATGAAGGTTCTTAAAGAATTCCTTACTTTTAGAACAGCGACGAGCAAAGTAAAATGCGATAAGTATGTAGAGATTAGAATATTCGGAAAAACCCACAAATTTTTCATTTTAAATTTTCACGCAGAATGTAATTTATTATTCGGAACAGATATACTCTGCGATACGAACACAATAATAGACTTTACAAATAACACGATTCAAATGAAACAGATGAAGTTTAATATTCAAAATTTGGACAAAAATGATAAAGAAACATATGTGCAAATACGCGATGAACATTTAAAAACAGAAACAAAGGGTAAATTATATAAATTATTAGGAAAATATGACTCACTATTTCCTAAAGAAAATGAAACATTAACATCCACTAACAAAATACAACACAAAATATATACCACTGATGACGTACCCGTATACACAAAAAACTATCGGTTACCCCAAATTTATGAAAAAGATATTGAAGAACACGTGCAAACATTATTAAAAACAGGAGTCATACAAAAATCTAAAAGCTCGTACAATTCACCCATCTGGATTGTACTAAAAAAAGCAGACGCATCTGTCAAAAGGAAAACCAGATTAGTAATTGACTTCAGGAAACTCAATCAAAAAACGAAAGAAGATAAATTTCCCATCCCCAATATCGACACTTTTTGATAAAATAAATAGCCCAAAATTCTTTACTACCCTTGATTTGCACTTAGGTTTTCATCAGATATTAATAGACAAAAGTGATAGAGAAAAAACAGCCTTCAGCACTACCACGGGACATTATGAATTTTTGAGAATGCCTTTCGGTCTAATTAATGCACCAGCCACCTTCCATGAACGGTGCATGAATGAAGTCCTACAAGACTTAAGAGGTAAAATATGTCTCGTATATCTGGATGACATAATCATTTTCGGGAATACAGAACAAGAACATTTGCAAAATATTGAAACGGTCTTTGAGTACTTGAAAAACGCAAATCTAAAAATACAAATAGATAAGTCAGAATTTTTTAAAACAAAAGTGGAATACCTAGGATTTGTAATCTCGAGCGAAGGTCTTAAACCAAACGAGAAGAAAATAGAAGTAATACAAAATATTCAAATCCCGAGAACGGTGAAAGAAATAAAATCATTATTAGGCAAGTTATCCTGGTACCGCAGGTTTATACCAAATTTTTCAAAATTAACTAAACCTTTCACTAACTGTTTACGCAAGGGATCCACAATAGATATTCATAATAATGAGTATAGAGAATGTTTTACGAAAATGAAGGAACTAATAACAAACCCCCCAATACTCTCATTCCCGGATTTTAATAAAAAATTTATATTAACCACAGACGCATCCGACTATGCGATGGGCGCTGTACTTTCACAGGTACAAGACCTACAAGAAAAACCATTAGCATACGCCTCGAAAACATTTAACACGCATGAACAAAATTATTCTATCATCGAAAAAGAATTAAAAGCAATAGTTTGGGCCATACAAAACTTCAAAACGTACCTATACAAAAATTTATTATCCGTACTGATCATAGGCCATTGACCTAGCTGTTTAACATGAAAAATGCCAACCAAAAATTAATGAGATGGAAAATTGAACTTAATGAATATAATTTCGAGATAGAATACATAGCAGGAAAAACGAATAAAATTACAGATTTTTTAAGTAGAATCAGAAATACATTCAAAATAAATTTTAAAGTAGGTGACGTAACAACGACACCCATCTTCGCGCACTGTATATCCAAGGATTACAAGTTCGGAAAAGGTTTGGCAAAACAAATAGATAACCAATTCAATAGTAGAAACTTTTGTGTAAATAAACTACCAAATAAGATAATAATTCAAAATGAGTATGATAAACATATTTTCCACTTGTTTTCAAAATAATCATTTAGGGATGAATGTAACAAGAAACTATTAAAAAACTCACTGATACAGCTTCGAGACAATTTAATAAAAAATGACCTATACGAAATTAACATCCCATACTTATCATGCGGATTGGACAAATTACCAAAGGATGAATTAATTAAAATAATAAACTCCGAATTTGAAAACACATGCATACAAATAAACGTCTATACACTACCACAAAACTTCGTGCTAAGCGATGAGTTAGAATCCAGAATAGAACTAGAAAAGATTATACAACAAGACGATGACTCAATAAACGGAATAATAGACACACAAGACGATATAGAAACTATACATTCAGCTCAAGAATACCCAATTAACGGTTTAAAAATATAAGAAAATCGCATAAATGTCGTGGATAATCAAATTATATTTTCCTTGGACAAAACATATAACATAGACATCAAGAAATTATTCAATAACAAAAAACAAAGACTAACAGTCACTATCGAAAGAGATAAGTTAGATATACAATTACAGGAGTTCATAAAGGATTACATCATCCCCAAAATTAGATACTACTGTATATGTAACGACAAAATCTTTAACGCCCTAAATAAAATCATTCAAAAATATTTCGAAGTAAATACAATAAACTTAAGAAAAGTAAATAAAGAGGTAAAAGATATAGAACAAATAGATGAACAGAATGAAATCGTTTACCTATATCACACAGGTAAAACAAACCATAGAGGAATCATGGAAACTTATAACAAATTAAAAGAAAAATACTATTGGCCAAAGATGATTAACACTATTACTGCTCTTATAAACAATTGTCAGATATGTAAAGAATGCAAATATGATCGTAAACCCATTAATCTCGCAGATAATCTCACGAAAACACCTGAACGAATTATAAACATAGATCTTTTGACCCTTGATGGACAATACTACCTGACAATCTACGACCAATTCTCTAAGTACGCACAAGCATATCTAGTCAAAACTAAAGAAAGTAAGACTACAGTAAAAAACGCTAGAAACATTCATTAGAATCAAGCTACCTCCACGGAAAATAATATGCGATCAATGTTGCGAGTTTAATAATATATCCCTAAAAACATTGTCACAATAACCAAATTGAATTACACGTAACATCTGCTCAAAATCCGAAATCCAACGCGGTAGAAAGATTTCACTCCACGCTGATCGAACACCTGCGAATAAAAACAAGAACACATAAGTTGAAATCCCTGAAGGAAACAGTTGATGATTGTATATTCGCGTACAATAATTCGATACAAACAATTACAAACATGACCCCGAACGAAGTACTGTACGGAAAAGACTACACAAATCTAAGACCAAAGGAAAGAATAAATAGTCAATTGCAGGTTTACAAAGAAAGAAAACAAAAAGAGTTAGAACAAGTAAAGAACAAAATAAAACAAGAAAAACTCAAACGATTTAGAGAACCGCTAGAAGATAACAAAATAAATAAATTGAAATTTTAAACGAAGCATATATAAAACAAACCCCCCGACTAATAACCAAATTCAAAAAACCCTTATACCTGAAATCCAAAATAAAGAATTATAACGATAAGTTCAAAACAATAAACTTAAAAACAAAAAGCAGAGAACGAAAGGTGAAAATTGACAAGATCAAAATTTAACTGTTTCAGAACCTCACATGGGTTCGCCGAAATAAAAAACATCACAAGTAACCCCGGATTTCTATTACATACAATTGGTAAGTGCTACCTAAAAGAAAGCGAACATTTACACTATTATTATAACGACATAAATCCAATATACACTGAATACACAAAATTAGAGCAACTCATCAATAATGAAGTTAAACAATTAACTAATGAAACATTTCTTATTGAAAATGACAAAATTATAAATTTCATTTTCAAAGAACCCGAAACTAACATAATCAAATTATTCGGAAGAAGGAAGAAGAGAGGTTTGATAAATGGATTCGGATCCATAATATAATCAATAACAGGTAATTTAGATGCCGCTGACGAAGAACGTTACAATACAATTTTAGAACAACTTAGTAGCAACCAAAAAGTATTACAGGCACAAACAAACGAAATTATCTACCAACAACAAACTTTGATCGATAAATTTAACAAAGAATTACAAACTGTAAGACTAGACGAAAATAAACTACGAACGACAATTAACGAAGTAGTTGGAATAATGAAACAGGACAAAAGTTGGAAAGCGCTTATACACACAGAAATCCAAATAAATAAAATTTTAATATATATTCAAAGACTCAAAGGCATAGTAGACAATGTCATAAAATCCTTAGAATTCTGCTCTTTAAATCAATTAGATATAACCATAATAGATCCTAGTAGTCTCCAAAACATTACACAAAACCCAAATATACTACAAACACTCGAAACAGTATATGTTACTTGTACACTACAGAATAAAAAGATACATATCTTACTAGCAATCCCAAATTACACAAAAAACTTATATCAAATTCAACAATTCACTCCAATACCATAATTACAATTTATCATACAAACAATTAGCAGAGGAAAACAATATGATTATTAACTATAATAATATATATATATATATATATATATATATATATATATATATATATATATATATAATAAATACTGTATAACATATTATAACCCTATTAGTAACTGTATTAATAACATACTAAACAAACAAATATATGATGATTGTCTAAGCCAAGAGACTGCAACAAAAAATTACATTTCAAAAATACCATTTACAAATAAACCAATTATATTTTCCCCAAATCTTCAAAATTTAGAATTTAATTGCGGAGACAATTACAAATATAAACAAGTACAGAGTATCTTCATCAATGAACAAGATATTTGCACTATAAAAAATTGGAAATTCCAAAAGTACGAACCATTATACCAAGAATACATTTTTGACACTATATAAGAAATATAAATTAAACAAATACCAGAAATAAATAAATGAAATAGTCAAGTTAAACATTACACATTTAGACCAAATCAAATCCACAAAAGGGATTGATAATTACCATGTACCTATATTATATATTATATTAAGTATTATAAGTATCATTATTATACTCATATTATGTAAAAAGAGAATATATACTCGTATTTTAGAATATAAGTAGAAGAAAATTGTGAACCAAGAAAAGTTAGATTTAGAATTGAATCCTCTGAAATAATGTCATTTCTTGAAGGAGAGGAATTATGATTCACTACTATCACAAATGACATTATTTCTTATCAAGTTTGTTTACGATAAACTTAGTATATAAACTAGTGTATAGTTAGCCATAGGCGTCAATTGTATCACTTTCTACAAACCGTTATTATGTTCAACCACGAATCTGTTTAAATAAAGATTTGAAGTTAGAAAATAAAAATTAGTTTTTTTTTTGAAAACTTCGATTCCAAAATCAAAATTTATATATATATATATATATATATATATATATATATATATGACATCTGATACTGAGTGCCAAACTAGGGTCATATGGCTACACGCGCCAAATGCCTCGCTAGATTTATACATTATTATATGTTATAGCAATTGAAAAATATATTGTTTATAAGTGTGTGTTGATGTATAATAATATATTTTAATAAAATTTAACATAAGTAATTTTTATTGTGTTTATATTAAGTGACATATAGTTACTCACGGCTTTGCCCCGGTAGATAAAAACTTTAGTATATTTTACATATTTCACTATTGTATGGTTTATTTTTATGTACAATAATGAATTTTGTTAATTTTAAACAATAATTCATAATATATATATATATATATATATATATATATATATATATATATATATATATATATATATATATATATATATATACATATTTATTTGATATCTGATACTGCATGCCAAACTAGGGTCATATGACTACACGCGCCAAATGCCTCGCTAGATTTATACATTATTATATGTTATAACATTTAAAAACTATATTATTTATAAGTGTGTGTCTTGATGTGTAATAACATATTTTATTAAATTTAACATAAGTAATTTTTATTGTGTTTATATTAAGTGACACATAGTTACTCACTTCTTTGCCCCGATAGATAAAACCTTTAGTATATTTAACAAATTTTACTTAAGTATGGTTTATTTTTATGTATAATAATAAATTTTGTTAATTTTAAACAATAATTCATAATATATATATATATATATATATATATATATATATATATATATATATATATATATATATATATATATATATATATATATATGTATATATGATATCTGATACTGCGTGCCAAACTAGGGTCATATGGCTACACGCGCCAAATGCCTCGCTAGATTTATACGTTATTATATGTTATAGCAATTGAAAAATATATTATTTATATGTGTGTGTCTTGATGTATAATAATATATGTTAACAAAATATAACAAATAATTTTTATTGTGTTTATATTAAGTGACACATAGTTACTCACGGCTTTGCCCCGGTAGATAAAAACTTCAGTATATTTTACAAATTTCACTATTGTATGGTTTATCTTTATGTACAATAATGAATTTTGTTAATTTTAAGCTATCATTCATAATATATAAGATATCTGATAATGCGTGCCAAACTAGGGTCATATGGCTACACGAGCCGAATGCCTCGCTAGACTTATACGTTATTATGTGTTACAGCAATTGAAAAATATATTATTTCTATGTGTTTGTCTTGATGTATAATAATATATTTTTAAAAAATATAACATAAATAATTTTTATAGTGTTTATATTAAGTGACACATAGTTACTCACGCCTTTGCCCCGATAGATAAAAACTTCAGTATATTTTACAAATTTCACTAATGTATGGTTTATTTTTATGTATAATAATGAATTTTGTTAAGTTTAAATAATAATTCATAATAATTCATAATATATATATATATATATATATATATATATATATATATATATATATATATATATATATATATATATACACTGGTGGCCATAAATGAATTAACAAATGAAATTTGGTCTAATAATATTGTGGATATGCATTCACTTTGAAAGTAACAAATGTACTAACACCAAATGAAAGTCATTGCTGTATAATCAAAAAATATTTAAATTCCAGTTAAAACTCGGACTATGACAAGAAATATAAATGTATAGTGGACATAAGTAAATTGACAATACAAAATTGAATCGTTTATTGAACATTAGTGTCCAGAAATCGAAAATAATCATTTATCATTATGCATGCCTTCTGGAGTTCCTCTTTCAACAGATTTGAAAAAACTTATCATATCTGATTACGAAGGGGGCATGAAACAAGTAGATATTTCCAGAAAATATCGCCTATTAAGGGCCACCGTTTTCGGTGTTATTAAATATTTCAATACCAGGGTGCACGTATTGCCAATGAAAAAGACAGGCAGGCCGAAAAAGAACAGCGCTGTAACAGATAGGTACATTTTACGGGCAGCGAAGAAAGATCCATTTATAACTTCTAGAGAAATTAAGTTTGTATTAGATGGAAAAGGGCTTCTTTCAGTGAGTTCTCGAACTGTAAGAAGAAGATTACAATACAGCGAGTTAAATTCCAGACGACCAGCAAGTACACCTTTGCTTAGTAGAAAAAAATATAAAAGCGCGACTACAATTTGTAAGCTAGTACGGACGCTGGACATACGAGGAGTGGAAAAAAAGTCATATTTAGCAACGAATCTAAATTTAATTTGGTGAATTCTGATGGCAATTTCTATGTAAGCCGCCCTAAGAACAAAAGGTATGACCCAAAATATACAATTTCAACATTAAATCACGGTGGCGGTTCAGTAATGGTCTGGGGCTGTTTTTCGTCGTACGGTATGGGTCCATTACATTTGATTGAAGGGAAAATGGATCGATTTATGTGTTTGGACATACTGAAAAATCAAATGACACCTTATGCTGATGAAGTTATGCCTTTAAATCATTATTTCCAACAACATAATGATCCCAAACACACTTAGCAACTTGTAAATGATTGGATAAGTAAGGGAAAAAATAAAAAAATCAAATGGCCATCGCAATCGCCTGATTTAAATCCGATCGAGAATATGTGGGATCATTTAGACAAACAAGAGACAAAAAATTATCAAATAAACGGCACCTCTTCATGGCTCTTTGTGAAGCTTGGAATAGAATTAATCCAAATTACATCAGGAAATTAATAGTCTATGCCACGGAGACTACAGGCAGTTAGAAAGAATAAAGGATATTCATCAGGATATTAACTAAATTATTGTTTCTTCCCATATTTTATATACTGTTTGTATTGTCAATTTACTTTTGTCCAACATACATATTTTTTGTTATAATTTGAATTGTAAGTGTAATTTAAATATTTTTTGAATATACAGTAGCTACTTATCCTTTTTGTTATTACATCCATTTTTTACTTTCAAAGTGAATACGTACCTACAGTAGTATCAGACCAAAATTCATTTGTCAATTTACTTATGGCCACCGGTATATATATATATATGAAATCTGTTACTGCGTGCCAAACTAGGGTCATATGGCTACACGCGCCAAATACCTCGCTAGATTTATACGTTATTAAATGTTATAGTAATTGAAAAATATATTATTTATATGTGTGTGTCTTGATGTATAATAATATATTTTAACAAAATATAACATAAATAATTTTTATTGTGTTCATATTAAGTGACACAGTTACTCACGGCTTTGCCCCGGTAGATAAAAACTTCAGTATATTTTACAAATTTCACTATTGTATGGTTTATTTTTATGTATAATAATGAATTTTGTTAATTTTAAACAGTCATTCATAAAATTTTTGAAATCTGATATTGCGTGCCAAACTAAGGTCATATGGCTACACGCGCCAAATGCCTCGCTAGATTTATACGTTATTATATGTCATAGCAATTGAAAATTATATTATTTATATGTGTTGTCTTGATGTATAATAATATATTTTAACAAAATATAACATAAATAATTTTTATTGTGTTTATATTAAGTGGCACATAGTTACTCACGCCTTTGCCCCGATAGATAAAAACTTCAGTATATTTTACAAATTTCACTATTGTATGGTTTATTTTATGTACAATAATGAATTTTGTTAATTTTAAACAGTCATTCATAAAATTTTTGAAATCTGATACTGCGTGCCAAACTAAGGTCATATGGCTACACGCGCCAAATGCCTCGCTAGATTTATACGTTATTATATGTCATAGCAATTGAAAAATATATTACTTATATGTGTGTCTTGATATATAATAATATATTTTAACAAAATATAACATAAAAAATTATTATTGTGTTTATATTAAGTGACACATAGTTACTCACGCCTTTGCTCCGATAGATAAAAACTTTAGTATATTTACAAATTTCGCTAATGTATGGTTTATTTTTATGTATAATAATGAATTTTGTTAAGTTTAAACAATAATTCAATATATATATATATATATATATATATGAAATCTGATACTGCGTGCCAAACTAGGGTCATATGGCTACACGCGCCAAATGCCTCGGTAGATTTATACGTTATTGTATGTTATAGCTTTTGAAAAATATATTATTTATGTGTGTGTGTGTGTGTGTGTGTCTTGATGTATAATAATATATTTTAACAATATACAGGGTGTCCCATAACTTCAGGTACATATTAGAAGAGCATATAGTTCTTATTGTCCAGATTACGGAACAAAAATAATTTTTTCAAAATTCAAAAATTAGTTTTTGAGGTTTTTGAAGAATACAGTTTTGGGACACTGGTTGAATAGGTTGTGTATTTATTCATTACATACATATCTTTCAAACTTAATTGGTATGACAAAGCTTTACGTAATTGCATAAATTAATTTCATTGTTAAATTTTTTTATGTAATAAATATAGCTAATTACACTATTCCAAATATTATAATATACAAGGGTACAAAAAATGTTCTTCTTAAGTGAACTACCCTTAATTATAGGAATTTTGAAAAAATTCTTTTTGTTTCGTAATCAGGACATTAAGAACTATATGCCCTTCTAATACGTACCTGAAGTTATGGGACAGCCTGTATAACATAAATAATTTTTATTGTGTTTATATTAAGTGATACAGTTATTCACGCATTTGCTCCGAAAGATAAAAACTTCAGTATATTTTATAAATTTCACTATTGTATGGTTTATTTTTATGTACAATAATGAATTTTGTTAATTTTAAACAATAATTCATAATATATATATATATATATATATATATATATATATATATATATATATATATATATGAAATCTGTTACTGCGTGCCAAACTTACCCTTGCCAAAGTTATCATAACTTAGATAACAAAATTCTTATGCAAAAAGATGAACGACTAATTTGCCATTTAATTACAAAAGATAATTATTTCGATGAACCAAAAATTAGGAATGTAAGAATATGCTTAGAAAAATTATTAGATTACTGCATACAGAATGAAATAAACGAAATTGATATGCCAAAAATTTGTTCCGGCCTTGATAGAAAAAATTGGAATAAAATTGAAAATTTAATAAGAGAAATATTCATAAATTCTAATATTAAAATTAATGTCTATATAAAATCTAACAACGCAGAACTAAATTTAAATTCGGACACAGATTCTATGATTGTAGAAACAGGCAGTGACACAGATTCAACAGAAACAGCTCATTCCGATAACGAACACCCAGTAAATGGCTTAACATATCTAGAAACACCCATAAATACGTGCAACAATCAAATAGTCGTGAAAGAAACTAATGGCAAGAACGATATTAAAGTAAGTAAACTTTTTAGTAACAATATTTTACGTATATATCTTTATTTGAATAAAATTGACAGTAATAAAACAATTCTAAAATTCATAAAAGAACTCCTACAACCCGGGAAAACGTACTATTGTCTAATCCCCGACAAATTTAAAACTAACTTCAACGCCGTATTACAAACATATTTTGACGCTAACAGTTACAAACTAGTAGTATGTAACTCAATGAATACCGATATCGAAAGTAAAGAAGAACAACAAATCACCATAAAAAATTAGCACGAGGAAAAAACCAACCACAGAGGTATAACGGAAACATACAATAAATTAAAACAGTTATTCGATTGGCCTAACATGTAAAAAGACATTCAAAATTTCATAAATAAATGCAACGTTTGTTTAACGACAAAATATGAAAGAAATCCTATTCAGATACCCAATATCAAAACATCGACAGCAGACAGACCTTTCCAAAAAATTCACATAGATCTTTTATCATTAGAACAAACTAAAATATTAACAAATTTAGACTCCTTTTCAAAATTCGCCGCAGCCTATATAATTAAAGACAAAAACGCTATAACAATTCTAAATAAATTAATGAAATATTTTACTCACTTCCTAACACCCAACGAAATAGTATCCGAGAACGGCTTAGAATTCAATAACAAAATACTTCAAAATTACTTGGTTCTTAGAAAAATAAATATTCATTATATTTCTATAGATAATCCCAAGAGTAATGGAATAGTAGAAAGATTCCACTCGTCGCTCATAGAACATATGAGAATTATAAACCAAAATCCATTAATAAAAACATTAACTGAAAGAAAGATTAAATTACGTACTAATAGCTTACAACAATAGTATACACTCTATCACAAAACGAACACCTTTAGAAATTATTTTCGGACACCCCTCAGAACCAAATTTGAAATCGGAAGAAATACAAGTTGACGAATATTTACAAAAACACTCCGAAGTGTTGAAACAAATAAACGAACATGTAAAAAATAACATAGAAAAAAGTAAATCAAAATACTCAGAACATATCGAAACAGAGTACGACATACCAGAACAAGCCTATGTAAAAATACACAAAAGAAATTCCGGTAAAATAGAAAAACCAAAATTTAAAATTTTAAACGTAAAAACAATACGACCTGCAAGAGGTCAAATTGTAGATGATAGTAATAAAAAGCATAAAATATCAAACCTTAAAACACCTCGACTTGTTACAGATTAATTCCGTTCGGAATATCCCAAATCACGCAAGATGACACTAATACTGGACTTAACATACTTGACTTAGGGACAGCCTGCATACAGGTAAACACCCAAATAATATCATCCCAGATTCCTTTATCTAATATCGTCCAACAACATCATATTTTGGAAACTAACATTAACACATTATACCAAAAATTACAAAACTATAAATTTGAACACCGTATCACAGATAATAAAAATATTCTAAATAATATCATGTTACATTTAAAAGATAAAATACAACTCTTACACATGAAAAGAGATAAACGCGGGTTGATAAACGGGCTAGGGTCCATTATAAAAAGTATTACAGGCAACTTAGACGAAACAGACAAAGAGCGATACGATGAAATAATAGAAAAAATAAATATTAATGAAAATAAACTAACCGACAAAATTAATACAATGGTAAAAATTAATAACAATATTACCGCACAATTCAATAATAAAATTAAAACAATTAACGAAAACAACATCGTCCTAAATAAAAAATTAGATAATTTAGAAAAAGCACTTGGTAAAGTAATAGACGAAATAGACATCTTAAAAACTCAAAATATAATAAACGAATTAATACAAGTTGCACAAGAACTTTACTTCTCGTTAATCCTGTTAGAGGAAACTATAACCTTTTGCCAATTAAATATCCTATACTTTGGTATAATAAATTATAACGAATTATTAAATGAAATTAATAAAATTGAAAATAACTTTATAAAAACAATTTTAATAAATAATATTCACAATAACAACATTTTAAAGACGTATTGCTCTATAAAAGACGAGAACCTCATTATCCTCATAGAAATTCCATCAAACATCCTTAAGGAAGAACTTTTACAAGTCACTTCAATACCACCATACGTACACGATACATACAATACCGTTAATATCCTAAATGGGCTATATAGTAAGAATAATTGCAGAATTAAACCAGTAAATAAATGTACCAGCATAAGTAACAAAGAATACTACTGTCTATCCCAAAACAACGAATATGAAAAATGTTTAGAAAACGTTATTTGTTATAAAGATTTCCAGTACTGTACATATAGTAAAATATCATTGATAAAATCTATCATTGAAATAAAAAATTCAAATTTAAAATATTTATATTTCCCACATAAAAAACAAGTAAAATTCTATTGCAATAACGAATTACAGATTCAAGATTTAAAAGGAATATACTATACTAATAATTGTCAATTTAACGACCAAGTCAAAAGAAAATATAACTTTGGGGACTTAGTAGAAATTCACATAAATTCCTCAAATACCCATATCGAGAATATAAAAAATGAAATAAAGAATATTTCATTATTCAAACATAATATAGAAAGTAGTATTCGCTTAGATTCAATATATGAAGTAACTACCGACTATCATTATATTATAATTTATGTTACAATTATATTAATTGTTGTTGTAATATTAATTTGTAAGTACAAAGATTGTCTTCAACGGAAATATAAATAGTCTAACGACATAGAACTAAAGAAAATTAAAAGTTCCAAAAATGTAAATTCCAATCTTGAGGAGGGAGGAATTATATAGAGAGGCCTCCCTAATTTCACAACGTAGATAAGTATTGCATCATTTTCTTTCCCACAAATTCAGCAGTTTAAAGTAAACTTGAGAATCTTGAGAAAAGACTCCAACCGAAGACGATCTACGATACATGTTGTAACCTTATATTATCTTATCGCTTGTTAAGACGCAGTGCAAATAGGAAGCTGGGGCCTAATGAGTTCGACTCTCAAATAACAACTCGAAGTACCAATGATGCGTGAGAGTCCTGATCCCCAATATCTGGTGATGAAAACTTCTGATGCGCGTGCTGGAGATGGTGAATTGTAGAATTGCGCTGGTTCAATGACGTGTCAGTTGTGTTGGACAGTAAGCGATGCGGTGCGGCGGCGATTTCTGCATGAGAAAGCGTGTGCGAACGTATAGTGTGTGATGATGACTGTTTAGAATTAATCGAGTGGTAAAGCGAAGAGAAAACAAATACGAGGAGGAAGGGAATAAGGTAAAACAATCTTCGCCTGGTGGAGCGATCAACAGGGCTCACACAAGACAGTAGCTCTTTATGGAGAGATAGGATAAGGATACAGAGGTCCAAAATGTCAAGTAGGATAGCAAAGCTAAAAAATAAACTCTTATTCCTAACAGCACAGAAAAAGAAGCAAAATCCCAATAAATCGAAAACTAGATGATTATCTGAATTAACTTTTATGTAATAGCGTAGTATATTGTAGGAGTAGCGACTGTGGTGCTAAATGATAAATAAATACATAAATATAAAGTAGTGTGTAACTAGCATATAAACTTGATTTTACTGTAAGCGATATGAACCAAAACTGAAGTGTGAGTTGCTGAATCACTAAACAATACCCTAATAATAAATAAGAAAGTCCCAACAACAATTGAAAACTATAAGAAAATAAGTGCGCTTGAATTAACTTAAACTTACCCCACAAATAAATAAATCTTAAACTCAAGTGAAAATAATTAAATAATATTCAGAGTTGACTTGTAAGTCGAAAATAAATATAAATACAGTGAATAATATAAACAAACGTATCCTATAATCGTACCAGATATGATGCTAAAATCATAACAAATAAAGCGGAGTTATATAAGCGTTTGTAAAGAGAATTTATGATGAATGAAAACGAGTATAAATTTTTGTCAAATTCACTTGCCCTAAAAGTACACTAAATACTGTCAAATATAACTTAAAGAATGTATTGCGAATGTAACTAGGTGCAAAAAATGCAGAATAGAGTGAACTGCAATTTAAAAATAATATATAAATGTAGAGTGGAATATATTGCACTCTAGCACAAAGTTAAGAATAACTCACTTGTAAGATAGTATTTTAAATAATAATGACAAGTACTTACTGCGTAAAAGATGGTTATAAACGTGTACAGAATACCTGATACTTGTGTACTAAATGTGTGTGTGAAGTGCAGCAGGAGAATGCAGTTAAAAAGCAGTCAAAAGTGCCAAGTATACCTGGTGCTAGTTAGGATGACCTAGATACGTAGAAAATATTTATATGTGCTGCAAAAGCTAAATACAGGCTGAAATAAATAAAAAAAGGATATATTCCTGTTAGTGTGATGAATATCACATGTGAGAATGCCCTAGAAAAAAATAACACACACGCGTAGCGAAATTATAAATAATAATGCACTAGTTATACACTTTAGATGCGTAAATATAAATTGAAATAAATGTAAGTGTAGCAATAATTGAAGAATTATTGTGCAAAAAGCAATCAGATAGCAACAAAGTATAAGCGCGCGTTCAGTTCACTGGTCGTGTAACGAATGAAAAAACGTGTTTTTAGAAAAACAGTCAACGCCAAAGAGAGGAAGTGACGTGGCTGTGCGAGACGGCAGCGCGCAGCTCCAAACACTCAAAATGACCGCTAGATGCCGGAGAAAGTCTGAACAATGTATAATAATATAATTTAATAAAATTTAACATAAATAATTTTTATTGTGTATATATTAAGTGACACAGTTACTCACGCGTTTGCCCCGATAGATAAAAACTTCAGTATATTTTACAAATTTCACTATTGTATGGTTTATTTTTACGTACAATAATGAATTTTGTTAATTTTAAACAGTCATTCATAGTATTTATGAAATCTGTTACTGCGTGCCGAACTAGGGTCATATGGCTACACGCGCCAAATGCCTCGCTAGATTTACACGTATGTATACCGGGTGGCGCTCGAGATCCGTTATATAGGCATTTAACATGGGAAATAAGAATAATTGGAATATTTGCCTCCCATTAAAACTCATTGCAGTAAAACTTTATACACATGTTTGAGAACACTTATAGCATCATATTAATAACAAATTAATCAAGAATAATTAAATAAAATAAAAAAATGTTATGGCAATTTTAATATGACAATTATTATTGCATATAAAAGAAAGTATAGTATGCAAGTGATCGTTGCATGGTGGTAGTGTGCTAGCTTTTTGTTCCAAAGATTGTGGGTTCAAACCCCCAGCACACTTCTTTATTTTATTTTTTTAAATTATTTTGCAATTTATTTTTGTGTTTATTTGTTTTACTATTTTTTATTTGTTTTTATTTATTTTTATTTGTTTCTATTTATTGTAGTTTTGCTGTTTTTCTTGTTAAATTAAAATAAAAAGGAACAAATAAAAATACATAAAAATATTAAAACAAATAAAAACACAAAGATAAATTGAAAAAATAAAAATTAAAAAAAAAATAAAGAAGTGTGCTGGGGGTTTGAACCCACAATCTTTGGAACAAAAAGCTAGCACGCTACCACCTTGCAACGATCACTTGCATACTATACTTTCTTACATTAAGCTTTCTTTTATAGGAAATAATAATTATCACATTAAAATTGCTATAACATATTCTTATTTTACTTAATTATTCTTAATTAATTTCAAACAATTTGTTATTAATATGACGTAATAAGTGTTCCCAAACATGTGTATAAATTTTTACTGCAATAAGTTTTAATGGGAGACAGTATTCAAATTATTCTTATTTCCCATGTTAAATGCCTATGTAACGGATTTCGAGCGCCACCCGGTATATATATATATATATATATATATATATATATATATATATATATATATATATATATATATATATATATATATATATATATTTATATATGAAATCTGTTACTGCGTGCCAAACTAGGGTCATATGGCTACACGCGCCAAATGCCTCGCTAAATTTATACGTTATTATATGTTATAGCAATTGAAAAATATATTATTTATATGTGTGTGTCTTGATGTATAATAATATATTTTAACAACATATAACATTAATAATTTTTATTGTGTTTATATTAAGTGACACATAGTTACTCACGCATTTTCTCCAAAAGATAAAAACTTATGTATATTTTACAAATTTCACTATTGTATGGTTTATTTTTATATACAATAATGAATTTTGTTAATTTTAAACAATAATCCATTATATATATATATATATATATATATATATATATATATATATATATATATATATATATATATATATATATGATATCTGATACTGCGTGCCAAACTAGGGTCATATGGCTACACGCGCCATGTGCCTCGCTAGATTTATATGTTATTATATGTTATAGCAATTGAAAAATATATTATTTATATGTGTGTCTTGATGTATAATAATATATTTTAACAAAATATAACATAAATAATTTTTATTGTGTTTATATTAAGTGACACATAGTTACTCACGCCTTTGCCCCGATAGATAAAAACTTCAGTATATTTTACAAATTTCACTATTGTATGGTTTATTTTTATGTACAATAATGAATTTTGTTAATTTTAAACAATAATCCATTATATATATATATATATATATATATATATATATATATATATGTGTGTGTGTGTGTTATATTTTGTGAATTTTTTAGATGCGTATAATCTCCATCTATACTGATCCTCTACATAATCTTTTCGTTGAGTTATATCAAACTTGTATACTAAAAGAGTACCATTTTTTGGAAGTGGTGGTGGAATTTGTAGTACTTCTCCACTGTATGTTCCCTGCTGAACTTCATCAAGTATGGTACTTATAGTCTGATTATTAATATCCATTATAATTTATAACTAAAAATAACCAAATAGTTATTAAAAATTGAAAAAATTATAAATAAATGTCATCGGTTAACCCCTATTTTTACTTTTAAGAACCTTAATCCGACATTTTCATGGAAAAATTTAGTAAATAAAAAATTTCCAATTACTGAAACTAGTTTTAAGATCAATAAAAGTAATGCACGCACACAAAGACACGGGTCTGCATAATTTGCTGACCAAAAAAATAAAGAAAAAATGCAGTTTTGTTACATGGTTTGCTACCATCTTTATATTGTATTTGTATACAGGGTGTTCAATTTAAGTGTTTCACTATTCCTATCTCGAGAACCGTACGAGATACGAAGTCGGTTAAATCAGCAAACTATTTCTATATTATAAGACTATTAAAATGAGCATTACAAAAATTATTTTCAACCACATTCAAAATACAGAATTCAACTTTTTAGTTTTAAATGAGAACCTACTTTTTTCATTCGCTTATTCGATTCAGCATTTTTTTCTGAATACAACGATATAAAATGTTTATACCCTTACATAAAAACGAGAAAAATGCAAAAGAAAAAGTATTATTTTCATATTTATTGCTACATGTAATCAGAGTGCCATGACAAAAACAATTGAATATTTTGTTTTGTACCACATGTCAAAGTAGTTCGTTCATGAATTTCCTTGTTTTCTTTTGTATTAAAATGAATTTTACACACGAAGAAAAAATTGATATGTACGAAGTTTTTATATTATCTCTGAAAGATACTGTTGCTGTAAAGAATATGTATAGGGAACGTTATCCTGAGCGGCGAGTTCAGAAGGCTGGAATTATGTATAAATCAGCATGGCAATAATTTTGAACAATTTTTATAATATTTTTTAAAGTATGTAAATCGCCCAAACAATGATGAAAACAAAATATTCACACACGCACACACACACACACACACACACACACACACACACACACACACACACACACACACACACACACACACACACACACACACACACACACACACACACACACACACACACACACACATGCGTACTCTTTGAAAATATGAACATATTAAACCTTAAACCAAAAAATAATTGAGTTAATGAGGAGGTTATGTGTTATATGTCCCACAAATTAAGCTTTAGCTATTTGGAAGGCACATAAATATTAATCATATCGTATGGCAGTATTATAGCTCAAAAATCAATCAAAACGAAATGTAATACTTACATTTTAGGTTTAACTTTTAAGGCTCACGGGTAGGCATAGATTAGCATGCTTTATTACTAGCTTACTCATATGAAGGAAAAGCCACTTACAATACTCGTACATATTAGTAGTAAAATAAAACATAAATGACGAAATATGTATACATTGTATTAGCCAGAAAAGACTACTCATAGCTTCGTTTAATTATATATATTTTTTTTATTACAAAATAGTACCTTGGTTGGATACAATTATGAAGCCGGCCCGAAAATAACATTGACTGGCCTCCATTTTAAATTAGCATTTTTTTTTACAAGAATTATACTTAAGAATTCAATTTATTTATAATTAATCAAATCGTTTTTATCTTAATTTTTGTGCCTCTGCTCTGTATTTCTTGATTATTTTTTTTTTGTAGGCGTATTTGACATTCTTAACATTTATTTAGTTGTACTTTAAAAAATCTATAACATTTAATACTCTAAAGTTGAATTTATTATCGAAAACAAGTATGTAAACTTACCTCAATGTCGGTCGAGAGTCGAGATCTAAATGATTCAATTTGAATTTAGTTTTAAGAAATTTACTAGTAAAACGTGTGCCACGTGTCGGTAGGCCACCCATGTCGCGTTTTGTTTATATTAAATAAGAAGCAGGTACCGAGTGTCGGCCCGACACTGTCGGGCATACATCAAAGAAAAAATAGCAAATAATTGAAATTACGAACCATAATAAAAGAATTTAACAATATAGTATTAAATTGTAGCTCTGAAGGGTATTTTAAATCATGTAAAGAGGTATAAGTCTCTCACCGACGGCACCGCCCTAGTTACGGCTCTAAGGACACAAGTAAATCATTCTATACTTTTACATTTTTTCTATATTTCTTATATATGCTCTGTCTGTGGTGGTAAAAAATATTACAGGCTGTTATACAAATGTTGTCACAGTAACATTCGCCATATGTTTTCAAAGACTATGTCGATCATAGTTTAGTGGATTGTGTTGTACGTTCCAGTATATATTTTTACCTTCCGTCACCTTTAGGTAAGGAAGGTATTGTCTTTGGTCAAAAAATTCGATGATGAGTTTTTAATCAATAAGCACGTTTTAGGGTCCCTAGAATACGAATTTACTATTTTTACGATGATGTCTGTATGTGTGTGTGTGTGTGTGTGGGTGTGTGTGTGTGTGTGTGTGTGTGTGTGTGTGTGTGTAACAAAATTTTCGTCTGCGATAACTCTAATACTACAGTTACAAAAATTATAATTTTTTCGTATACTTCTTCATTACATCCATATGAAGAGCTGATTAGATTTTGGTTACAATTGGTTAACCGGAAGTAGCATTATTTGAAGAATTTAACAGTTTTTCTTGAAAAAACTATGTTAAATATAATTTTTTACATTTGATGTTATTATAAATACTAAAGAATATTTTATTCTCTGTACGATTTGACTGCATTTTATACTTAATATTAAATAGATATAGAGTTAAAAAATTATACAGAAATTAAATTTCATAAAGTAGCCATAGCTATGGAAACAGCTACTATATTAAGAAAATTCTGATTGAAAGATGTCAGTGTCAAGTGAAAGTGTGTTTGTCTTATAATTTTACGGGAAATATAGGATCTTTTGCTTTCTGTATGGAATTTGTATAAAATACATACAACTGCTTTAAGGTAATGTACAAGAAATAATAATAATAATAAATCTTTTATTTCTGCAGATACATTACACTGTATATAGAAAACGTCACAAAATAATAATTTTCTGTATGAAATTCGCATAAAATACATGCAACTGCCGGAAGGTAATGTACAAGAAATAGAATATTTAATTTAGCAAGGAACTTTCTCTATGAAATTTGTACAAAATACATAGAACTGACGGAAGGTAATGTGCTGGCCACATCAGATTTTTTTCAAATTATTTACGATTCAATGTATCATAAAACAGTGTACAAAGCTCAACCGTTAACTGAACTTTACGTGCACGCAAGAATAACAAGCTCGCTTCGCTCGATCGTTAGGTACCGTGCACGCCCGTAAAGTTCTGAGTAACGGTCTTGCAATGCAAAGTACTATTACACAATAACGTATTTTTACATATTATTTTCGTAAATGTACATAAAAATGAAAAGTACGTATTTTAAAAAGTATTTTTTACATACAGAATAATCTTCAGAATTCTATGTAGTCAAGTGGAGCACGGCCCCCATTTCAACAGTGCAAACATGCCGCTACCACGGCCCATCAAACACTGGAATTTGCACTGTTGAATGGGGGCCATGCTCCATTACTAACATATAATTCTGAAGTGTATCCTGTAAAGATTATTACAACTTGTAACATATATTGCAAAGAATTACTTCTGTATCAACATTAATATTATGTATAACTAATAATACCTACTTGCTGAAGAAGAGCGGATAATGTGCTCCAAACGTCCAAAAACCATCTAAATAAAATTAATTTAGGAAATTGAATTGCAACAAATTAATATCTACACTATCCACATGGTTCCCAAACAATATAGTATTACGCTTTGCAGCGAATAGACGTGTTAGCGCTGTCGCTCCGTAGTTTTTTTTTCCTTATTGCCGTAAACAGTAAAAAGTAAAATTAAAATGGATACTAGAAATCTATCCTCCATTGTTGAAAAGACCATCAGTTCACTGTTGGCCAACGAAGAATTTTTTGATAAATTACTAGACAAAGTAATTGACAAATTTAACAAGAAAATGGAGGAGCAGAAGACTTTTTATGAGGGACTAATCGGCGACATGAATGCTGAAATAAAAATCTTAAAAGACCGGCTCGATCAACAGGAGCAGTATTCCCGGAAAAATTGCATTCGGGTGTTTGGTGTTCCTGAAGAAGAGAAAGAAAAAACTGAAGAAATAGTGTGTGCTGTGTTCAAAGACAAGTTAAAAGTAAGTGTAACATCCAATATGATTGATAGATGTTACAGAACCGGCAAGAAACAATCGAGTGTTAAAGGTGTGAGTGAATTGTCTAAATCTAAACCATGCCCGATAATAATTAAATTTACGTCATATAAATACCGTATGACAATTTTACAAAATCGTAAAAATTTACGTGGATCTAATATAAGTATCAAAGAAGACTTGACTAAAATGAGATTAGAACTTTTACAACGTGCGTCAAAGGAATTTGGTTACAAAAACGTGTGGTCTAAAGATGGTGTTATTTTCTCTAATTTTGGTGGTACAATTAGAAAAGTGACACATCTTGATTTAATTTAACATCTGTTCAATTTTTTATTTGGAGCGTCAACTATTTCACATTGTTTGTTTTAGTAGTTGCATTATATTCTTTTATAGATATATACATACATGTATGTGTGTGTATATATATATATTTAGTATTCACATATATATATATATATATATATATATATATATATATATATATATATATATATATATATAATTTGGTGCATGGATACTTCTTTTTACTAGATTAAAATTCCTAATAGGTATATTAAATATAGGATCCTATGCACGATTCACTGCGTTTAAAAAAAGCATCCATGCACGATATTTTAGAAAATTTGGTGCATGGATGCTTCTTTTTTACTAGATTAAAATTCTTAATAGGTATATCAAATATAGGATCATATGCACGATTCACTGCTTTTAAAAAAATCATTCATGCACGATTTTTTAGAAAATTTGGTGCATGGAAGCTTCTTTTTTACTGGATTTAAATTCTTAATAGGTATATCAAATATAGGATCCTATGCACGATTCACTGTGTTTAAAAAAATCATTCATGCACGTTATTTTAGAAAATTTGGTGCATGGATGCTTCTTTTTTACTAGATTATAATTCTTAATAGGTATATCAAATATAGGATCCTATGCACGATTCACTGCGTTTAAAAAAACAATTCATGCACGTTAGTTTAGAAAATTTGGTGCATGGATGCTTCTTTTTTACTAGATTAAAATTCTTAAAAGGTGTATCAAATATAGATTCCTATGCACGATTCACTGTGTTTAAAAAATCATTCATGCACGATTTTTTAGAAAATTTGGTGCATGGATGCTTCTTTTTTAATGGATTAAAATTCTTAGTAGGTATATCAAATATAGGATCCTATGCACGATTCACTGCGTTAAAAAAATCATTCATGCACGATTTTTTAGAAAATTTGGAGCATGGATGCTTCTTTTTTACTGGAATAAAATTCTTAATAGGTATATTAAATATAGGATCCTATGCACGATTCATTGCGTTTAAAAAATCATTCATGCACGATTTCTTAGTAAATTTGGTGCATGGATGCTTCTTTTTTACTGGATTAAAATTCTTAATAGGTATATCAAATATAGGACCCTATTCACGATTCGCTGCGTTTAAAATAATCATTCATGCACGAATTTTTAGAAAATTTGGTGAATGGATGCTTTTTTTTACTGGATTAAAATTCTTAATAGGTATATCAAATACATGATAATATGCACGATTCACTGCGTGTAAAAAAGCATCCATGCACGATATTTTAGGAAATTTGGTGCATGGATGTTTTTTTTACTGGATTAAAATTATTAATAGGTAAATGAAATATAGGATCCTATGCACGATTCGCTGCGTTTAAAAAAACATCCTTCACGATATTTTAGAAAATTTGGTAAAAGCATCCATGCACGATATTTTAGAAAATTTGGTGCATGGAAGCTTCTTTTTTACTGGATTAAAATTCCTAATAGGTATATCAAATATAGGATCCTATGCACGATTCACTGCGTTTAAAAAAGCATCCATGTACGATATTTTAGAAAATTTGGTTCATGGATGCTTCTTTTTTACTGGATTAAAATTCTTAATAGGTATATCAAATATAGGATCCTATGCACGATTCACTGCGTTTAGAAAAATCATTCATGCACGATTTTTTAAAAAAAATTGTGCATGGATGCTTCTTTTTTACTGGATTTAATATCTTAATAGGTATATCAAATATAAGATCCTATGCGCGATTCACTGCGTTTAAAAAAGCATCCATGCACGATATTTATGCACGATATTTTAGAAAATTTGGTGCATGGATGCTTCTTTTTTACTGGATTAAATTTCCTAATAGATATATTAAATATAGGATCCTATGCACGATTCACTGCGTTTAAAAAAAACATCCATGTACGATATTTTAGAAAATTTGGTTCATGGAAGCTTCTTTTTTACTGGATTAAAATTCTTAATAGGTATATCAAATATAGGATCCTATGCACGATTCACTGCGTTTAAAAAAACATCCATGCACGATATTTTAGAAAATTTGGTGCATGGATACTTCTTTTTACTAGATTAAAATTCCTAATAGGTATATTAAATATAGGATCCTATGCACGATTCACAGCGTTTAAAAAAAGCATCCATGCACGATATTTTAGAAAATTTGGTGCATGGATGTTTCTTTTTTACTAGAATAAAATTCTTAATAGGTATATCAAATATAGGATCCTATGCACGATTCACTGCGTTTAAAAAACCATTCATGCACGTTAGTTTAGAAAATTTGTTGCATGGATGCTTCTTTTTTACTAGATTAAAATTCTTAAAAGGTGTATCAAATATAGATTCCTATGCACGATTCACTGTGTTTAAAAAATCATACATGCACGATTTTTTAGAAAATTTGGTGCATGGATGTTTTTTTTTAATGGATTAAAATTCTTAATAGGTATATCAAATATAGGATCCTATGCACGATTCACTGCGTTAAAAAAATCATTCATGCACGATTTTTTAGAAAATTTGGAGCATGGATGCTTCTTTTTTACTGGAATAAAATTCTTAATAGGTTTATCAAATATAGGATCCTATGCACGATTCATTGAGTTTAAAAAATCATTCATGCACGATTTTTTAGTAAATTTGATGCATGGATGCTTCTTTTTTACTGGATTAAAATTCTTAATAGGTATATCAAATATATGATAATATGCACGATTCACTGCGTGTAAAAAAGCATCCATGCACGATATTTTAGGAAATTTGGTGCATGGATGTATTTTTTACTAGATTAAAATTCTTAATAGGTAAATCAAATATAGGATCCTATGTACGATTCGCTGCGTTTAAAAAAACATCCTTCACGATATTTTAGAAAATTTGGTAAAAGCATCCATGCACGATATTTTAGAAAATTTGGTGCGTGGAACTTCTTTTTTACTGGATTAAAATTCCTAATAGGTATATCAAATATAGGATCCTATGCACGATTCACTGCGTTTAAAAAAAGCATCCATGTACGATATTTTAGAAAATTTGGTTCATGGATGCTTCTTTTTTACTGGATTAAAATTCTTAATAGGTATATCAAATATAGGATCCTATGCACGATTCAATGCGTTTAGAAAAATCATTCATGCACGTTATTTTAGAAAATTTGGTGCATGGATGCTTCTTTTTTAATGGATAAAAATTCTTAATAGGTATATTAAATATAGGTTCCTATGCACGATTCACTGCGTTTAAAAAATAGCATCCATGCACGATATTTTAGAAAATTTGGTTCATGGAAGCTTCTTTTTTACTGGATTAAAATTCTTAATAGGTATATCAAATATAGGATCCTATGCACGATTCACTGCGTTTAAAAAAAACATCCATACACGATATTTTAGAAAATTTGGTGCATGGATACTTCTTTTTACTAGATTAAAATTCCTAATAGGTATATTAAATATAGGATCCTTTGCACGAATTACTGCGTTTAAAAAAAGCATCCATGCACGATATTTTAGAAAATTTGGTGCATGGATGCTTCTTTTTTAGTGGATTAAATTTCTTAATAGGTATATCAAATATAGGATTATATGCACGATTCACTGCTTTTAAAAAAATCATTCATGCGCTATTTGTATGAAAATTTGGTGCATGGATGCTTCTTTTTTACTGGATTAACATTCTTAATAGGTATATCAAATATAGGATCCTATGCACGATTCACTGTGTTTAAAAAAATTATTCATGCATGTTATTTTAGAAAATTTGGTGCATGGATGCTACTTTTTTACTGGATTAAAATTCTTAATAGGTATATCAAATATAGGATCTTATGCACGATTCACTGCTTTTAAAAAAATCATTCATGCATGTTATTTTAGAAAATTTGGTGCATGGATGCTTCTTTTTTACTAGATTAAAATTCTTAAAAGGTGTATCAAATATAGAATCCTATGCACGATTCACTGCGTTTAAAAAAATCATTCATGCACGATTGTTTAGAAAATCTGGTGCATGGATGCTTTTTTTTTAATGGATAAAAATTCTTAATAGGTATATCAAATATAGGATTCTATGCACGATTCACTGTGTTTAAAAAAATCATTCATGCACAATTTTTTAAAAAATTTTATACATGGATGCTTTTTTTTACTGGATTAAAATTCTTAATAGGTATATCAAATATAAGATCCTATGCACGATTCACTGCGTTTAAAAAAACCATTCATGCACGATTCTTTAGAAAATTTGGTGCATTGATGCTTCTTTTTTACTGGATTAAAATTCTTAATAGGTATATCAAATATAGGACCCTATTCACGATTCACTGCGTTTAAAATAATCATTCATGCATGATTTTTTGGAAAATTTGGTGAATGGATGCTTCTTTTTTACTGGATTAAAATTCTTAATAGGTATATCAAATATAGGACCCTATTCACGATTCACTGCGTTTAAAATAATCATTCATGCATGATTTTTTGGAAAATTTGGTGAATGGATGCTTCTTTTTCACTGGATTAAAATTCTTAATAGGTATATCAAATATATGATCCTATGCACGATTCACTGTGTTTAAAAAAATCATTCCTGCACGATTTTTTAAAAATTTTGGTGCATGGATGTTCTTTTTTTAGTGGATTAAAATTCTTAATAGGTAAATCAAATATAGGATCCTATGCACGATTCGCTGCGTTTAAAAAAAGCATCCTTCACGATATTTTAAAAAATTTGGTAAATGCATCCATGCACGATATTTTAGAAAATTTGGTGCATGGATGCTTCTTTTTTACTGGATTAAAATTCCTAATAGGTATATCAAATATAGGATCCTATGCACGATTCGCTGCGTTTAAAAAAAGCATCCTTCACGATATTTTAAAAAATTTGGTAAATGCATCCATGCACGATATTTTAGAAAATTTGGTTCATGGATGCTTGTTTTTTACTGGATTAAAATTCTTAATAGGTATATCAAATATAGGATCCTATGCACGATTCACTGCGTTTAGAAAAATCATTCATGCACGTTATTTTAGGAAATTTGGTGCATGGATGCTCCTTTTTTACTAGATTAAAATGCTTAAAAGGTGTATCAAATATAGAATCTTATGCACGATTCACTGCGTTTAAAAAATCATTCATGCACGATTTTTTAGAAAATTTGGTGCATGGATGCTTCTTTTTTACTGGATTACAATTCTTAATAGGTATATCAAATATAAGATCCTATTCGCGATTCACTGCGTTTAAAAAAATTATTCATGCACGATTTTTTAGAAAATTTGGTGCATGGATGCTTCTTTTTTACTGGATTTAATATCTTAATAAGTATATCAAATATAGGATCCTATGCACGATTCACTGCGTTAAAAAAATGCATCCATGCACGATATTTATGCACGATATTTTAGAAAATTTGGTGCATGGATGCTTCTTTTTTAATGTATTAAATTTCCTAATAGGTATATCAAATATAGGATCCTATGCTCGATTCACTGCGTTTAAAAAAACATCCTGCACGATATTTTAGAAAATTTGGTAAATGCATCCATGCACGATATTTTAGAAAATTTGGTGCATGGATGCTTCTTTTTTACTGAATTAAATTTCCTAATAGGTATATTAAATATAGGATCCTATGCACGATTCACTGCGTTTAAAAAAAAGCATCCATGCACGATATTTTAGAAAATTAGGTTCATGGAAGCTTCTTTTTTACTGGATTAAAATTCTTAATAGGTATATCAAATATAGGATCCTATGCACGATTCACTGCGTTTAAAATACATCAATGCACGATATTTTTGAAAATTTGGTGCATGGATACTTCTTTTTACGAGATTAAAATTCCTGATAGGTATATTAAATATAGGATCCCATGCACGATTCACTGCGTTTAAAAAAAGCATCCATGCATGATATTTTTGAAAATTTGGTGCATGGATGCTTCTTTTTTACTGGATTAAAATTCCTAATAGGTATATCAAATATAGGATCCTATGCACGTTTTACTGCGTGTAAAAAAAGCATCCATGCACGATATTTCAAAAAATTTGGTGCATGGATGCTTTTTTTTACTGGATTAAAATTCTTAATAGGTATATCAAATATAGGATCCTATGCATATATATTTGATACACCTATTAAGAATTTTAATCCAGTAAAAAAAGAGCATCCATGCACCAAATTTTCTAAAAAATCGTGCATGAATGATTTTTTTAAACGCAGTGAATCGTGATTAGGATCCTATATTCGATATATCTATTAAAAATTTTAATCCAGTAAAAAAGAAGCATCCATGCATCAAATTTTCTAAAATATCGTGCATGGATGCTTTTTTTATATGCAGTGAATCGTGAATAGGATCCTATATTTGATATACCTATTAAGAATTTTAATCCAGTAAAAAAGAAGCATCCATGCATCAAATTTTCTAAAAAGTTGTGCATGAAAGACTTTTTAAACGCAGTGAATCGTAAATAGGATCTTATATTTGATATACCTATTAAGAATTTTAATCCAGTAAAAAAGAAGCATCCATGCACCAAATTTTTTAAAAAAATGTGCATGAATGATTTTTTTAAACACAGTGAATCGTGCATAGGATCCTATATTTCATATACCTATTAAGAATTTTAATCCAGTAAAAAAGAAGCATCCATGCACCAAATTTTCTAAAAAATCGTGCATGAATGATTTTTTAAACGCAGTGAATCGTGCATAGGATTCTATATTTGATACACCTATTAAGAAATTTAATCCAGTAAAAAAGAAGCATCCATGCACCAAATTTTCTAAAATATCGTGCATTGATGCTTCTTTTTAAACGCAGTGAATCGTGTACAGCGGCTAGGGCTAATATAAGGACAATGCACGTAATACGTTCACGACTCTGAGGGTATAAAAATTAAAACTAATGATTAGAAAATATTAGAATAGATATGTAAATTTATTATGTTTCAGGTATTGAAACCGGTTAACCACAAGTGTAAATTAAGATTATATACTTAATTTTACATATTCTACATAAATTTTCGTGTTTTCTGAAATAGTAATTTAACCAAAACATTTTTTTAGGTTATGGAAATCGTCAACGGACACCATAGGACAAAATATTTTCCGAATCTTATATCAAACAGTTTTAAAGGATGAAAATGTTGTGATTTATTGTTTAAAGTCCAAGGAATCCGATTCTGTAGTCGAATTGACGATATTTGTACCCATTGAGTTGTTATGAGCAATTGAAAATGAAGTTCCATTGCTGGAGAAATTCTTGTGGCTGGTACGTGAATATATTTGTGATTCCGTTTGTTACAAGTGTTTTCATTGTTGTTGATATCTGTAAGAAATGAATCGTGCAAGTGGACAGACATACAGACATTGCTTGACGTAATTCTGGAGTTGTTAAACTTGTGGAACAACTTGAACGACGATTGGCTGAAGACAGCGCGTGTATATAGATAGAGCCCTGCGGCCGAACAGATGGACAGACATCGCGCCCTAAATCTTTGATGGTAGGGTAAGTTGTTTTCTTATCATGTTCACGCCGTCCATCCAACTCGTGTTTTATCCTTCACATCCTGTGTCAATTGTTTATGGATATTATCCTATTCATTGTATTATCCTGTTTTGAATAAACGATTATTCCTATGAATTTGTACATTTGATTATTTTTAAATCCTTCCAGAAATCCTGAAATTCCAACGAGTTAGTGACGGTAAATGTCAATAGATTTAAACAATTTAATCAAGGAAAGAAAGAAAAGAATGCTAGCCGGCGGGATTTGAACCCACGATCTTAACATTTGTACTGTTATGTGTTACCAACTACACCACGGCTGGGCTACAAATCCGCCAGTCTATACAATCTTTTCTTAAGTTATATTCTCATAGACTATGTTTGACAATTCACAGGTGTTTAAACGTAGTGGTAGTTTAGATATACCCCACACCTAACATGTGATGCGGGTCTCATACATAGTCTATGAGAATATCTTAAGAAAAGATTGTATAGACTGGCGGATTTGTAGCCCAGCCGTGGTGTAGTTGGTAACACATAACAGTACAAATGTTAAGATCGTGGGTTCAAATCCCGCCGGCTAGCATTCTTTTCTTTCTTTCCTTGATTAAAAATCAAATAAAAAATAGCACTTACATTCATCTTAATTCTATTAAACAATTTATTTTTTATTTTTTTAATTTTGTGGGAACAATACAGTCAACGACCAAACATAGTTCCGCGTATACATACAAAGAATTTTGTTAAAAATTATATAAAAACATTTCTACAGATATACAGTTAATGACTTAATAGAAAAAAGAGAAAAAGAACACTTATTCACGAAATTCACCAATCAGTAAGTTGCGCAATTGATTCAATGTCAAGTGAAAAATATCAAGGTGTTGAAATTTGTCATTGCAAGTCTGCATCACTCTACTGATAGGGGAATTCTTGAAGAGGTTTGTTTTACATTTAGGTACAATGAACAAATTTTTTGACCTAGTATTTTTTGCCGAAACATATAAATTGAAAAATGAAGAAAAAGTTGATTGTCAATCATGTTATGAAATGATTTATACATAAATATGATGTCATTAATAGTCCTTCTGTTCTCCAATGATATTAAATTTAGTTGTTGTAAGATTTGGTGATAGTTAGTGTAATCAATATTAAACCTTCTGCACAAAATGACAATGAACTTTTTTTGAACCGATTCTATTAGTTTGACATGCACATCATAAAATGGATTCCATATACAAGTCATATATTCCAGTTGTGATCGTACTATAGCATTGTAAAGTAATATACAAGATTTAATTTTTGTAAAATGATATGTTGTTCTAATTATGAAGCCAAGTAATCTGTAAGCTTTCTTTACAATGGTATTAATATGATCATTAGGCAATATTTTACAATGGTATGTTATACCTAAATCCTTGATAGATGATCTACTTTCAATAATCGTGCCATTTATATTATAATTAAAATGATATATTGTTATGTTTCTTGAAAAATTGACCATGTAACATTTCGATATATTTAATATCATTTTATTTACTTCGCACCATCTATGTAAATTGACTAAATCATCCTGTAGGAGACTACAATCATTATCAGTTTTTATTTGTTTGTAAAATTTCAAATCATCAGCAAATAGTAAGTAATGGCTATTTTTGAAGCAATTAGAGACGTCATTTATATATATATATATATATATATATATATATATATATATATATATATATATATATATATATATATATATATATATTGAATAATATTGGACCTAAGTGAGAGCCTTGCGGTACTCCAGATGTTACATTAATTGGTCGAGATTTGAAACCATTACAAACTATCAACAACAATTTAAATAACAAAATATCATGACTGACACGATCGAAAGCTTTACTGAGATCTGTATATATGACGTCAACTTGAATTCTATTATCTAAATTCTTAGTTAGATATTCAGTAAAAGGAATTAGATTTGTTAATACAGATTTTTTTTCACAGAATCCGTGTTGTTCCGGAATTATGTAATTTCCAAAAGATTGTTTAAGGTTGTCAGTAATAATAGCCTCAAAGATTTTTCCAAATGTAGATATTATAGAAATTGGTCTATAGTTGCTTGCATTGTTTGCATTTCCGGATTTATATATAGGTGTAACATACGATGATTTCCATTCATTGGGGAAAAATACCTTGTTTAAGTGATTGGTTGTAAATTATGAATAGAGGCTCAACTAAGTAGAACGCACAAGTTTTTATAAATTTAGGAGAAATACCATCAGGACCAATCCCTTTTTTTACATCTAAGCCTTCTAATTTATGGAGAATTATATCATGTGTTACCTGTAATGAACTTAAATTAGTGTTAGTATTAATGTTATCTATATATTCCATGACAAGTACTGGGTTGAAATTTTTTGTGTCGTCATAAACGGATTCAAAGTGGTCAGCAAATAAGTTACAAATATCTTGACCTAATGTAGCTTCTTTATCATTATAAAGAATTACACTTGGCATGTTGTTGGTTTTCTTTAAATTTTTTGTATAGTTCCAAAAGGATTTAGGATTATTTTGTATATTATTTTCAATTCTAGAAATGTACTCATTATGGTCTTTTTTAGCTAATAACTTAGCTCTTTTTCGCAGTAAAACGAAGGAGTTATGGTCGGATGTATTATTGTATAATTTCCATTTTTTATGGAATTTTTTTTTTCTTTGATAATTTTTATAAGTGATTTGCTGAACCAAACAGGGTAGTGCTTATTTTTACTAATATTAAGCGGAACAAATTGTTGAATTAAAGAATTTAAAATACTATAGAAACATTTTACATTACCATCTACATTTGGATAAGTGAGGCGATTATTCCAGTTGATTACAGATAATTTATTTATTAAGTCTTCATAGTTAGCTTTATTGTAGTTAAAGGTTAAATTGACATTGTTTTCTAATAACAATGGATCAGAAATACTTAACTCCGACACTAACGGTGCATGGTGTTTATCAACATTACTTAAAATGAAATCAGACAGTTTGGTAATACATGATTGTGTACATAATATCAAATCCAAAATTCTGTTATTTGTGTTCAATATGCCATTAAATTGATGTAAGTTACATAGATTAAGTGTATTTATTAGTTCAGTGTGGACAGTGTTGAACGTAAGGGCGGGAATGGGGATGAATCTGTTGTTATTATTTGGTGACCACTGAATTCCGGGTAGATTGTAATCGCCAGCAATGAGTAAGGTGTCATCAGGGTGTTGCAAACTCACAGTACATACTTTGTCAAGGTGATTTTTGTAGACGTTAAGTTCGGAGGATGGAGGCACATACGCACAGCACAGATGTATTTTTTTATTATTGTTAGTAAATACGGATACCCATATATCTTCACTGAGTGAGTTCCACTGCGGTTGTAATTTTGATTTATATTTATTAGACACGAGTATTAGTACGTCGCCACCTTGTAATTTTGAGGGATCATCACGATCACGACGGTAAATGGAATATTGATTTAAATCACATATTTCAGCATCGAACACCGTTTTGTTTAACCATGTCTCAGTAAAAAGAATTATATCATATTTATGTAGGGATATTTCATTATAAAGATCTTTTAATTTAGTTTTTAGTCCACGGACGTTTTGATAATATATTTTTAAGTTCATTTTGACCGAAAAGGGTTATAAATATAATTATTAGCTAATGCAAAGTGAGTTATTTTAATTTATTTAAGTCATTTTCAGATTTGATTAGAATTATAGGCGATGTTTCATTTTTCCGAGCAAAAATTTTAAAGCCATTTACCCATACGAATTTATAATTATTATTTTTAGCGGTTGATTTTGTTTTGTTTAGTAGAATTTTGTTTTCTGGAGACAAATGGTCGTTTACAAATATTCTTTTAGATTCCGTGAAGCCGATGTCGTTGGATTTCAAATCTTTTTAACTTTAGCACTGGTAACAAAATTATCCCTTTTGATTCTAGATATAAATCTGACTATGATGTTTTTTGGTTTGGATGCGTCATGTCTTACTGGTGCAACTCGATGGACAGCGTCCACATCATTTTCGGTTACAGGGCAGTTGATTTTTTGGCCAATAGTAAGTAGTACATTTATTAGATTCTCATTAGGTTTTTCGGGAATACCAGCAATTTCGATATTGTTAAATCTAGATCTTTGCTCTAGATCTCGAACTTTTGCTTTTAAAATTATATTCTCCGTCTTAATATCATTAATAATATTTATTTTCTCGGTATATGAGCTCAGAATTTTTTGAAAATCATCGATTTTATTCCCGTAGAATTCTACTGAAGCCTTTAAGTCGTTAATCGATTTGAGCAATTCATTCAATAAGGGCTCAGGAGTGGTGGTAGTTGGAGTAGCCGGTAATCCGCGGGCGGTACCGACATGTTTACATGGATCGCATAGCCAGCATAAATTAGTAGTGGTTTTGGATAACATTTTTTTTTCGTCTGCATTTAAGTTAGTACAAGAAATATGGTAAAGTGCTTGACATGAAGCATTCGAGCATGTAATTCCGGCATTAGTCCTGTTTACGACTGTATTACAGATCTTGCACAATGATACCATTGTTAAAAAGCGATGATATTATTGATGTAGATGAATGAATTGTGAGTTAGTCCGGGCCTGGTGCTGATGAGAGTGACAATAGCGTGTTTACGATTGTAGTAGTGAGCAGGGTCAGCGAACTTCGATTGAAACGCGCACAAATCTGTTCGTTAACAATATTTCAAGATTAGAAGAAATGAAATGACTTACAAGTGTTTTTTCGAAGTAGATCACCACTGCAAATCTAGATTTGAAATACACTTTTACACTCAAATCAGCGATGCACTAACACACAATTTGGTACTATTTAAATTTCTGATGAAATATTTTAACCAGGTAAAAATTGAATTTACTACACAGCCACAATTGCACGTCTGCACAATGTAAAATTTATATATATATATATATATATATATATATATATATATATATATATATATATATTATCATTGAATATCTCGAAAACTAATCGAGGTAGCGACCTGGGGAATGCAAATTTAGATTCAGCACACTTCTTTATATATGTGTACATAGTTTCTTTCGTATATAACCCAATAAAAACATCACTTGACATCTTGAGAAGAAGATATTTTAGCTGGCCATACCGTACGATATTCAAGATTTGTCAATAAAATATATCAAACATATTTATTTAAATTCAAATGTATTATTTCAAACTGGCACTATTTTGTCTCGCGTACTACTCCGCGCCCAATAACAGCCGTCCGTAGTAATTCAATTGTTATCAACAAACTATGGAGAGAAAAGTTATTGTTAGTGATTTTGTGAATATTAAGTGAAAATTTATGTGTAAATTTACTAAGTACATTGTTAATTTATATAAAAACCGTTTTGGTCATTTTTTGACCTTGACAGTTTTTGCCGATTTCCTCGCTTCCTAAAGACTTTTTCGTGACAAAAGATATACCATTGGTTTCCTGAAGTTTTCTCTATAACTTTATTATAAATTTATTGCATAAATTTTACTTGTATGGAATTAATTTTAATGTTGGAGAGTGGGACAATTTTACGAATTTAGGTTATCTGTCAAAGATTTAGCGTAACAACTCGAGCAGTTCGTCTGGTAAAGTCTCCGTAAATATTATATTTAAAAGGACAGTAAGTACATTATTTATTAATATAAATATTTAATAGTGTTTTACATTCATAGTTTTGTACATACATATCCGGTTTTATTCAGTGATTATATGGGAAGAACAAAAAGTGTGTGAATAGCTTTGCGCGGCCAATGTTTACAAACAGTTCCAATGATGGATACCTTTTATATCTCAAATTATTGTCGGAAAATGTTTAATTTATTTCACAAATTATAAGGCTCAAATAGTAATTATGGAAGTACATAAACACAGAAATTATAAATTTTCTAATTCGCTAGTTTAATTTAATAATAATTTATAAGTTAATAAATAATTAAAATTCAATTCTAATTCTTTCCGTATGAGTCTGTTACAGATACAAACCCATTGTCTAATAATCTTTGTTCCAAATGTTTAAGGTACGACGGAATTGTTTCTTTTTCTTCCTCGGCATTTTCAGGGTTTTCATTATCAGCAGGATCATTTATATTTTCTTGTTTAATTGTTATTGTCCGTATTATTTCAAATGCAATTCATTAAAATGTAAATAAAACATAAATGATATTTTCTTATTTGTACGTAATAACCTCAATATTTTAGCGAGAAAATGTTCCCATACGTTTATAAATAATTTACCCTGCATTGTTATTACATTTATTTTAAACGTGAAGAGACATCAGTTATAAAATATTTGAACTACAACAGGAATGAGGAAGTAAATTTGTGAATTGTAAAGGTAAATTTACATACTGTATATCAACGTTTTTTCCATGTATTTCATGCAATTTAAGGTATAATTATTGTAAATTAACCTTTAGAAATCAGTGCCATCTATTATTTGAATAGTAGTAACTACATTAGGAATGCAAGAGTGAATTCTAAAGCTGAATATACATCCAACATATCAACGCATTTTCAATGTATTTCATACAATTAAAAATGAATTTGGTGTGAATAAGCTTTATAATACAGTGACACCTTTTATACAAATTATAATGCAAACATTCTATAAATTAAGTTGAATTATATTCATTACTAATCAAATTTAAGTTATGAAATATATGTTATGAGTGTTGTAATACGAATGTAACCTATTTAATTATTTTCTTGTGCTATTATTGCGTCGAATATATCCAGTAATGCTTCAGTAACAATTCGTTTGAAAGTTTCATCTTTTATAAAGTATTCTATTGATGTTTCTGCATTACTAAACATCATTTTTTCCATTGCACTGTCGCCGAGTACGACTTCGTTTAATTTTTCTTTTGGAAGACATATCAGAAGATGTGGTGATATCAAAACGTCAGTGTTTTGTGAAGGATACGTTAATATATTTGTGATTTCGTTTGCTACAAGTGTTGTTTATTGTGCAGACGGGTGGTGATCATGGAGCTGTTGAACTTGCATTTCTCGGTGACAACACGATGTAAAGATAGAACAACAGTATCTCCCGTCTATATTTACAAATATTAAATTTTGGGTACATGTGTAGAAAATTACGTACATTCCAAAAATAAAAATACGTCGACTTTGTGTCTTTACCCAATTTAAGGTGTAACGTCATTTCCGGCTAAACCATCAATTTTAGAACAAAATTGCAAATGACAAAAATTGTATAGAATCTAAAGTTAAGTACGATGCAAAGATATATTTCCTCCTATTTGACTTAGTTTTGGGTGTGGAAAATTTACACTTTTCTTATTTTTAATAATTGAGAAGCCAAATTTTAGGTATATACGCAGATAAATATGTAGATTCCAAAATAGGTATCAAAAATTTGTATCTCCACCCATTTTAGGGTGTGATATCGTTATCTTGTAAACTATCAACTTTACGCAAAAATGTCATATAACAAAATTTATAGACAATCAAAACCTGTGTAAGATACATCCAAAATTTGTTTAGATTTGGAGCTCCAAATTGAAGTTGTATAATTTTATCAGCTACTGATATTTTTATTTCCAATTATTAATAACTGTTTCTTTAGGATCAATGAACTGCATTCAGCTCTCGGGTGTGACAACTACAGAAATCGTGGAAATTCCGGATCTGCTGGACCTGGAAAACATCTCCAACGACTCGCCAGATTTCCTTTCATTCTAGCGCCGATATCTCCTGAACTGATTGGAATTCCTCATCGATTTGAACTCTACGTGGAGTTCTACGTCCATATTTAAGTTAGTTTTTAAAAATTAATTAGGGCCTGTGTTATTGAGTTATAAAAAAAATTAGAATGTGCTTACATTTTATTGGGTGGTAATTATTGTAAAATACATTGTATTTGTTTTAAAACGAATAAAACTTATAAAATAATATATTTTATTTTACAACCCTTATTATTGATTCTTATACAATCAGCAATTTTCAACAAAATTCGAAAAGAGGGCGCCCATCATTTTTGAAAAATTATAGCGTGCCTAGATGCTACCTAAAAGAAGCATCCATGCACGGTTTAAAAGAATTTCCGAGTGCTCTTTGCATTCCTGTTATCCTGAGTCCATCAAAAATTGTCAACAAAATTGGTGCTACTTTAAGAATGCTTCATCCATGCACATTAAATTTTTTTTGACCGTGCATAGATGCTACTTTCAGGTAGAATCTATGCATCTTTTTCAATTTCGACTGGAAAATTTTTTTTGAGTTAGACATGGCAACTCTTAAATTCGACCCCAAGGATTTCGAATCCGGCGTCCTAATTGGGGATTTGACGCTTAGATCTTACGTTAATCGTGTTTGTTATAATTTACCTGTCATGTATGTTACCCGCAATTTTTATATGAATGCATTTTTAAATAATTAATTAAAATATAAAATTTCAAATCTTTAAGTCCATTAGTTTAGAATAGTTATTCGTATATCAAGGCCGCGTACCGAGAGAAAAATTGTCGCCGAGGCCGCTTGCGGCCGAGGCAAGACAATCTCGAGGGCGCTAAAGGATTTCGCGGACAAGGTGTACACAATATTTTTTTCGTACCTCCGTCCATTTTGACTAGTATTACAGAACTTAAAATCGTCCAGAAATGCGCTGTTGCTGACCTAGGCCGGCAAAAGGAGTTGGCATTACTGTTCTGGTGATATGTCAATTTAAGATTATTTTCAACACAAGAATTAACAAAATGTTTATAAATTTTAAGGCTAAATCTTTAATTATTGTAACTTAAATAACTAAATTTTGTCATAAAAATAATAATATGCTGTCATTGCTGTCATCTCGTATAGATTAATTATAAATTCTAACTTTGGGACTAATTTGTTTCGTTTGTTTTGTAACTACAACTAACTTCACGTGACACAATTGAGTTTCCGCTATCTGTCATTGAAAATATGCGAAATTACATAAAATATATACGTAACTAATGTTTGTATAATATATTTTCAATAAATATAAAATAATCACGCATTTTTAACTCAAATGTAAGTAATTATATTTAAACTTGCAATGCAAAACCGATAAAAATATATGTTCATTTTTTTAGGTTATGTAAAATAGAATTAAAGTGTTGAGATATATACGAAGAATTTATGGAGATGTCGGCACAAAAAATCTTGTGTATCACACGGCCAGAAACTGTTTTGCGAGATCTCGTATTTGCAGGCCTCGCTTTCAGCTCGGCCTGTCAAAATAAACTCGTTCTCGCAAATATTCAGTTTCTGGACTAGTGATACAAATAACTATTAACTAACCCGAAAATAATTGTTTAAGAATAATTTTCAGAACAAAATTAATAGATATTGAATCAAAATAAACAAATGATGTTCTGAAATAAATTTTTTCATTTGTTTCTTAATAATTTCTAATATTTTAACCTCAATAATTTAATAATTCCTCTTTTACTAATGTTTAAAATAAAAGAATGAAGACTTGTTATATATCACTGAAAAGCTTATAAAATAATCAAAAAGACGAGACTATTTTCAAGATAGGTTCCCATTTAAAAAATCATAAGTTTGTGTTATATCTCGAGAATTATTAAGTTTTCAAAGAATCTAATTACGCCATTTTATTCTATTTGAAAAACGGTAAAAAATTTATAAATACATTTTTTTCTCTAACTATCATAATAAATAAGATATGATATATTTTCAAAATGAGCGAAAAACGAGTTTTTGCTTGTAGCTCAGAAACAAAAGAAGATGGAAAATTCCTGTGGTAACTATTAAACATTTCTGGAAATGTTGACAAAATGAGACCCCCTGTACTTGAAACAAATAAATTATACAAAAACCTATAATACTCATTACAAAATTGGCATTAATTTTTTGTGAAAACGAAAGCCAAAACAATATCTTGAAGACATATTTGAATACGTTCGTATGTTCATTGCAAAATTATTGAGTAGTACTATAAGTACAAAGTGTACATTTTATTATTTTTTATGGTGGAGGACCCCATTGTGGCGACTGTAGAAAAAATATTGTGTGTGTGTGTGTTTCGAGCGCAAATAGACATTGTCGATTTCGAGAGAATGCCGCGTTCCTCCTCGCGTCAACAACCTCTCAATCGACAATGTCCCATTTTGCGCTCTTAATACACAAATAGCTATTAAAAAAGTTGTTGCTAATCACTAAAATACTTGTTATTCTATTGAGTGCGATAATGCAATTATTGCCACACTAGAATTTCATTATCGATTTCAGTGAGATAGCAAGGCTATTACGTATCTGAAATTACTACTATATGGTATAACTTATCCCACGCCGATGATAGAGAAAAAAAAAACTGAATAGTGGTAAATTAAAACAAAAAGGATATTATGGTTTCTGATCTATTTGCTCTACGGGAAATCAATATAAAATTAAAACTGCAATTTATTTTGCATGCAGAGAATGTTTTGTAGCAAAATTAGATACTTTATTTAATTTAAAATACCTCATGGACAGTAGGTACATACAAAATTTAAAATTAAAGATATGAAATAAATAATGATGTAAGTGTCGCTTTAGTGAAACCTGTTTTTTAAGACATAATTATTCATTTCCTATATAAAATAATATAAAAAATAAAATCGATATTTATATTCTATAACAACGATAAAAGATCGAATCTGGACTTCGATTCTTATTTATATTATAAGGCTAGGTACCTACTTAAATTATTATTCTTGTAAAAAAAACAATTTTTCAAAAAAGGCACTTTACATTACTCAGTCTTCAACTAGTGTTTCACATATTTATATACCCTTCATGAAACTATAAGTTACTTATAGTTACAATATATTCATGTTAATACATAACAAGCTTGTTTCACGTTTACCCTAATTTTTACATGTTGTATATTTACCCCACTTGGCCCAATATTATTACATTTTTAGTGCATATTTTCTGAAGTATCTCTTCTTAAAAGGTCTGTCCGCGAAAGAATTTTACGCCGACCTAGATACTTGATACATTGAAGATACAATGACGTTTGGTATGAACTACTGACTAAGGGTGATTAGCGAGCATTATTTTTTTTTTATCATGCAACCTGTCACACATTTTCTGCAACTTCAAGGGTTTCGTGCAATTTTTGACGTGTGATAGTCAGTGGGACAATTTTCCTGCAACTAGTTTTACATCTTATTCGAAAACTAGTCACACGTATCTGCTTGCATTTTAAGCGAGCCTTAAAATAAACGCAAATCGAAATTTAGATAGCTCATTTGACATTTAATATTGATGAAAGAGTGCATTTGGTCATTAATGCCTTTGAGCCTTTGTTATCTTAGTGTTATTAAAATATTCAAAATGTGAAAATATTTATTTCTAGTCCAGAATGGTACCTACCTACTTTTCATTTAAAATAAACTCGTATTCTTCCACTTTCTTTATAAAATATGATTGATTTGAATTTTTAAATTATATATTTGTTATTCACACATTTTTTGTTATCATTAATCGTAATATTTATACATATAATAAACTGTCAAAATTTAAGACATCCACGCTACACCAAAACTTAATAAACTTTTATTACTTCTGCAGAGGTTAGAATTGCATGTTTGATTTATAGTTTGTATAATAGGTGGCAATGTAGAATAAAGATTTATTTACACAAAATTGTAACTTTTGAATCTTAGATGTGCTTTTGTTTTGACATAAACTCTCATAGGTTACTTGTTACTAGATAATGGCGGAAACTGAATTTTGTCGATTTTCAGTCACCTATAGGTAAGGAACATGTGACGTGACGTCACAACGAGTATGTTTTCAAATTGTCGTTCACTTCTGCATTAAAGTTTGTGTGTGTGTGTGTGTGTGTGTATTGCTGTTTTAATACATATATTTAACGAATTAATAGTTTATTAGTAATGAGACTGTTAATAAAAGATGTGTTAAATTATTTAACGTCCGACTGGTATGTTATTATTATCATAACAACCCTGCTTTCAGTGTTGTTATATACAGTGTGTTCAAAAAAATTCCTAACTCGGAGTAGGCCATGAACAAAGAAACGCATGTCAATTTATAAATATTTAATTAAATGTCAATTTGACATGAGATGTTGTCAAAAATGTTATCTAAAGAAATCAAAGCTTTTCTTCTTGAATCTTAAATTAGAAATGAAAACAAAATAGAAAACGGCGAATGTCAATATACTGTATCCTACTTTATTGTCTTTTCTCCTTAACATTACATTTCAAGATCAATCTTGACATCTTGATTTTTGAATTGAATAATGATCAGACATACGTATCTCTGTTCATAACCTACTCTGAGTTAGGAATTTTATTGAACACACTGGACAAAATAACACCCTAGAGCGTGTTATGAGTTGTTGCTATGGTAATGTTGTCAATAAATTGATATTGATACTGGGATAAAGCTTAAAAAACGAGCAAAAGCATGCATAGCCTACCTACTCGGCAAATTTTATTAAAACTTTCTGATCCGTAATCCATAGAATATTAAAAATTATAGTCGGACTTTAAACGTCGAACGCACCACGGGAGTTAAACGGACAATAATGCCTTCGGTCAACGTACACATCTCGGGCCAGAGGCCCTCGAAAAGTACACTGTTGACCTCAGGCGTTATTGTCCTTATAACACCCTTGATACGTTAATTACTATAAATGCTTCTGTGTGTAGCAGAAGCTTTTGTGAGGATGAAGAAGTGTGTCCGTGTCTGGACATATGCTAGCATATGGTAAAACACAACCAGATGACAAAAATTAAACACTTCTCTTTGGATTATGTAAATCAATATGCGCATGAAATTACTGGAAAATTGATAAATTCTGGCTCACTAGCAATAAAAAGCATCGTGTTCGTGTAAGGCGAGAAACCGGGAAACTAACCTAAATATAAATACATAATAAAATAATTGAATATATATGTATATTATTTTTTTCTACTCCCACTTGAAAAAGGTATCATTTCTTCACAATATGCTGAATGGATATGTAGGCAATACTAGTTAACTGAACAGATATAATTTCATATCCATTCTAGGATGGATATGAAATCCACGAATCACAAATCTCGTAAGTTGTGTAACCTAGGAAACTGTCTATTCATTTATTACAAGATTAAGAAGAAGAACGATACAAATGTCACATTTGACATTTCAATGTTGTCATTTAGATGGAAATATTTTCGGTATAAAAAGAGATTTGAATAATTTAATAACAATTTACTGAATTATATTATGAATTAGTTGTAAGTATTGAAGAAGAACTTATAAAAAATGGGAATCAAAACGGTATGAAATGTCACATTGACAAGTCAAGGTTATCCTTTAGATTTGGCAATATAAAATCGTAAGTAGTATTTAAAGTATTGTATACTTATAAAATAAATTATTATTTTAATAACAAATGCCATTAAAAAAGTCTACGAAAACAAGTACATGAAATGACAATAATTAATAATGTTCAATAAAATTTCATATTTCTGTAGTTCGTATTTTCCTTCATTTCGTTAGTCGTAGAAAAAGTATGCTGTACCACTCGAGTGGAATGACCATATCGCATTCGGATGATTGAACACTTCGCCTACGGCGTCGTGCTGAAACTTCATCCTCATGCGATATGGACATCATGTCCACACTTGTTGTACAAACTACTTATATATTTTGCAAAAAGTTGTTAGATTCATATCGTGTTTGGTGTTAAATGATATGTTTTTTAAGAGCTGTCATGCACATATGTCAAAAATTTGACAACTTGATTGTCATTTGTTTTTAGCAAAAAGTTGTTAGAATTATGCTGTGTTTGGTGTTAAATGAAATGTTTTTTCAAGAACTGTCATGCACATATGTCAAAAATTTGAAACTTGATTGTCTTTTGTTTATTTGGAAAAAGTTGTTAGAATCATGTCGTGTTTGGTGTTAAATGAAATGTTTTTTCAAGAGCTGTCATGCACATATGTCAAAAATTTGAAACTTGATTGTCTTTTGTTTATTTGGAAAAAGTTGTTAGAATCATGTCGTGTTTGGTGTTAAATGAAATGTTTTTTCAAGAGCTGTCATGCACATATGTCAAAAATTTGAAAATTGATTGTCTTTTGTTTTTTTCGAAAAAGTTGTTAGAATCATGTCGTGTTTGGTGTTAAATGAAATGTTTTTTCAAGAGCTGTCATGCACATAGGTCAAAAATTTGAAACTTGATTGTCTTTTGTTTTTTCGGAAAAAGTTGTTAGTCATGTCTTGTTTGGTGTTAAATGAAATGTTTTTTCAAGAGCTGTCATGAACATATGTCAAAAATTTGAAACTTGATTGTCTTTTGTTTTTTTGAAAAAAGTTGTTAGTCATGTCGTGTTTGGTGTTAAATGAAATGTTTTTTCAAGAGCAGTCATGCACATATGTCAAAAATTTGAAACTTGATTGCCTTTTGTTTTTTGAAAAAAGTTGTTAAAATCATGGCGTGTTTGGTGTTATATGAAATGTTTTTTCAAGAGCTGTCATGCACATATGTCAAAAATTTGAAACTTGATTGTCTTTTGTTTTTTTTTTGGAAAAAGTTGTTAGAGTCATGTCGTGTTTGGTGTTAAATGAAATGTTTTTTCAAGAGCTGTCATGCACATATGTCAAAAATTTGAAACTTGATTGTCTTTTGTTTATTTGGAAAAAGTTGTTAGAATCATGTCGTGTTTGGTGTTAAATGAAATGTTTTTTCAAGAGCTGTCATGCACATATGTCAAAAATTTGAAAATTGATTGTCTTTTGTTTTTTTGGAAAAAGTTGTTAGAATCATGTCGTGTTTGGTGTTAAATGAAATGTTTTTTGAAGAGCTGTCATACACATACGTCAAAAATTAGAAACTTGATTGTCTTTTGTTTTTTTGAAAAAAGTTGTTAGAATCATGTCGTGTTTGGTGTTAAATGAAATGTTTTTTCAAGAGCTGTCATGCACATATGTCAAAAAATTGAAAGTTGATTGTCTTTTGTCTTTTTGGAAAAAATTGTTAGAATCATGTCGTGTTTGGTGTTAAATGAAATGTTTTTTCAAGAGTTGTCATGCACATATGTCAAAAATTTGAAACTTGATTGCCTTTTGTTTTTTTGAAAAAAGTTGTTTAAATCATGGCGTGTTTGGTGTTAAATGAAATGTTTTTTCAAGAGCTGTCATGCACATAGGTCAAAAATATGAAACTTGATTGTCTTTTGTTTTTTCGGAAAAAGTTGTTAGTCATGTCGTGTTTGGTGTTAAATGAAATGTTTTTTCAAGAGCTGTCATGAACATATGTCAAAAATTTGAAACTTGATTGTCTTTTGTTTTTTTGAAAAAAGTTGTTAGTCATGTCGTGTTTGGTGTTAAATGAAATGTTTTTTCAAGAGCTGTCATGCACATGTCAAAAATTTGAAACTTGATTGTCTTTTGTTTTTTTGGGGAAAGTTGTTAGAATCATGTCGTGTTTGGTGTTAAATGAAATGTTTTTTCAAGAGCTGTCATGCACATATGTCAAAAATTTGAAACTTGATTGTCTTTTGTTTTTTTGAAAAAAGTTGTTAGAATCATGTCGTGTTTGGTGTTAAATGAAATGTTTTTTCAAGAGCTGTCATGCACATATGTCAAAAAATTGAAAGTTGATTGTCTTTTGTCTTTTTGGAAAAAATTGTTAGAATCATGTCGTGTTTGGTGTTAAATGAAATGTTTTTTCAAGAGTAGTCATGCACATATGTCAAAAATTTGAAACTTGATTGCCTTTTGTTTTTTGAAAAAAGTTGTTAAAATCATGGCGTGTTTGGTGTTAAATGAAATGATTTTTCAAGAGCTGTCATGCACATATGTCAAAAATTTGAAACTTGATTGTCTTTTGTTTTTTTGGAAAATGTTGTTAGTCATGTCGTGTTTGGTGTTAAATGAAATGATTTTTCAAGAGCTGTCATGCACATATGTCAAAAATTTGAAACTTGATTGTCTTTTGTTTTTTTGAAAAAAGTTGTTAGAATCATGTCGTGTTTGGTGTTAAATGAAATGTTTTTTCAAGAGCTGTCATGCACATATGTCAAAAAATTGAAAGTTGATTGTCTTTTGTCTTTTTGGAAAAAATTGTTAGAATCATGTCGTGTTTGGTGTTAAATGAAATGTTTTTTCAAGAGTTGTCATGCACATATGTCAAAAATTTGAAACTTGATTGCCTTTTGTTTTTTTGAAAAAAGTTGTTAAAATCATGGCGTGTTTGGTGTTAAATGAAATGTTTTTTCAAGAGCTGTCATGCACATATGTCAAAAATTTGAAACTTGATTGTCTTTTGTTTTTTTGGGGAAAGTTGTTAGAATCATGTCGTGTTTGGTGTTAAATGAAATGTTTTTTCAAGAGCTGTCATGCACATATGTCAAAAATTTGAAACTTGATTGTCTTTTGTTTTTTTGAAAAAAGTTGTTAGTCTTGTCGTGTTTGGTGTTAAATGAAATGATTTTTCAAGAGCTGTCATGCACATATGTCAAAAATTTGAAACTAGATTGTCTTTTGTTTTTTTGGGGAAAGTTGTTAGAATCATGTCGTGTTTGGTGTTAAATGAAATGTTTTTTCAAGAGCTGTCATGCACATATGTCAAAAATTTGAAACTTGATTGTCTTTTGTTTTTTTGAAAAAAGTTGTTAGTCATGTCGTGTTTGGTGTTAAATAAAATGTTTTTTCAAGAGCTGTCATGCACATATGTCAAAAATTTGAAACTTGATTGTCTTTTGTTTTTTTGGAAAAAATTGTTAGAGTCATGTCGTGTTTGGTGTTAAATGAAATGTTTTTTCAAGAGCTGTCATGCACATATGTCAAAAATTTGAAACTTGATTGTCTTTTGTTTTTTTGAAAAAAGTTGTTAGTCATGTCGTGTTTGGTGTTAAATGAAATGTTTTTTCAAGAGCTGTCATGCACATATGTCAAAAATTTGAAACTTGATTGTCTTTTGTTTTTTTGAAAAAAGTTGTTAGTCATGTCGTGTTTGGTGTTAAATTAAATGTTTTTTCAAGAGCTGTCATGCACATATGTCAAAAATTTGAAACTTGATTGTCTTTTGTTTTTTTGAAAAAAGTTGTTAGTCATGTCGTGTTTGGTGTTAAATAAAATGTTTTTTCAAGAGCTGTCATGCACATATGTCAAAAATTTGAAACTTGATTGTCTTTTTTTTTTTGGAAAAAATTGTTAGTCATGTCGTGTTTGGTGTCAAATGAAATGTTTTTTCAAGAGCTGTCATGCACATATGTCAAAAAATTGAAAGTTGATTGTCTTTTGTCTTTTTGGAAAAAATTGTTAGAATCATGTCGTGTTTGGTGTTAAATGAAATTTTTTTTCAAGAGTTGCCATGCACATATGTCAAAAATTTGAAACTTGATTGCCTTTTGTTTTTTTGAAAAAAGTTGTTAAAATCATGGCGTGTTTGGTGTTAAATGAAATGTTTTTTCAAGAGCTGTCATGCACATATGTCAAAAATTTGAAACTTGATTGTCTTTTGTTTTTTTGGAAAAAGTTGTTAGTCATGTCGTGTTTGGTGTTAAATGAAATGATTTTTCAAGAGCTGTCATGCACATATGTCAAAAATTTGAAACTTGATTGTCTTTTGTTTTTTTGAAAAAAGTTGTTAGAATCATGTCGTGTTTGGTGTTAAATGAAATGTTTTTTCAAGAGCTGTCATGCACATATGTCAAAAATTTGAAACTTGATTGTCTTTTGTTTTTTTGGAAAAAGTTGTTAGAATCATGTCGTGTTTGGTGTTAAATGAAATGTTTTTTCGAGAGCTGTCATGCACATATGTCAAAAATTTGAAACTTGATTGTCTTTTGTTTTTTTGGAAAAAGTTGTTAGAATCATGTCGTGTTTGGTGTTAAATGAAATGTTTTTTCAAGAGCTGTCATGCACATATGTCAAAAATTAGAAACTTGATTGTCTTTTGTTTTTTTGGAAAAAGTTGTTAGAGTCATGTCGTGTTTGGTGTTAAATGAAATGTTTTTTCAAGAGCTGTCATGCACATATGTCAAAAATTTGAAACTTGATTGTCTTTTGTTTATTTGGAAAAAGTTGTTAGAATCATGTCGTGTTTGGTGTTAAATGAAACGTTTTTGCAAGAGCTGTCATGCACATATGTCAAAAATTTGAAACTTGATTGTCTTTTGTTTTTTTTGAAAAAGTTGTTAGAATCATGTCGTGTTTGGTGTTAAATGAAATGTTTTTTCAAGAGGTGTCATACACATACGTCAAAAATTTGAAACTTGATTGTCTTTTGTTTTTTTGAAAAAGTTGTTAGAATCATGTCGTGTTTGGTGTTAAATGAAATGTTTTTTCAAGAGCTGTCATGCACATATGTCAAAAATTTGAAAGTTGATTGTCTTTTGTCTTTTTGTAAAAAATTGTTACAATCATGTCGTGTTTGGTGTTAAATGAAATGTTTTTTCAAGAGCTGTCATGCACATATGTCAAAAATTTGAAACTTGATTGCCTTTTGTTTTTTGAAAAAAGTTGTTAAAATCATGGCGTGTTTGGTGTTATATGAAATGTTTTTTCAAGAGCTGTCATGCACATATGTCAAAAATTTGAAACTTGATTGTCTTTTGTTTTTTTGAAAAAAGTTGTTGGATTCATGTCGTGTTTGGTGTTAAATGAAATGTTTTTTCAAGAGCTGTGATGCACATATGTCAAAAATTTGAAACTTGATTGTCTTTTGTTTTTTTTTGGAAAAAGTTGTTAGAGTCATGTCGTGTTTGGTGTTAAATGAAATGTTTTTTCAAGAGCTGTCATGCACATATGTCAAAAATTTGAAACTTGATTGTCTTTTGTTTATTTGGAAAAAGTTGTTAGAATCATGTCGTGTTTGGTGTTAAATGAAATGTTTTTTCAAGAGCTGTCATGCACATATGTCAAAAATTTGAAAATTGATTGTCTTTTGTTTTTTTGGAAAAAATTTGTTAGAATCATGTCGTGTTTGGTGTTAAATGAAATGTTTTTTCAAGAGCTGTCATACACATACGTCAAAAATTAGAAACTTGATTGTCTTTTGTTTTTTTGAAAAAAGTTGTTAGAATCATGTCGTGTTTGGTGTTAAATGAAATGTTTTTTCAAGAGCTGTCATGCACATATGTCAAAAAATTGAAAGTTGATTGTCTTTTGTCTTTTTGGAAAAAATTGTTAGAATCATGTCGTGTTTGGTGTTAAATGAAATGTTTTTTCAAGAGTTGTCATGCACATATGTCAAAAATTTGAAACTTGATTGCCTTTTGTTTTTTTGAAAAAAGTTGTTAAAATCATGGCGTGTTTGGTGTTAAATGAAATGTTTTTTCAAGAGCTGTCATGCACATATGTCAAAAATTTGAAACTTGATTGTCTTTTGTTTTTTCGGAAAAAGTTGTTAGTCATGTCGTGTTTGGTGTTAAATGAAATGTTTTTTCAAGAGCTGTCATGCACATATGTCAAAAATTTGAAACTTGATTGTCTTTTGTTTTTTTGGGGAAAGATGTTAGAATCATGTCGTGTTTGGTGTTAAATGAAATGTTTTTTCAAGAGCTGTCATGCACAAATGTCAAAAATTTGAAACTTGATTGCCTTTTGTTTTTTTGAAAAAAGTTGTTAGAATCATGTCGTGTTTGGTGTTAAATGAAATGTTTTTTCAAGAGCTGTCATGCACATATGTCAAAAAATTGAAAGTTGATTGTCTTTTGTCTTTTTGGAAAAAATTGTTAGAATCATGTCGTGTTTGGTGTTAAATGAAATGTTTTTTCAAGAGTTGTCATGCACATATGTCAAAAATTTGAAACTTGATTGCCTTTTGTTTTTTTGAAAAAAGTTGTTAAAATCATGGCGTGTTTGGTGTTAAATGAAATGTTTTTTCAAGAGCTGTCATGCACATATGTCAAAAATTTGAAACTTGATTGTCTTTTGTTTTTTTGGGGAAAGTTGTTAGAATCATGACGTGTTTGGTGTTAAATGAAATGTTTTTTCAAGAGCTGTCATGCACATATGTCAAAAATTTGAAACTTGATTGTCTTTTGTTTTTTTGAAAAAAGTTGTTAGTCTTGTCGTGTTTGGTGTTAAATGAAATGATTTTTCAAGAGCTGTCATGCACATATGTCAAAAATTTGAAACTTGATTGTCTTTTGTTTTTTTGGGGAAAGTTGTTAGAATCATGTCGTGTTTGGTGTTAAATGAAATGTTTTTTCAAGAGCTGTCATGCACATATGTCAAAAATTTGAAACTTGATTGTCTTTTGTTTTTTTGAAAAAAGTTGTTAGTCATGTCGTGTTTGGTGTTAAATAAAATGTTTTTTCAAGAGCTGTCATGCACATACGTCAAAAATTAGAAACTTGATTGTCTTTTGTTTTTTTGAAAAAAGTTGTTAGAATCATGTCGTGTTTGGTGTTAAATGAAATGTTTTTTCAAGAGCTGTCATACACATACGTCAAAAATTAGAAACTTGATTGTCTTTTGTTTTTTTGAAAAAAGTTGTTAGAATCATGTCGTGTTTGGTGTTAAATGAAATGTTTTTTCAAGAGCTGTCATGCACATATGTCAAAAAATTGAAAGTTGATTGTCTTTTGTCTTTTTGGAAAAAATTGTTAGAATCATGTCGTGTTTGGTGTTAAATGAAATGTTTTTTCAAGAGTTGTCATGCACATATGTCAAAAATTTGAAACTTGATTGCCTTTTGTTTTTTTGAAAAAAGTTGTTAAAATCATGGCGTGTTTGGTGTTAAATGAAATGTTTTTTCAAGAGCTGTCATGCACATATGTCAAAAATTTGAAACTTGATTGTCTTTTGTTTTTTCGGAAAAAGTTGTTAGTCATGTCGTGTTTGGTGTTAAATGAAATGTTTTTTCAAGAGCTGTCATGCACATATGTCAAAAATTTGAAACTTGATTGTCTTTTGTTTATTTGGAAAAAGTTGTTAGAATCATGTCGTGTTTGGTGTTAAATGAAATGTTTTTTCAAGAGCTGTCATGCACATATGTCAAAAATTTGAAAATTGATTGTCTTTTGTTTTTTTGGAAAAAGTTGTTAGAATCTTGTCGTGTTTGGTGTTAAATGAAATGTTTTTTCAAGAGCTGTCATGCACATATGTCAAAAAATTGAAAGTTGATTGTCTTTTGTCTTTTTGGAAAAAATTGTTAGAATCATGTCGTGTTTGGTGTTAAATGAAATGTTTTTTCAAGAGTTGTCATGCACATATGTCAAAAATTTGAAACTTGATTGCCTTTTGTTTTTTTGAAAAAAGCTGTTAAAATCATGGCGTGTTTGGTGTTAAATGAAATGTTTTTTCAAGGGCTGTCATGCACATATGTCAAAAATTTGAAACTTGATTGTCTTTTGTTTTTTTGGAAAATGTTGTTAGTCATGTCGTGTTTGGTGTTAAATGAAATGATTTTTCAAGAGCTGTCATGCACACATGTCAAAAATTTGAAACTTGATTGTCTTTTGTTTTTTTGAAAAAAGTTGTTAGAATCATGTCGTGTTTGGTGTTAAATGAAATGTTTTTTCAAGAGCTGTCATGCACATATGTCAAAAAATTGAAAGTTGATTGTCTTTTGTCTTTTTGGAAAAAATTGTTAGAATCATGTCGTGTTTGGTGTTAAATGAAATGTTTTTTCAAGAGTTGTCATGCACATATGTCAAAAATTTGAAACTTGATTGCCTTTTGTTTTTTTGAAAAAAGTTGTTAAAATCATGGCGTGTTTGGTGTTAAATGAAATGTTTTTTCAAGAGCTGTCATGCACATATGTCAAAAATTTGAAACTTGATTGTCTTTTGTTTTTTTGGGGAAAGTTGTTAGAATCATGACGTGTTTGGTGTTAAATGAAATGTTTTTTCAAGAGCTGTCATGCACATATGTCAAAAATTTGAAACTTGATTGTCTTTTGTTTTTTTGAAAAAAGTTGTTAGTCTTGTCGTGTTTGGTGTTAAATGAAATGATTTTTCAAGAGCTGTCATGCACATATGTCAAAAATTTGAAACTTGATTGTCTTTTGTTTTTTTGGGGAAAGTTGTTAGAATCATGTCGTGTTTGGTGTTAAATGAAATGTTTTTTCAAGAGCTGTCATGCACATATGTCAAAAATTTGAAACTTGATTGTCTTTTGTTTTTTTGAAAAAAGTTGTTAGTCATGTCGTGTTTGGTGTTAAATAAAATGTTTTTTCAAGAGCTGTCATGCACATACGTCAAAAATTAGAAACTTGATTGTCTTTTGTTTTTTTGAAAAAAGTTGTTAGAATCATGTCGTGTTTGGTGTTAAATGAAATGTTTTTTCAAGAGCTGTCATACACATACGTCAAAAATTAGAAACTTGATTGTCTTTTGTTTTTTTGAAAAAAGTTGTTAGAATCATGTCGTGTTTGGTGTTAAATGAAATGTTTTTTCAAGAGCTGTGATGCACATATGTCAAAAAATTGAAAGTTGATTGTCTTTTGTCTTTTTGGAAAAAATTGTTAGAATCATGTCGTGTTTGGTGTTAAATGAAATGTTTTTTCAAGAGTTGTCATGCACATATGTCAAAAATTTGAAACTTGATTGCCTTTTGTTTTTTTGAAAAAAGTTGTTAAAATCATGGCGTGTTGGTGTTAAATGAAATGTTTTTTTAAGAGCTGTCATGCACATATGTCAAAAATTTGAAACTTGATTGTCTTTTGTTTTTTCGGAAAAAGTTGTTAGTCATGTCGTGTTTGGTGTTAAATGAAATGTTTTTTCAAGAGCTGTGATGCACATATGTCAAAAAATTGAAAGTTGATTGTCTTTTGTCTTTTTGGAAAAAATTGTTAGAATCATGTCGTGTTTGGTGTTAAATGAAATGTTTTTTCAAGAGTTGTCATGCACATATGTCAAAAATTTGAAACTTGATTGCCTTTTGTTTTTTTGAAAAAAGTTGTTAAAATCATGGCGTGTTTGGTGTTAAATGAAATGTTTTTTTAAGAGCTGTCATGCACATATGTCAAAAATTTGAAACTTGATTGTCTTTTGTTTTTTTGGGGAAAGTTGTTAGAATCATGTCGTGTTTGGTGTTAAATGAAATGTTTTTTCAAGAGCTGTCATGCACATATGTCAAAAATTTGAAACTTGATTGTCTTTTGTTTTTTTGAAAAAAGTTGTTAGAATCATGTCGTGTTTGGTGTTAAATGAAATGTTTTTTCAAGAGCTGTCATGCACATATGTCAAAATATTGAAAGTTGATTGTCTTTTGTCTTTTGGGAAAAAATTGTTAGAATCATGTCGTGTTTGGTGTTAAATGAAATGTTTTTTCAAGAGTTGTCATGCACATATGTCAAAAATTTGAAACTTGATTGCCTTTTGTTTTTTTGAAAAAAGTTGTTAAAATCATGGCGTGTTTGGTGTTAAATGAAATGTTTTTTCAAGAGCTGTCATGCACATATGTCAAAAATTTGAAACTTGATTGTCTTTTGTTTTTTTGGAAAATGTTGTTAGTCATGTCGTGTTTGGTGTTAAATGAAATGATTTTTCAAGAGCTGTCATGCACATATGTCAAAAATTTGAAACTTGATTGTCTTTTGTTTTTTTGAAAAAAGTTGTTAGAATCATGTCGTGTTTGGTGTTAAATGAAATGTTTTTTCAAGAGCTGTCATGCACATATGTCAAAAATTTGAAACTTGATTGTCTTTTGTTTTTTTGAAAAAAGTTGTTAGAATCATGTCGTGTTTGGTGTTAAATGAAATGTTTTTTCAAGAGCTGTCATGCACATATGTCAAAAATTTGAAACTTGATTGTCTTTTGTTTTTTTGAAAAAAGTTGTTAGAATCATGTCGTGTTTGGTGTTAAATGAAATGTTTTTTCAAGAGCTGTCATGCACATATGTCAAAAATTTGAAACTTGATTGTCTTTTGTTTTTTTGAAAAAAGTTGTTAGAATCATGTCGTGTTTGGTGTTAAATGAAATGTTTTTTCAAGAGCTGTCATGCACATATGTCAAAAATTTGAAACTTGATTGTCTTTTGTTTTTTTGAAAAAAGTTGTTAGAATCATGTCGTGTTTGGTGTTAAATGAAATGTTTTTTCAAGAGCTGTCATGCACATATGTCAAAAATTTGAAACTTGATTGCCTTTTGTTTTTTTGAAAAAAGTTGTTAGAATCATGTCGTGTTTGGTGTTAAATGAAATGTTTTTTCAAGAGCTGTCATGCACATATGTCAAAAATTTGAAACTTGATTGTCTTTTGTTTTTTTGAAAAAAGTTGTTAGAATCATGTCGTGTTTGGTGTTAAATGAAATGTTTTTTCAAGAGCTGTCATGCACATATGTCAAAATATTGAAAGTTGATTGTCTTTTGTCTTTTGGGAAAAAATTGTTAGAATCATGTCGTGTTTGGTGTTAAATGAAATGTTTTTTCAAGAGTTGTCATGCACATATGTCAAAAATTTGAAACTTGATTGCCTTTTGTTTTTTTGAAAAAAGTTGTTAAAATCATGTCGTGTTTGGTGTTAAATGAAATGTTTTTTCAAGAGTTGTCATGCACATATGTCAAAAATTTGAAACTTGATTGTCTTTTGTTTTTTTGAAAAAAGTTGTTAGAATCATGTCGTGTTTGGTGTTAAATGAAATGTTTTTTCAAGAGCTGTCATGCACATATGTCAAAAATTTGAAACTTGATTGTCTTTTGTTTTTTTGAAAAAAGTTGTTAGTCATGTCGTGTTTGATGTTAAATAAAATGTTTTTTCAAGAGCTGTCATGCACATATGTCAAAAATTTGAAACTTGATTGTCTTTTGTTTTTTTGGAAAAAGTTGTTAGGATCATGTCGTGTTTGGTGTTAAATGAAATGTTTTTTCAAGAGCTGTCATACACATACATCAAAAATTAGAAACTTGATTGTCTTTTGTTTTTTTGAAAAAAGTTGTTAGAATCATGTCGTGTTTGGTGTTAAATGAAATGTTTTTTCAAGAGCTGTCATGCACATATGTCAAAAATTTGAAACTTGATTGTCTTTTGTTTTTTTGAAAAAAGTTGTTAGTCTTGTCGTGTTTGGTGTTAAATGAAATGATTTTTCAAGAGCTGTCATGCACATATGTCAAAAATTTTAAACTTGATTGTCTTTTGTTTTTTTGGGGAAAGTTGTTAGAATCATGTCGTGTTTGGTGTTAAATGAAATGTTTTTTCAAGAGCTGTCATGCACATATGTCAAAAATTTGAAACTTGATTGTCTTTTGTTTTTTTGGAAAAAATTGTTAGTCATGTCGTGTTTGGTGTTAAATGAAATGTTTTTTCAAGAGCTGTCATACACATATGTCAAAAATTTGAAACTTGATTGTCTTTTGTTTTTTTGAAAAAAGTTGTTAGTCATGTCGTGTTTGGTGTTAAATGAAATGTTTTTTCAAGAGCTGTCATGCACATATGTCAAAAATTTGAAACTTGATTGTCTTTTGTTTTTTTGAAAAAAGTTGTTAGTCATGTCGTGTTTGGTGTTAAATAAAATGTTTTTTCAAGAGCTGTCATGCACATATGTCAAAAATTTGAAACTTGATTGCCTTTTGTTTTTTTGAAAAAAGTTGTTAAAATCATGGCGTGTTTGGTGTTAAATGAAATGTTTTTTCAAGAGCTGTCATGCACATATGTCAAAAATTTGAAACTTGATTGTCTTTTGTTTTTTCGGAAAAAGTTGTTAGTCATGTCGTGTTTGGTGTTAAATGAAATGTTTTTTCAAGAGCTGTCATGCACATACGTCAAAAATTAGAAACTTGATTGTCTTTTGTTTTTTTGAAAAAAGTTGTTAGTCATGTCGTGTTTGGTGTTAAATAAAATGTTTTTTCAAGAGCTGTCATGCACATACGTCAAAAATTAGAAACTTGATTGTCTTTTGTTTTTTTGAAAAAAGTTGTTAGAATCATGTCGTGTTTGGTGTTAAATGAAATGTTTTTTCAAGAGCTGTCATACACATACGTCAAAAATTAGAAACTTGATTGTCTTTTGTTTTTTTGAAAAAAGTTGTTAGAATCATGTCGTGTTTGGTGTTAAATGAAATGATTTTTCAAGAGCTGTCATGCACATATGTCAAAAATTTGAAACTTGATTGTCTTTTGTTTTTTTGGGGAAAGTTGTTAGAATCATGTCGTGTTTGGTGTTAAATGAAATGTTTTTTCAAGAGCTGTCATGCACATATGTCAAAAATTTGAAACTTGATTGTCTTTTGTTTTTTTGAAAAAAGTTGTTAGTCATGTCGTGTTTGGTGTTAAATAAAATGTTTTTTCAAGAGCTGTCATGCACATACGTCAAAAATTAGAAACTTGATTGTCTTTTGTTTTTTTGAAAAAAGTTGTTAGAATCATGTCGTGTTTGGTGTTAAATGAAATGTTTTTTCAAGAGCTGTCATACACATACGTCAAAAATTAGAAACTTGATTGTCTTTTGTTTTTTTGAAAAAAGTTGTTAGAATCATGTCGTGTTTGGTGTTAAATGAAATGTTTTTTCAAGATCTGTCATGCACATATGTCAAAAAATTGAAAGTTGATTGTCTTTTGTCTTTTTGGAAAAAATTGTTAGAATCATGTCGTGTTTGGTGTTAAATGAAATGTTTTTTCAAGAGTTGTCATGCACATATGTCAAAAATTTGAAACTTGATTGCCTTTTGTTTTTTTGAAAAAAGTTGTTAAAATCATGGCGTGTTTGGTGTTAAATGAAATGTTTTTTCAAGAGCTGTCATGCACATATGTCAAAAATTTGAAACTTGATTGTCTTTTGTTTTATTGGGGAAAGTTGTTAGAATCATGTCGTGTTTGGTGTTAAATGAAATGTTTTTTCAAGAGCTGTCATGCACATATGTCAAAAATTTGAAACTTGATTGTCTTTTGTTTTTTTGAAAAAAGTTGTTAGAATCATGTCGTGTTTGGTGTTAAATGAAATGTTTTTTCAAGAGCTGTCATGCACATATGTCAAAATATTGAAAGTTGATTGTCTTTTGTCTTTTTGGAAAAAATTGTTAGAATCATGTCGTGTTTGGTGTTAAATGAAATGTTTTTTCAAGAGTTGTCATGCACATATGTCAAAAATTTGAAACTTGATTGCCTTTTGTTTTTTTGAAAAAAGTTGTTAAAATCATGGCGTGTTTGGTGTTAAATGAAATGTTTTTTCAAGAGCTGTCATGCACATATGTCAAAAATTTGAAACTTGATTGTCTTTTGTTTTTTTGGAAAATGTTGTTTGTCATGTCGTGTTTGGTGTTAAATGAAATGATTTTTCAAGAGCTGTCATGCACATATGTCAAAAATTTGAAACTTGATTGTCTTTTGTTTTTTTGAAAAAAGTTGTTAGAATCATGTCGTGTTTGGTGTTAAATGAAATGTTTTTTCAAGAGCTGTCATGCACATATGTCAAAAAATTTAAAGTTGATTGTCTTTTGTCTTTTTGGAAAAAATTGTTAGAATCATGTCGTGTTTGGTGTTAAATGAAATGTTTTTTCAAGAGTTGTCATGCACATATGTCAAAAATTTGAAACTTGATTGCCTTTTGTTTTTTTGAAAAAAGTTGTTAAAATCATGGCGTGTTTGGTGTTAAATGAAATGTTTTTTCAAGAGCTGTCATGCACATATGTCAAAAATTTGAAACTTGATTGTCTTTTGTTTTTTTGGGGAAAGTTGTTAGAATCATGTCGTGTTTGGTGTTAAATGAAATGTTTTTTCAAGAGCTGTCATGCACATATGTCAAAAAATTTAAACTTGATTGTCTTTTGTTTTTTTGAAAAAAGTTGTTAGTCTTGTCGTGTTTGGTGTTAAATGAAATGATTTTTCAAGAGCTGTCATGCACATATGTCAAAAATTTGAAACTTGATTGTCTTTTGTTTTTTTGGGGAAAGTTGTTAGAATCATGTCGTGTTTGGTGTTAAATGAAATGTTTTTTCAAGAGCTGTCATGCACATATGTCAAAAATTTGAAACTTGATTGTCTTTTGTTTTTTTGAAAAAAGTTGTTAGTCATGTCGTGTTTGGTGTTAAATAAAATGTTTTTTCAAGAGCTGTCATGCACATACGTCAAAAATTAGAAACTTGATTGTCTTTTGTTTTTTTGAAAAAAGTTGTTAGAATCATGTCGTGTTTGGTGTTAAATGAAATGTTTTTTCAAGAGCTGTCATACACATACGTCAAAAATTAGAAACTTGATTGTCTTTTGTTTTTTTGAAAAAAGTTGTTAGAATCATGTCGTGTTTGGTGTTAAATGAAATGTTTTTTCAAGAGCTGTCATGCACATATGTCAAAAAATTGAAAGTTGATTGTCTTTTGTCTTTTTGGAAAAAATTGTTAGAATCATGTCGTGTTTGGTGTTAAATGAAATGTTTTTTCAAGAGTTGTCATGCACATATGTCAAAAATTTGAAACTTGATTGCCTTTTGTTTTTTTGAAAAAAGTTGTTAAAATCATGGCGTGTTTGGTGTTAAATGAAATGTTTTTTCAAGAGCTGTCATGCACATATGTCAAAAATTTGAAACTTGATTGTCTTTTGTTTTTTCGGAAAAAGTTGTTAGTCATGTCGTGTTTGGTGTTAAATGAAATGTTTTTTCAAGAGCTGTCATGCACATATGTCAAAAATTTGAAACTTGATTGTCTTTTGTTTTTTTGAAAAAAGTTGTTAGTCTTGTCGTGTTTGGTGTTAAATGAAATGATTTTTCAAGAGCTGTCATGCACATATGTCAAAAATTTGAAACTTGATTGTCTTTTGTTTTTTTGGGGAAAGTTGTTAGAATCATGTCGTGTTTGGTGTTAAATGAAATGTTTTTTCAAGAGCTGTCATGCACATATGTCAAAAATTTGAAACTTGATTGTCTTTTGTTTTTTTGAAAAAAGTTGTTAGTCATGTCGTGTTTGGTGTTAAATAAAATGTTTTTTCAAGAGCTGTCATGCACATACGTCAAAAATTAGAAACTTGATTGTCTTTTGTTTTTTTGAAAAAAGTTGTTAGAATCATGTCGTGTTTGGTGTTAAATGAAATGTTTTTTCAAGAGCTGTCATACACATACGTCAAAAATTAGAAACTTGATTGTCTTTTGTTTTTTTGAAAAAAGTTGTTAGAATCATGTCGTGTTTGGTGTTAAATGAAATGTTTTTTCAAGAGCTGTCATGCACATATGTCAAAAAATTGAAAGTTGATTGTCTTTTGTCTTTTTGGAAAAAATTGTTAGAATCATGTCGTGTTTGGTGTTAAATGAAATGTTTTTTCAAGAGTTGTCATGCACATATGTCAAAAATTTGAAACTTGATTGCCTTTTGTTTTTTTGAAAAAAGTTGTTAAAATCATGGCGTGTTTGGTGTTAAATGAAATGTTTTTTCAAGAGCTGTCATGCACATATGTCAAAAATTTGAAACTTGATTGTCTTTTGTTTTTTCGGAAAAAGTTGTTAGTCATGTCGTGTTTGGTGTTAAATGAAATGTTTTTTCAAGAGCTGTCATGCACATATGTCAAAAATTTGAAACTTGATTGTCTTTTGTTTTTTTGAAAAAAGTTGTTAGTCATGTCGCGTTTGGTGTTAAATGAAATGTTTTTTCAAGAGCTGTCATGCACATATGTCAAAAATTTGAAACTTGATTGTCTTTTGTTTTATTGGGGAAAGTTGTTAGAATCATGTCGTGTTTGGTGTTAAATGAAATGTTTTTTCAAGAGCTGTCATGCACATATGTCAAAAATTTGAAACTTGATTGTCTTTTGTTTTTTTGAAAAAAGTTGTTAGAATCATGTCGTGTTTGGTGTTAAATGAAATGTTTTTTCAAGAGCTGTCATGCACATATGTCAAAATATTGAAAGTTGATTGTCTTTTGTCTTTTTGGAAAAAATTGTTAGAATCATGTCGTGTTTGGTGTTAAATGAAATGTTTTTTCAAGAGTTGTCATGCACATATGTCAAAAATTTGAAACTTGATTGCCTTTTGTTTTTTTGAAAAAAGTTGTTAAAATCATGGCGTGTTTGGTGTTAAATGAAATGTTTTTTCAAGAGCTGTCATGCACATATGTCAAAAATTTGAAACTTGATTGTCTTTTGTTTTTTTGGAAAATGTTGTTAGTCATGTCGTGTTTGGTGTTAAATGAAATGATTTTTCAAGAGCTGTCATGCACATATGTCAAAAATTTGAAACTTGATTGTCTTTTGTTTTTTCGGAAAAAGTTGTTAGTCATGTCGTGTTTGGTGTTAAATGAAATGTTTTTTCAAGAGCTGTCATGCACATATGTCAAAAATTTGAAACTTGATTGTCTTTTGTTTTTTTGAAAAAAGTTGTTAAAATCATGGCGTGTTTGGTGTTAAATGAAATGTTTTTTCAAGAGCTGTCATGCACATATGTCAAAAATTTGAAACTTGATTGTCTTTTGTTTTTTCGGAAAAAGTTGTTAGTCATGTCGTGTTTGGTGTTAAATGAAATGTTTTTTCAAGAGTTGTCATGCACATATGTCAAAAATTTGAAACTTGATTGCCTTTTGTTTTTTTGAAAAAAGTTGTTAAAATCATGGCGTGTTTGGTGTTAAATGAAATGTTTTTTCAAGAGCTGTCATGCACATATGTCAAAAATTTGAAACTTGATTGTCTTTTGTTTTTTTGGAAAATGTTGTTAGTCATGTCGTGTTTGGTGTTAAATGAAATGATTTTTCAAGAGCTGTCATGCACATATGTCAAAAATTTGAAACTTGATTGTCTTTTGTTTTTTCGGAAAAAGTTGTTAGTCATGTCGTGTTTGGTGTTAAATGAAATGTTTTTTCAAGAGCTGTCATGCACATATGTCAAAAATTTGAAACTTGATTGTCTTTTGTTTTTTCGGAAAAAGTTGTTAGTCATGTCGTGTTTGGTGTTAAATGAAATGTTTTTTCAAGAGCTGTCATGCACATATGTCAAAAATTTGAAACTTGATTGTCTTTTGTTTTTTTGAAAAAAGTTGTTAAAATCATGGCGTGTTTGGTGTTAAATGAAATGTTTTTTCAAGAGCTGTCATGCACATATGTCAAAAATTTGAAACTTGATTGTCTTTTGTTTTTTCGGAAAAAGTTGTTAGTCATGTCGTGTTTGGTGTTAAATGAAATGTTTTTTCAAGAGCTGTCATGCACATATGTCAAAAATTTGAAACTTGATTGTCTTTTGTTTTATTGGGGAAAGTTGTTAGAATCATGTCGTGTTTGGTGTTAAATGAAATGTTTTTTCAAGAGCTGTCATGCACATATGTCAAAAATTTGAAACTTGATTGTCTTTTGTTTTTTTGAAAAAAGTTGTTAGAATCATGTCGTGTTTGGTGTTAAATGAAATGTTTTTTCAAGAGCTGTCATGCACATATGTCAAAATATTGAAAGTTGATTGTCTTTTGTCTTTTTGGAAAAAATTGTTAGAATCATGTCGTGTTTGGTGTTAAATGAAATGTTTTTTCAAGAGTTGTCATGCACATATGTCAAAAATTTGAAACTTGATTGCCTTTTGTTTTTTTGAAAAAAGTTGTTAAAATCATGGCGTGTTTGGTGTTAAATGAAATGTTTTTTCAAGAGCTGTCATGCACATATGTCAAAAATTTGAAACTTGATTGTCTTTTGTTTTTTTGGAAAATGTTGTTAGTCATGTCGTGTTTGGTGTTAAATGAAATGATTTTTCAAGAGCTGTCATGCACATATGTCAAAAATTTGAAACTTGATTGTCTTTTGTTTTTTTGAAAAAAGTTGTTAGAATCATGTCGTGTTTGGTGTTAAATGAAATGTTTTTTCAAGAGCTGTCATGCACATATGTCAAAAAATTAAAAGTTGATTGTCTTTTGTCTTTTTGGAAAAAATTGTTAGAATCATGTCGTGTTTGGTGTTAAATGAAATGTTTTTTCAAGAGTTGTCATGCACATATGTCAAAAATTTGAAACTTGATTGCCTTTTGTTTTTTTGAAAAAAGTTGTTAAAATCATGGCGTGTTTGGTGTTAAATGAAATGTTTTTTCAAGAGCTGTCATGCACATATGTCAAAAATTTGAAACTTGATTGTCTTTTGTTTTTTCGGAAAAAGTTGTTAGTCATGTCGTGTTTGGTGTTAAATGAAATGTTTTTTCAAGAGCTGTCATGCACATATGAAAAAATTTGAAACTTGATTGTCTTTTGTTTTTTTGAAAAAAGTTGTTAGTCATGTCGTGTTTGGTGTTAAATGAAATGTTTTTTCAAGAGCTGTCATGCACATATGTCAAAAATTTGAAACTTGATTGTCTTTTGTTTTTTTGGGGAAAGTTGTTAGAATCATGTCGTGTTTGGTGTTAAATGAAATGTTTTTTCAAGAGCTGTCATGCACATATGTCAAAAAATTGAAAGTTGATTTTCTTTTGTCTTTTTGGAAAAAATTGTTAGAATCATGACGTGTTTGGTGTTAAATGAAATGTTTTTTCAAGAGTTGTCATGCACATATGTCAAAAATTTGAAACTTGATTGCCTTTTGTTTTTTTGAAAAAAGTTGTTAAAATCATAGCGTGTTTGGTGTTAAATGAAATGTTTTTTCAAGAGCTGTCATGCACATATGTCAAAAATTTGAAACTTGATTGTCTTTTGTTTTTTTGGAAAATGTTGTTAGTCATGTCGTGTTTGGTGTTAAATGAAATGATTTTTCAAGAGCTGTCATGCACATATGTCAAAAATTTGAAACTTGATTGTCTTTTGTTTTTTTGAAAAAAGTTGTTAGAATCATGTCGTGTTTGGTGTTAAATGAAATGTTTTTTCAAGAGCTGTCATGCACATATGTCAAAAAATTGAAAGTTGATTGTCTTTTGTCTTTTTGGAAAAAATTGTTAGAATCATGTCGTGTTTGGTGTTAAATGAAATGTTTTTTCAAGAGTTGTCATGCACATATGTCAAAAATTTGAAACTTGATTGCCTTTTGTTTTTTTGAAAAAAGTTGTAAAATCATGGCGTGTTTGGTGTTAAATGAAATGTTTTTTCAAGAGCTGTCATGCACATATGTCAAAAATTTGAAACTTGATTGTCTTTTGTTTTTTTGGGGAAAGTTGTTAGAATCATGTCGTGTTTGGTGTTAAATGAAATGTTTTTTCAAGAGCTGTCATGCACATATGTCAAAAATTTGAAACTTGATTGTCTTTTGTTTTTTTGAAAAAAGTTGTTAGTCTTGTCGTGTTTGGTGTTAAATGAAATGATTTTTCAAGAGCTGTCATGCACATATGTCAAAAATTTTAAACTTGATTGTCTTTTGTTTTTTTGGGGAAAGTTGTTAGAATCATGTCGTGTTTGGTGTTAAATGAAATGTTTTTTCAAGAGCTGTCATGCACATATGTCAAAAATTTGAAACTTGATTGTCTTTTGTTTTTTTTGGAAAAAATTGTTAGAGTCATGTCGTGTTTGGTGTTAAATGAAATGTTTTTTCAAGAGCTGTCATGCACATATGTCAAAAATTTGAAACTTGATTGTCTTTTGTTTTTTTGAAAAAAGTTGTTAGTCATGTCGTGTTTGGTGTTAAATAAAATGTTTTTTCAAGAGCTGTCATGCACATATGTCAAAAATTTGAAACTTGATTGTCTTTTGTTTTTTTGAAAAAAGTTGTTAGTCATGTCGTGTTTGGTGTTAAATAAAATGTTTTTTCAAGAGCTGTCATGCACATATGTCAAAAATTTGAAACTTGATTGTCTTTTGTTTTTTTGGAAAATGTTGTTAGTCATGTCGTGTTTGGTGTTAAATGAAATGATTTTTCAAGAGCTGTCATGCACATATGTCAAAAATTTGAAACTTGATTGTCTTTTGTTTTTTTGAAAAAAGTTGTTAGAATCATGTCGTGTTTGGTGTTAAATGAAATGTTTTTTCAAGAGCTGTCATGCACATATGTCAAAAAATTGAAAGTTGATTGCCTTTTGTCTTTTTGGAAAAAATTGTTAGAATCATGTCGTGTTTGGTGTTAAATGAAATGTTTTTTCAAGAGTTGTCATGCACATATGTCAAAAATTTGAAACTTGATTGCCTTTTGTTTTTTTGAAAAAAGTTGTTAAAATCATGGCGTGTTTGGTGTTAAATGAAATGTTTTTTCAAGAGCTGTCATGCACATATGTCAAAAATTTGAAACTTGATTGTCTTTTGTTTTTTTGGGGAAAGTTGTTAGAATCATGTCGTGTTTGGTGTTAAATGAAATGTTTTTTCAAGAGCTGTCATGCACATATGTCAAAAATTTGAAACTTGATTGTCTTTTGTTTTTTTGAAAAAAGTTGTTAGTCTTGTCGTGTTTGGTGTTAAATGAAATGATTTTTCAAAAGCTGTCATGCACATATGTCAAAAATTTTAAACTTGATTGTCTTTTGTTTTTTTGGGGAAAGTTGTTAGAATCATGTCGTGTTTGGTGTTAAATGAAATGTTTTTTCAAGAGCTGTCATGCACATATGTCAAAAATTTGAAACTTGATTGTCTTTTGTTTTTTTGGAAAAAATTGTTAGAGTCATGTCGTGTTTGGTGTTAAATGAAATGTTTTTTCAAGAGCTGTCATGCACATATGTCAAAAATTTGAAACTTGATTGTCTTTTGTTTTTTTGAAAAAAGTTGTTAGTCATGTCGTGTTTGGTGTTAAATAAAATGTTTTTTCAAGAGCTGTCATGCACATATGTCAAAAATTTGAAACTTGATTGTCTTTTGTTTTTTTGAAAAAAGTTGTTAGTCATGTCGTGTTTGGTGTTAAATAAAATGTTTTTTCAAGAGCTGTCATGCACATATGTCAAAAATTTGAAACTTGATTGTCTTTTGTTTTTTTGGAAAAAGTTGTTAGAATCATGTCGTGTTTGGTGTTAAATGAAATGTTTTTTCAAGAGCTGTCATGCACATATGTCAAAAAATTTAAAGTTGATTGTCTTTTGTCTTTTTGGAAAAAATTGTTAGAAACATGTCGTGTTTGGTGTTAAATGAAATTTTTTTTCAAGAGTTGTCATGCACATATGTCAAAAATTTGAAACCTGATTGCCTTTTGTTTTTTTGAAAAAAGTTGTTAAAATCATGGCGTGTTTGGTGTTAAATGAAATGTTTTTTCAAGAGCTGTCATGCACATATGTCAAAAATTTGAAACTTGATTGTCTTTTGTTTTTTTGGAAAAAGTTGTTAGTCATGTCGTGTTTGGTGTTAAATGAAATGATTTTTCAAGAGCTGTCATGCACATATGTCAAAAATTTGAAACTTGATTGTCTTTTGTTTTTTTGAAAAAAGTTGTTAGAATCATGTCGTGTTTGGTGTTAAATGAAATGTTTTTTCAAGAGTTGTCATGCACATATGTCAAAAATTTGAAACTTGATTGCCTTTTGTTTTTTTGAAAAAAGTTGTTAAAATCATGGCGTGTTTGGTGTTAAATGAAATGTTTTTTCAAGAGCTGTCATGCACATATGTCAAAAATTTGAAACTTGATTGTCTTTTGTTTTTTTGGGGAAAGTTGTTAGAATCATGTCGTGTTTGGTGTTAAATGAAATGTTTTTTCAAGAGCTGTCATGCACATATGTCAAAAATTTGAAACTTGATTGTCTTTTGTTTTTTTGAAAAAAGTTGTTAGTCTTGTCGTGTTTGGTGTTAAATGAAATGATTTTTCAAGAGCTGTCATGCACATATGTCAAAAATTTGAAACTTGATTGTCTTTTGTTTTTTTGGGGAAAGTTGTTAGAATCATGTCGTGTTTGGTGTTAAATGAAATGTTTTTTCAAGAGCTGTCATGCACATATGTCAAAAATTTGAAACTTGATTGTCTTTTGTTTTTTTGGAAAAAGTTGTTAGAATCATGTCGTGTTTGGTGTTAAATAAAATGTTTTTTCAAGAGCTGTCATGCACATATGTCAAAAATTTGAAACTTGATTGTCTTTTGTTTTTTTGGAAAAAATTGTTAGTCATGTCGTGTTTGGTGTTAAATGAAATGTTTTTTCAAGAGCTGTCATGCACATATGTCAAAAATTTGAAAATTGATTGTCTTTTGTTTTTTTGGAAAAAGTTGTTAGAATCATGTCGTGTTTGGTGTTAAATGAAATGTTTTTTCAAGAGCTGTCATACACGTACGTCAAAAATTAGAAACTTCATAGTCTTTTGTTTTTTTGAAAAAAGTTGTTAGAATCATGTCGTGTTTGGTGTTAAATGAAATGTTTTTTCAAGAGCTGTCTTGCACATATGTCAAAAATTTGAAACTTGATTGTCTTTTGTTTTTTTGGAAAAAGTTGTTAGTCATGTCGTGTTTGGTGTTAAATGGAATGTTTTTTCAAGAGCTGTCATGCACATATGTCAAAAATTTGAAACTTGATTGTCTTTTGTTTTTTTGGAAAAAGTTGTTAGAAACATGTCGTGTTAGGTGTTAAATGAAATGTTTTTTCGAGAGCTGTCATGCACATATGTCAAAAATTTGAAACTCGATTGTCTTTTGTTTTTTTGGACAAAGGTGTTAGAATCATGTCGTGTTTGGTGTTAAATGAAATGTTTTTACGAGAGCTGTCATGCACATATGTCAAAAATTTGAAACTTGATTGTCTTTTGTTTTTTTGGAAAAAGTTGTTAGAATCATGTCGTGTTTGGTGTTAAATGAAATGTTTTTTCAAGAGCTGTCATGCACATATGTCAGAAATTTGAAAGTTGATTGTCTTTTGTTTTTTTGGAAAAAGTTGTTAGAATCATGTCGTGTTTGGTGTTAAATGAAATGTTTTTTCAAGAGCTGTCATGCACATATGTCAAAAATTAGAAACTTGATTGTCTTTTGTTTTTTTGGAAAAAGTTGTTAGTCATGTCGTGTTTGGTGTTAAATGAAATGTTTTTTCAAGAGCTGTCATGCACATATGTCAAAAATTTGAAACTTGATTGTCTTTTGTTTATTTGGAAAAAGTTATTAGAATCATGTCGTGTTTGGTGTTAAATGAAATGTTTTTTCAAGAGCTGTCATGCACATATGTCAAAAATTTGAAAGTTGATTGTCTTTTGTTTTTTTGGAAAAAGTTGTTAGAATTATGTCGTGTTTGGTGTTAAATGAAATGTTTTTTCAAGAGCTGTCATACACATACGTCAAAAATTTAAAACTTGATTGCCTTTTGTTTTTTTGAAAAAAGTTGTTAAAATCATGGCGTGTTTGGTGTTATATGAAATGTTTTTTCAAGAGCTGTCATGCACATATGTCAAAAATTCGAAACTTGATTGTCTTTTGTTTTTTTGAAAAAAGTTGTTGGAATCATGTCGTGTTTGGTGTTAAATGAAATGTTTTTTCAAGAGCTGTCATGCACATATGTCAAAAATTTGAAACTTGATTGTCTTTTGTTTTTTTGGAAAAAGTTATTAGTCATGTCGTGTTTGGTGTTAAATGAAATGTTTTTTCAAGAGCTGTCATGCACATATGTCAAAAATTTGAAACTTGATTGTCTTTTGTTTTTTTGGAAAAAGTTGTTAGAATCATGTCGTGTTTGGTGTTAAATGAAATGTTTTTTTCAAGAGCTGTCATGCACATATGTCAAAAATTTGAAACTGGATTGTCTTTTGTTTTTTTGAAAAAAGTTGTTGGAATCATGTTGTGTTTGGTGTTAAATGAAATGTTTTTTCAAGAGCTGTCATGCACACATGTCAAAAATTTGAAACTTGATTGTCTTTTGTTTTTCTGAAAAAAGTTGTTAGTCATGTCGTGTTTGGTGTTAAATGAAATGTTTTTTCTAGAGCTGTCATGCACATATGTCAAAAATTTGAAACTTGATTGTCTTTTGTTTTTTTGAAAAAAGTTGTTGGAATCATGTTGTGTTTGTTATTAAATGAAATGTTTTTTCAAGAGCTGTCACGCACATATGTCAAAAATTTGAAACTTGATTGTCTTTTGTTTTTTTGAAAAAAGTTGTTGGAATCATGTTGTGTTTGGTATTAAATGAAATGTTTTTTCAAGAGCTGTCACGCACATATGTCAAAAATTTGAAACTTGATTGTCTTTTGTTTTTATGAAAAAAGTTGTTAGTCATGTCGTGTATGGTGTTAAATGAAATGTTTTTTCAAGAGCTGTCATGCACATATGTCAAAAATTTGAAACTTGATTGTCTTTTGTTTTTTTGAAAAAAGTTGTTAGTCATGTCGTGTTTGGTGTTAAATGAAATGTTTTTTCAAGAGCTGTCATGCACATATGTCAAAAATTTGAAACTTGATTGTCTTTTGTTTTTTTGAAAAAAGTTGTTAGTCATGTCGTGTATGGTGTTAAATGAAATGTTTTTTCAAGAGCTGTCACGCACATATGTCAAAAATTTGAAACTTGATTGTCTTTTGTTTTTTTGAAAAAAGTTGTTGGAATCATGTTGTGTTTGGTGTTAAATGAAATGTTTTTTCAAGAGCTGTCATGCACATATGTCAAAAATTTGAAACTGGATTGTCTTTTGTTTTTTTGAAAAAAGTTGTTGGAATCATGTTGTGTTTGGTGTTAAATGAAATGTTTTTTCAAGAGCTGTCATGCACATATGTCAAAAATTTGAAACTGGTTTGTCTTTTGTTTTTTTGAAAAAAGTTGTTGGAATCATGTTGTGTTTGGTGTTAAATGAAATGTTTTTTCAAGAGCTGTCACGCACATATGTCAAAAATTTGAAACTTGATTGTCTTTTGTTTTTTTGAAAAAAGTTGTTAGAATCATGTCGTGTTAGGTGTTAAATGAAATGTTTTTTCGAGAGCTGTCATGCACATATGTCAAAAATTTGAAACTTGATTGTCTTTTGTTTTTTTGAAAAAAGTTGTTGGAATCATGTTGTGTTTGGTGTTAAATGAAATGATTTTTCAAGAGCTGTCATGCACATATGTCAAAAATTTGAAACTTGATTGTCTTTTGTTTTTTTGAAAAAAGTTGTTAGAATCATGTCGTGTTTGGTGTTAAATGAAATGTTTTTTCAAGAGTTGTCATGCACATATGTCAAAAATTTGAAACTTGATTGCCTTTTGTTTTTTTGAAAAAAGTTGTTAAAATCATGGCGTGTTTGGTGTTAAATGAAATGTTTTTTCAAGAGCTGTCATGCACATATGTCAAAAATTTGAAACTTGATTGTCTTTTGTTTTTTTGGGGAAAGTTGTTAGAATCATGTCGTGTTTGGTGTTAAATGAAATGTTTTTTCAAGAGCTGTCATGCACATATGTCAAAAATTTGAAACTTGATTGTCTTTTGTTTTTTTGAAAAAAGTTGTTAGTCTTGTCGTGTTTGGTGTTAAATGAAATGATTTTTCAAGAGCTGTCATGCACATATGTCAAAAATTTGAAACTTGATTGTCTTTTGTTTTTTTGGGGAAAGTTGTTAGAATCATGTCGTGTTTGGTGTTAAATGAAATGTTTTTTCAAGAGCTGTCATGCACATATGTCAAAAATTTGAAACTTGATTGTCTTTTGTTTTTTTGGAAAAAGTTGTTAGAATCATGTCGTGTTTGGTGTTAAATAAAATGTTTTTTCAAGAGCTGTCATGCACATATGTCAAAAATTTGAAACTTGATTGTCTTTTGTTTTTTTGGAAAAAATTGTTAGTCATGTCGTGTTTGGTGTTAAATGAAATGTTTTTTCAAGAGCTGTCATGCACATATGTCAAAAATTTGAAAATTGATTGTCTTTTGTTTTTTTGGAAAAAGTTGTTAGAATCATGTCGTGTTTGGTGTTAAATGAAATGTTTTTTCAAGAGCTGTCATACACGTACGTCAAAAATTAGAAACTTCATAGTCTTTTGTTTTTTTGAAAAAAGTTGTTAGAATCATGTCGTGTTTGGTGTTAAATGAAATGTTTTTTCAAGAGCTGTCATGCACATATGTCAAAAATTTGAAACTTGATTGTCTTTTGTTTTTTTGGAAAAAGTTGTTAGTCATGTCGTGTTTGGTGTTAAATGGAATGTTTTTTCAAGAGCTGTCATGCACATATGTCAAAAATTTGAAACTTGATTGTCTTTTGTTTTTTTGGAAAAAGTTGTTAGAATCATGTCGTGTTAGGTGTTAAATGAAATGTTTTTTCGAGAGCTGTCATGCACATATGTCAAAAATTTGAAACTCGATTGTCTTTTGTTTTTTTGGACAAAGGTGTTAGAATCATGTCGTGTTTGGTGTTAAATGAAATGTTTTTACGAGAGCTGTCATGCACATATGTCAAAAATTTGAAACTTGATTGTCTTTTGTTTTTTTGGAAAAAGTTGTTAGAATCATGTCGTGTTTGGTGTTAAATGAAATGTTTTTTCAAGAGCTGTCATGCACATATGTCAGAAATTTGAAAGTTGATTGTCTTTTGTTTTTTTGGAAAAAGTTGTTAGAATCATGTCGTGTTTGGTGTTAAATGAAATGTTTTTTCAAGAGCTGTCATGCACATATGTCAAAAATTAGAAACTTGATTGTCTTTTGTTTTTTTGGAAAAAGTTGTTAGTCATGTCGTGTTTGGTGTTAAATGAAATGTTTTTTCAAGAGCTGTCATGCACATATGTCAAAAATTTGAAACTTGATTGTCTTTTGTTTATTTGGAAAAAGTTGTTAGAATCATGTCGTGTTTGGTGTTAAATGAAATGTTTTTTCAAGAGCTGTCATGCACATATGTCAAAAATTTGAAAGTTGATTGTCTTTTGTTTTTTTGGAAAAAGTTGTTAGAATTATGTCGTGTTTGGTGTTAAATGAAATGTTTTTTCAAGAGCTGTCATACACATACGTCAAAAATTTAAAACTTGATTGCCTTTTGTTTTTTTGAAAAAAGTTGTTAAAATCATGGCGTGTTTGGTGTTATATGAAATGTTTTTTCAAGAGCTGTCATGCACATATGTCAAAAATTCGAAACTTGATTGTCTTTTGTTTTTTTGAAAAAAGTTGTTGGAATCATGTCGTGTTTGGTGTTAAATGAAATGTTTTTTCAAGAGCTGTCATGCACATATGTCAAAAATTTGAAACTTGATTGTCTTTTGTTTTTTTGGAAAAAGTTATTAGTCATGTCGTGTTTGGTGTTAAATGAAATGTTTTTTCAAGAGCTGTCATGCACATATGTCAAAAATTTGAAACTTGATTGTCTTTTGTTTTTTTGGAAAAAGTTGTTAGAATCATGTCGTGTTTGGTGTTAAATGAAATGTTTTTTTCAAGAGCTGTCATGCACATATGTCAAAAATTTGAAACTGGATTGTCTTTTGTTTTTTTGAAAAAAGTTGTTGGAATCATGTTGTGTTTGGTGTTAAATGAAATGTTTTTTCAAGAGCTGTCATGCACACATGTCAAAAATTTGAAACTTGATTGTCTTTTGTTTTTCTGAAAAAAGTTGTTAGTCATGTCGTGTTTGGTGTTAAATGAAATGTTTTTTCTAGAGCTGTCATGCACATATGTCAAAAATTTGAAACTTGATTGTCTTTTGTTTTTTTGAAAAAAGTTGTTGGAATCATGTTGTGTTTGTTATTAAATGAAATGTTTTTTCAAGAGCTGTCACGCACATATGTCAAAAATTTGAAACTTGATTGTCTTTTGTTTTTTTGAAAAAAGTTGTTGGAATCATGTTGTGTTTGGTATTAAATGAAATGTTTTTTCAAGAACTGTCACGCACATATGTCAAAAATTTGAAACTTGATTGTCTTTTGTTTTTATGAAAAAAGTTGTTAGTCATGTCGTGTATGGTGTTAAATGAAATGTTTTTTCAAGAGCTGTCATGCACATATGTCAAAAATTTGAAACTTGATTGTCTTTTGTTTTTTTGAAAAAAGTTGTTAGTCATGTCGTGTTTGGTGTTAAATGAAATGTTTTTTCAAGAGCTGTCATGCACATATGTCAAAAATTTGAAACTTGATTGTCTTTTGTTTTTTTGAAAAAAGTTGTTAGTCATGTCGTGTATGGTGTTAAATGAAATGTTTTTTCAAGAGCTGTCACGCACATATGTCAAAAATTTGAAACTTGATTGTCTTTTGTTTTTTTGAAAAAAGTTGTTGGAATCATGTTGTGTTTGGTGTTAAATGAAATGTTTTTTCAAGAGCTGTCATGCACATATGTCAAAAATTTGAAACTGGATTGTCTTTTGTTTTTTTGAAAAAAGTTGTTGGAATCATGTTGTGTTTGGTGTTAAATGAAATGTTTTTTCAAGAGCTGTCATGCACATATGTCAAAAATTTGAAACTGGTTTGTCTTTTGTTTTTTTGAAAAAAGTTGTTGGAATCATGTTGTGTTTGGTGTTAAATGAAATGTTTTTTCAAGAGCTGTCACGCACATATGTCAAAAATTTGAAACTTGATTGTCTTTTGTTTTTTTGAAAAAAGTTGTTAGAATCATGTCGTGTTAGGTGTTAAATGAAATGTTTTTTCGAGAGCTGTCATGCACATATGTCAAAAATTTGAAACTTGATTGTCTTTTGTTTTTTTGAAAAAAGTTGTTGGAATCATGTTGTGTTTGGTGTTAAATGAAATGTTTTTTCAAGAGCTGTCATGCACATATGTCAAAAATTTGAAACTGGATTGTCTTTTGTTTTTTTGAAAAAAGTTGTTGGAAACATGTTGTGTTTGGTGTTAAATGAAATATTTTTTCAAGAGCTGTCATGCACATATGTCAAAAATTTGAAACTTGATTGTCTTTTGTTTTTCTGAAAAAAGTTGTTAGTCATGTCGTGTTTGGTGTTAAATGAAATGTTTTTTCTAGAGCTGTCATGCACATATGTCAAAAATTTGAAACTTGATTGTCTTTTGTTTTTTTGAAAAAAGTTGTTGGAATCATGTTGTGTTTGTTATTAAATGAAATGTTTTTTCAAGAGCTGTCACGCACATATGTCAAAAATTTGAAACTTGATTGTCTTTTGTTTTTTTGAAAAAAGTTGTTGGAATCATGTTGTGTTTGGTATTAAATGAAATGTTTTTTCAAGAGCTGTCACGCACATATGTCAAAAATTTGAAACTTGATTGTCTTTTGTTTTTTTGAAAAAAGTTGTTGGAATCATGTTGTGTTTGGTGTTAAATGAAATGTTTTTTCAAGAGCTGTCATGCACATATGTCAAAAATTTGAAACTTGATTGTCTTTTGTTTTTTTGAAAAAAGTTGTTGGAATCATGTTGTGTTTGGTGTTAAATGAAATGTTTTTTCAAGAGCTGTCATGCACATATGTCAAAAATTTGAAACTTGATTGTCTTTTGTTTTTCTGAAAAAAGTTGTTAGTCATGTCGTGTTTGGTGTTAAATGAAATGTTTTTTCTAGAGCTGTCATGCACATATGTCAAAAATTTGAAACTTGATTGTCTTTTGTTTTTTTGAAAAAAGTTGTTGGAATCATGTTGTGTTTGGTGTTAAATGAAATGTTTTTTCAAGAGCTGTCATGCACATATGTCAAAAATTTGAAACTTGATTGTCTTTTGTTTTTTTGAAAAAAGTTGTTGGAATCATGTTGTGTTTGTTATTAAATGAAATGTTTTTTCAAGAGCTGTCACGCACATATGTCAAAAATTTGAAACTTGATTGTCTTTTGTTTTTTTGAAAAAAGTTGTTGGAATCATGTTGTGTTTGGTATTAAATGAAATGTTTTTTCAAGAGCTGTCACGCACATATGTCAAAAATTTGAAACTTGATTGTCTTTTGTTTTTTTGAAAAAAGTTGTTGGAATCATGTTGTGTTTGGTGTTAAATGAAATGTTTTTTCAAGAGCTGTCATGCACATATGTCAAAAATTTGAAACTTGATTGTCTTTTGTTTTTTTGGGGAAAGTTGTTAGAATCATGTCGTGTTTGGTGTTAAATAAATGTTTTTTCAGGGGTTGCTGTGCCGAAATGTCAAAAATTTAACAGCTTGATTCTTTTGTGTATTTTTTTTTACTTAAGCAAATAAACAATTTTAAATGTAAATGCCGGGAGTAGCTATGTGCAATTACACAGAAAAACATTATTAGACACAGTTATTTCGAAAAACTCATTTGAGACTTCAATAACTCCCTTAATATCAACCCCCATGGGCTCAGATTTGACTATCCATTAATCCTTTTTTAAACAATTTAAATGTCTGGAAACTGTTAAAAATGCACAATATGTAATATACATGTAATCAAAAAGAAAAACGATATTCTTCTTGTAAAACAGTTTTCCATTTCCCAACTTGAAGATACTCTTTATAAATGGAAGCTGAGTGTTCAAATATATTAAAATTTAACAAAAAATAAATAATTAAACAAGTTGTAAAATTTCAGATACAATTTAAATTCTAAACAACTTTTTTCTGTAATTTTGAAATTAAAGGTACCTATTGTACTTAGGAAGTTAAACATTTTCTCTGTTTGAAAAACTTAAATTGTTGCAATAAGAAATAAGTATCCAATCCCTACAAATACTTTTCAACGAAAGATATAAAGAAAACTATACAGAATTTTTATACAAATAATTCTTTTTACCTCTCGCTAAGAGAGGTATTGTATTTATGCTAAAAATCGCATATCCAGATTTTAGTGAATAAGCACGTTTTAAGGTCCCTAGAATCCGATTATAACATTTTTATGATGATGTCCGTATGTGTGTGTGTGGGTGTGGATGTGTGTGTGGATGTTGGATTCACGATAACTCAAATACTATAAGACTTAAGACATTTTAAACTACGGATTCCTCAATCTAACAATAATGGGAAGAGTTGATTAAGTTTTGGTAACAATTGGACAACCGTAGTAGTAGTTACAAGAAAAAAATCATCGAAATATTATTTATCGAAAATTTATGTAAATACTTATATTAAAGAATGTTAAATTCTTTATTTGATAAATATAAATTCATTATTATATCTTCTATAGATTTAGAGATAAAGAAATGCATATAAAATAATTTGATGTAAAAATTCTCAAATCAAACTACTTCAAGGCAAGAAATTCAAATGTTTTAATTGACACGTAAATGTCACTGTCAAAAATATTTGTATGCCGCTGTCAAAAATATTTGTACATTATTATGAAGATTATGAAAATAAAAAGAAGTCAACAACGTAAAAGAATATGCGTAAAAAAGAATATAAGAGGAATTTGCGAAAAAATTACGAATATATAGAAAAAGAAAAGGAAAGTAGAAAAAGAAAATTTCAGGATATTGAATACTTATAAAGAAAATGTATGTATTGTACATAATTTATATTAAAATATCCCATAGATTTTGCAAATATATGTGAGAATTATTTTGTAGTGAGACATGAACATATTTATTTGTATTTAAAAATATTTTTCGTTTTATGCGTACAACCAGGTAAAATATCTGGCGAGAGGTTATGTGCTGGCCACATCAGATTTTTTTCTTTACTTCTGTACTGATAAAAGAATTACAAACAAAATATATCATAATATCAAAGCACGTTGCTTTTAGTCTTCTGAGATAAATAATTTTCTGAATGCAATAAGACATTTTGTGATTGATTATACAAAACTAAGAAGCAATGAAATTATTTACCATTGTTGGTTTTCCAATTACTTACACCGTTGTTTACGTGTATTTATTAGTTTTAAACAGCGAAAATGCAACAATTAACAGTAAAAATTAAAATAAATGTTGTGGTAATGAAACAAATGAAATCATCAGTTGGGTAGGTATTATCTACCTATAATCTGTTTTTCTTAATTCTCATTAATATTTATAACTTAGCACTGAAACACTTTCAAAATTTCGTTTTCAATACATCACCGCCATCTATGACGTCCACATAAAAAAGTACTAAAATTAAATTGAACAGAATGAAATTTTTAGAACAAAATTTGAAAATTAGTAATGAAAAATAAACAAATTTTAATATATTTGTGTTTTCACTTGTTTCAGTGCCGCAATAATTGTTTTTACCTACAAATTTAATAATTATTGCATTTTTGAAGTTTGAAATACACAAAGTGATAAAAAATTAGCATGCCATAAAGAAGTGCAAAACAAAATACCATATCATTTTATACTTACAAGTCACTATTTTTCTAAAATTTTAATTTTTATATTTTATCTAGTGATCTGTACATTTTTCGGGAGAAAACAAATACATCTTTAAAATAGTCTAATTATGGGACAACTTTGCTCTAATTTAACTGAGTTTCCAATGGTGAGTTTAGAAAAACAGTCACCCTGCCTATTAGTAATTACAAATATACAGGAATTTCAAAGGTGACGCCCGTGCTTTAGGGGCCTAAAAAATCGAAAATTAAAAGCGGAAAATATTAATAAAAACTAATATTAACATTTTTTTAAAAAATGAATGATATTAAAAAACAATATATTTTCCATAGCTACTCATTATGTCACAGTTTTACCGCCTACTTCCAATTAGTTGTTGTAGGTAGGTAACTTAAATCAATTAAGTAGCTTTAGTGATGTTCGTATTCACGTTATTTAGCAATAATATGCCACAAAGTGTTCATACTGCTACGACAAATCACTCGAAAGTTTTTCTTCAATTTAAACAAATTTTCTGACTAATATCATTAGTTTTTAATAAAATTTAAAGGTTAATATTTGTTTTTATCTATGACATAATAACAAAGGACAAATAAATCCCTGCTCTTAATTTTCAATTCGTTTTAGCTAACATTTTGAATCGAATGTAATTCCATAGTTAATTTTTGACATAAAATTAATAGTTGCCAGAGGAATTTTCTATAGTCTTTTGTTTTTTAGCTACAGGCTAAAACTGAGTTTTTTTTTGTAATGGGAACATGTGTTGTAAATAATTGCATACTTTTTTATTAAACAAGCTGTACAATATAAACTGTCTATATTTTTTAACGTAAATTATTAACTTATGAAGGTGAAAAAAACAAATGTAAAAAAACAATTACCTACTGATCATAATTTTTTTATTTCTAATATTATTTTCAACATTTTTACTCACCTTTTCAAATTATATACTTTATGAAACTATATTTTGCGAATTGTGTCAAAGCCAACTATGACAACGATACAAAAATAATTTTATTAAAGCAAAAGTAATTGGTTAAGTATAAATTTGACAACTTATTTATTTAACTTAAAAATTATGATTTGTAATTAATTCCTTTTCATTTGTTTATTAATAATTTCAAATTTTTACTTCATTAAATTAATTTATTCATGTTTCAAATAAACGAATATAGACTTATAATAAATAAGGAGGAGACGCAGTATTTTGCATAATAAAAAAAGTTTTAGCCAGTAGTTGAAAAATAAAAGACGATAGTATATTTCTAATGCCTATTAATTTTTATCTATCGATATTATCCGAGATACCATAATAAAAATACAAAAATTAAATTTACGATCATATCAAATGGAATTTAAGTTCACGGCTTCTTATGCACGCTATTTATGTGCCTTTTAAGATCATAGTTTTCTACAAATGATTTTCCACAGAACGAACACTTATAGTCCTTTATCCCATTATGGATTTTGATGTGTTTGGATAGAGTACTGCTATGTCGAAATACTTTATTGCATATTGTACATATATAGTCTTTAATTCCATTGTGAATTCGCTGGTGTGTTGTTAATTGCGACTTTTGTGTAAATGATTTCGTACAAGTAGGACATGGGAATTCCTTTATTCCATCATGACTTGCCATGTGTTCTTTTAGATGATTACTGCGAGAAAATGATTTTTGGCATATTGAGCACTCAAATATCTTAACTCCTTTGTGAGATTTCAAATGATCTTGTAAGATTTGGTTTAATCGAAAGTATTTGTGACAAATGTGACACTGAAATTTCATTTCCCCACTGTGTATCGTTATATGCCGTGCCAAATTCGCCTTCCGAGTAAAAGTTGCATTACATACTGCACAACAAAAAGTCTTTTCACTTTTCTGAATATTATTATTTATAGTAATTGGCTTGTTAGTATGTTTGTCATTGTCAGGTAGATGTTTTTCTTCTTCCTTTATACTTTCCAGGCCATTACCGTAAATTGTATGTTCGTCCATTACATCAGTGTTAAATGAGTGTTGTTGCGTGTCCATGATGAATACGTTACGAGAATAATTCTTCGCAACTTGATGTCAGTCTGAAACATAAATTTATATTGAGATCTTTCTTTTCGCATATCGAGATTTAAGTGAATAAGCACATTTTAGGATCCAATTTTAAGATATTAGGAGCGCGCGCGCGTGAGTGCGTGTGTGAGTGCGTGCATGCGTGAAAGAACAAAAATGTATTTGTCTACAGTCTATATACAAAGTAGCCATTTGCGCTCTCTTTTGTCAACGCAAAATGTCACTTTGCCACTCATGCGCGACAAAGTAGAAAAAACGCTCGCTGTCCAAATTTCTAACTATACAATGTTGAGAATTGTCATTTGTCTACATTCTTAATAGAAACGTTTAGTCAGGAACTAATGGCACTATTGGCATTGTAGTTACACATTTACCAACTTCACACGTCAATCTGACATAACTGCTCTGTCGATATATTACATAACCAAACAAAATGCCGCACTGCTGTGAAAATAAAATTGGGCATTTATTTACAAAAACGAAAGTATAAAATGCTTAGATTAGATTGAAGCAATAGCTCAAGAAGAATGGAAAATAACGATAAATTAAAATTAAATTTAAAATAAATTGTGTGAACAGTTGTGCTGCCACCTGCAAAAATTTGGCGTGAACGCTCATAATGGAGATCCACTTTTCTACTTCACTATACCATACCCTGTTTTTAAACTAGGAGGAGTACTTTAAATTTTAACCGCCAAAACTGACGCTTCTGATTGCCTAGTGTTTCGTCAGGTTTACATTGCACAAAGATTTTACATTTGATGTATTAGTTGTCATTCGTTTGGAGGTTATCTTTTTCTGTTTTGGTTTTTCGCATTTCTGCTCATTTCGAAATTCCTGGCTCGGCTCCTTCGTCGCCTCGTCCGTAAACTTCTCATTCGTACTGTAATAACTCACTTTTCAGCCTTATAACGTAAATAACTACTACAGTTTCAATTTATGTTCAATTTTAAACGAACTAAATGTAATATTTTTTGTATTTTGTTCCTTTGGTATTGTATTCTATTGTATAAATTTGTAAATAAATTATATATAGGTTATGTGCATTTTATCGCTATGTTCAATTCAAAAATATAGATATAAATTAAGTAAGACTGTTTATTTAGATTACAAATTATTTTTATTCACATAATCAAATATGCGGCATGAAAAATAAGAGCTTATAATGTCAATTTTATTTTAAAATAAGTTCCATGCGAAGTGTACAGTATTGATGTGCACGGAATTTTTGTATTTCGCGCGAAAAAAATCTAGTAACTTTTTCTGGTAACTTTCTATAGTGTAAATCAGACTTTCGTATTTACTCCTCCTAGTTTAAAAATAGAGTATAGTTTAATGTAGAAGGTGTCTCATTTTCGAAGTTTTTTTTAAGGTATCTCGAGTAAGGGCCGGTATTTCCATCTTCGGATAAAGTGCTGGATAATTTATCTGTCGGATAAATGAACAATATCGCATCAAAAAATGACATTCAATATAATTTACATCATTTATGCATTTATTTCGATGCGATATTTTATCATTTATCTGACGGATAGTTATCCTGAACTTTATCCGGAGGTGGAAATACCGATCCTAATATTAATGATAGAGCGAAACTGTTTGCACATTGCAGGGTCAACTTTTCGAGAAAAGTTTAATAGTCACCACAGGAATTGTCGATCTTCTTTTGTTTGTGAGCTACAGGCAAAAACTCGTTTTTCGCTCATTTTGAAAATACAGGGCGATTCTGGGAAAACGCCCTCCCCCCCCCTTTAACTTTTTCATTATAAGTAATAGAAAAAAATGGTTCATATAAAAGTTTTATTATTTTACATATACTATTTGATGGCAGATGTAGATATTTTTTATAAAGTCAGGTTTACAAGATACGATTATTAACTTTTATTTTTCAAATGGCAACCTATAATTATTTTAATAAAATAGAAACCGCCATTTTTTTCTCTTTTAAACGATGTATTATTTTTCATTAATGTATTTGAAAAATTTCGAGAAAAATGAGATAATTTAGAAATATTAGAAATAATTTTTAAACAAATACTATAGGCGACTATGTGAAAATAAACAAAACAAAAAAGATGGAAAATTCCTGTGGTAACTATTAAAAGTAATGAGACCCCCTGTACTTGAAACAAATAAATTATACAAAAACCTATAACACTCATTACATAATTGGCATTAATTTTTTGTGAAAACGAAAGCCAAAACAATATCTTGAAGTCATATTTAAATACGTTCGTATGTTCCCTGCAAAACTATTGAGTAGTACTATAAGTACAAAGTGTACATTTTATTATTTTTTATGGCGGAGGACCCCATTGTGGCGACTGTAGAATAGCTATTTGTGTATTAAGAGCGCAAAATGGGGCATTGTCGATTGATAGGTTGTTGACGCGCGATTAAACTAGTGCAGTGGAAAAGTGGATGTCCATTGGAAGTGTTCACGCCAAACTTTTGCTGGTGGCAGCACAACTGTTCACGTACGTAACTCAAAAACGACGCCCGGCGTCGCGACGCGGATCAGCGTTGGCGACTCTGGACACGCTCACAAGTCGACTTCCGAAGAGTAGATTTCAATTTCCCACGTAACTCAAAAACGACAGAGCAGTTATATGTCAGATTGACTTGTGTTGTGAAGATGGTAAATGTGTAACTACAGTGCCATTAGTTCCTGACTAAATGTTTTCATTAAGAATGTAGAAAAGTGACATTTCTCACCATTGTATAGTTAGAAATTTGGACAGCGAGCGTTTTTTCTACTTTGTCGCTCTAGAGCGGCAAAGTGACATTTTGCGTTGACAAATGAGAGCGCAAATGGCTACTTTGTATATAGACTGTAGAAAAAAATCTTATGTGTGTGTTTCGAGCGCAAATAGACATTGTCGATTTCGAGAGAATGCCGCGTTCCTCCTCGCGTCAACAACCTCTCAATCGACAATGTCCCATTTTGCGCTCTTAATACACAAATAGCTATTAAAAAAGTTGTTGCTAATCACTAAAATACTTGTTATTCTATTGAGTGCGATAATGCAATTATTGCCACACTAGAATTTCATTATCGATTTCAGTGAGATAGCAAGGCTATTACATATCTGAAATTACTACTATATGGTATAACTTATCCCACGCCGATGATAGAGAAAAAAAATCTGAATAGTGGTAAATTAAAACAAAAAGGATATTATGGTTTCTGATCTATTTGCACTACGGGAAATCAATATAAAATTAAAACTGCAATTTATTTTGCATTTACAGAGAATGTTTTGTAGCAAAATTAGATACTTTATTTAATTTAAAATACCTCATGGACAGTACATACAAAATTTAAAATTCAAGATTTGAAATAAATAATGATGTAAGTGTCGCTTTAGTGAAACCTGTTTTTTAAGATATAATTATTCAATTCCTATATAAAATAATATAAAAAATAAAATCGATATTTATATTATATAACAACGATAAAAAATCGAATCTGGACTTCGATTCTTATTTATATTATAAGGCTAGGTACCTACTTAAATTATTATTCTGGTAAAAAAAAAACAATTTTTCAAAAAAGGCACTTTACATCACTCAGTCTTCAACTAGTGTTTCTCATATTTATATACCCTTCATGAAACTATAAGTTACTTATAGTTACAATATATTCATGTTAATACAAAACAAGCTTGTTTCACGTTTACCCTAATATTTACATGTTGTATATTTACTCCACTTGAACCAATATTAATACATTTTTAGTGCATATTTTCTGAAGTATTTCTTCTTAAAAGGTCTGTCCGCGAAAGAATTTTACACCGACCTAGTTACTTGATACATTGAAGATACAATGACGTTTGGTATGAACTACTGACTAAGGGTGATTAGCGAGCATTATTTTTTCTCTCTCAATTGTTTATAATTTATTTTAGAGAAAAAATACTTTAAATAAAAATTTTCTGTAAATGTTATTTGAAGTATTTTTTTCGAAAATTATCCATAAATGGTTAACAGATGCTAGTCAACTTGCTAATCAGCCTTAATCAGACGTCTCACCTCGGCGCAAGAATACAGAGACGTAGTCGTGGTTTCCAATATAATCCGAAAGAAATATAAATATACTTAACGCCCGGGATGCTTATTATATCAAACATTTAGTAGCATATATACAATTGACTGAATAAAATTAAAAAATATTGTCAAAATTGACACTATGAGTATAAAGACCATTTACACTGCTCAAAAAAAAATAGAGGTGTAATTATTTGTATTTATTCTAAAGCTGTTTTGGGGTTATCACACGTACGCACGTATCTGCAACCTGTCACACATTTTCTGCAACTCCAAGGGTTTCGTGCGATTTTTGACGTGTGATAGTGGGGCAATTTTCCTGCAACTAGTTTTACATCTTATTCGAAAACTAGTCACACGTATCTGCAACTATCAAGAGACGCATGCGTAGTAAAGGGGCTTAGATAGTAAAAATCCCTAAACTGTTTGATATTTGTTTGTAAACAGTACGAGATATTTAAAAATGGCTGGAGGAGCTGGAATTGAAATAAAATCAGACGAATTTTTTCAAGCTCTGATTGATCTCATAAGAAAAGAAGAAGCTCTGTGGAATAGTGTCACCAGGAATTAATTATCATGTGTACCAACGTCGAGACTAAAAACATTCTATATTTCTTGCAACTTTGCGTACGTCTGATAACGTAGGTTGCAAGTTGTAGCAACAGCAACTGTTGTCATAACAGTTGCAGATACGTGCATACGTCTAAAACCCCCATTAGGTGACATGCAACTTATTTATACATTTACCGCTCGTAGCCTTTTTGTACGATTTATGCCCAATTGCACGTTGCGCCAATAAGGCTTGCATTTTAAGCGAGCCTTAAAATAAACGCAAATCCAAATTTAGATAGCTCATTTGACATTTAATATTGATGAAAGAGTGCATTTGGTCATTAATGCCTTTGAGCCTTTGTTATCTTAGCAACCAAACCTTGATCGGTAAAAAAAACGATCGTGCAAAGTGTTATTAAAATATTCAAAATGTGAAAATATTTATTTCTAGTCCAGAATGGTACCTACCTACTTTTCATTTAAAATAAACTCGTATTCTTCCACTTTCTTTAAAAATATGATTGATTTGAATTTTTAAATTATATATTTGTTATTCACACATTTGTTATCATTAATCGTAAAAATAATATATATTTATACATATAATAAACTGTCAAAATTTAAGACATCCACGCAACACAAAAACTTAATAAACTTTTATTACTTCTGCAGAGGTTAGAATTGCATGTTTGATTTATAGTTTGTATAATAGGTGGCACTTGGTGGCAATGTAGAATAAAGATTTATTTACACAAAATTGTAACTTTTGTATCTTAGATGTGCTTTTGTTTTGACATAAACTCTCATAGGTTACTTGTTACTAGATAATGGCGGAAACTGAATTTTGTCGATTTTCAGTCACCTATAGGTAAGGAACACGTGACGTAACGTCACAACGAGTATGTTTTCAAATTGTCGTTCACTTCTGCATTAAAGTTTGTGTGTGTGTGTATTGCTGTTTTAATACATATATTTAATGAATGAATAGTTTATTAGTAATGGGACTATTAATAAAAGATGTGTTAAATTATTTAAATGCTTCTGTGTGTAGCAGAAACTTTTGTGAGTATGAAGAAGTGTGTCCGTGTCTGGACATATGCTAGCATATGGTAAAACACAACTAGATGACAAAAATTAAACACTTCTCTTTGGATTGTGCCCACAAACCAGCGGCGTAAATCAATATGCGCATGAAATTACTGGAAAATTAATAAATTCTGGCTCACTAGCAATAAAAAGCATCTTGTTCCTGTAAGGCGAGAAACCGGGAAACTAACCTAAATATAAATCCATAATAAAATAATTGAATATATATGTATATTATATTAGAGCTACCAACACATGCGTAATCTTCGTTACAAAAATTTAAGGAACAACAAACATTAAATTTGTATCTCGTTTTCCAATTAACTTTACAATGCCTTGCGTCTCAATCATTTCTTGGATGCCATATTTATTTATAAATTTAACTTTTTGGAAATGTGTGAAAACGAAGGGTGGGATTTCTCGATTTTTAAGAATGACATTTCGTAACACAACAGTACACTTGTGCTGTCGTTGGTTTTGGTGAAAATTCCATATTTCTACAATATTTACAAATACAAAATTAATCTTTAAACGATCTAATATTGCATTCATGTTGTTTTTAATTTATTTATAGTAAATTTATGTCAACTACACACATTATACTTCACCTTATTTCTCTAAAAGTATACAATGTCTAGGAATACTAGCGAATTTTATTGTATAATCAAACACATGAAGTGTTCACAATCATCATAAATAAATATAAATTTAAATACTTGCTGAATTTTTAAAATCTCGTCTAAAATTCTAACGTTACTTCTTACAGAGTTTATGAAACTTTACTCGTTGTGATGTCACAAAATTAGTAGAAGTAACGTTAGAATTTTAGACGAGATTTTAAAAATTCAGCAAGTATTTAAATTTATATTTATTTGTGATGATTGTAAACACTTCCTCTGTTTGGTTATACAATTAAATTCACAAGTATTTCTAATGCAATATTAGATCGAAATGTCATTCCTTAATATCGAGAAATCCCAGCCTTCGTTTTCACACATTTCCAAAACTGGGCGAAAAACTTATGGCATCGAAGAAATTATTGGGACGTAAAGCATGGCAGATTAAACTGTTGATTGGAAATCGAATTACAAATTCAATAATTATTTGTTTCTTACATTTTTGTAACGAAGATTACGCATTTGTTGGTAGGTCTAAAATAATATAAATACATATATTCAATTATTTTATTATATATAGGTTACTAGGTAGGTATATACAATACATATTTATATTTAAGTTAGTTTCCCGCCTTACACAAACAAGTCATATTTTTTATTGGTAGTGAGCCAGAATTTATCAATTTGCCAGTAATTTCATGCGGATATGAATTTACGCCGCTGGTTTGTGGGCATAATCCAAAGAAAAGTGTTTCATTTGTATTTTCTGATTGTGTTTTACCAATATACCTATAAAACTAAAATATACTTTTATATTTTGCAAAAAGTTGTTAGAATCATATCGTGTTTGGTGTTAAATGATATGTTTTTTAATGAGCTGTCATGCAGAAATGTCATAAATTTAACAACTTGATTGTCATTTGTTTTTAGCAAAAAGTTGTTAGAATTATGTCTTGCTTGGTGTTAAATGAAATGTTTTTTCAAGAGCTGTCATGCAGAAATGTCAAGAATTTGACAAATGGATTGTCATTTGTTTTTAGCAAAAAGTTGTTAGAATTATGTCGTGTTTGGTGTTAAATGAAATGTTTTTTCAAGAGCTGTCATGTAGAAATGTCAAAAATTTGACAAATTGTTTGTCATTTGTTTTTTGCAAAAAGTTATTAGAATCATGTCGAGTTTGGCGTTAAATGAAAAGTTTTTTAAAGGGTTGCTGCGCCGAAATCTCAAAAATTTAACAACTTGATTCTTTGGTTTTTTTATTTTTAATTTAAGCAAATAAACAATTTTAAATGTAAATGGCAGGAGTAGCTATGTGCAATTACACAGAAAAACATTATTAGACACAGTTATTTCCAAAAACTCATTTGAGACTTCAATAACTCCTTTAATATCAACCCCTATGGGCTCAGATTTGACTATTCATTAGTCCTTTTTTAAACAATTTAAATGTCTGGAAACTGTTAAAAATGCACAATATCTAGTATACATGTAATCAAATAGAAAAACGATATTCTTCTTGTAAAACAGTTTTCCATTTCCCAACTTGAAGATACTCTTTATAAATGGAAGCTGAGTGTTCAAATATATTAAACTTTAACAAAAAATAAAAAATAATTAAAAACCTGCACAAGTTGCAAAATTTGAGATACAATTTAAATTCTAAACAACTGTTTTCTGTGATTTTGAAATTAAGGGTACCTATTGTACTTAAGAAGTTAAACATTTTTTATGTTTGAAAAACTTAAATTGTTGCAATAATAAATAAGTATCCAATCCCTACAAATACTTTTCAACGAAAGATATAAAGAAAACTATACAGAATTTTTATGCAAATAATTTTTTTATTTACTTCGATACTGATAAAAAAATTAAAAACAAAATATATTATATACATATAATATCAAATACAGATTTTAGGAAGCCACATTTGATTAAATGTGGGTATTTAACAATCAGGTTAAGTATAAGTTTTGATAACCTTGATCTTAATATATTTTTTGCGTTGTTTATACATACTATGGATTCCTTGAGTATATCTACATATGTGTACAAATTTTTGTTTTATTATTACGACAGACACATTTTTAAATGAATTATTTTGATAATCATAGTTCATTGACTATTATAAATTCTAATGAATGTTGTTTTACTAACTAAAGAAATAAAATGATTTTATTAAAATATCAATATTTAGATTGGCTTTTTAAGCGATTAGTATTTAATTTTATATGAATTTATATTTAAATTTGTTTAAAGCAATTTGAAATGAAAATATTTGCCCAACATTTGTTGTGACGGTACACCTTTTCTTTCTAACAGTTAGTGACACTGTTACATGTAGTTTTCTTCTAACCTAAAATTTATTTCATATAAATAAAATATCAAACATCGATTTTTAAAAATGGGTTCAGAACAGTCCACTCAACCAGGACATCATTTATCTTAAAGGCAATCCAGTTTAAACCAAAGTGGTCGTTCGTCGTCAGCAAATATACGAAGACAGCACACCATCGCTAATCCTAGGTCTGATGGATCTGCATATATCCCAGAAAATGAAAGACCTGGATCGCTTTCGCCGGGTCCTAGCGTGTGTAGCGATTCTGATTTACTGTATATGAGTTATACGGTAAATCGACCGATAGGAGGTAAGAAATACGATCTCAAAATTCATCGGCCGGTTTACATTAAATTCAAATTATAAAAATCTACATTTTTTTTCCAAAATGTCCCGAAGTATAAATCGTTAAGTAATAGTTTCTCAGATTCCCCAAAATTGATGAATAAACAAAATTAGAAAATTAAACATAGTACAAAAGAATATCAAGAAAGGTGCTCATATTGTAGTTGTTACTAAACCGACTATTCCTGGGCCAAATGACAAAGATCCAGAAATTTTACGATTACAGGTGAGTAAAACTGTTTTCAATAGTTTTAAATTGTTCTCAAATCTCTAAAATTTATTCTAAAGTAGTAAAATTGTTTTTTTTTTTTAGAATATTCCAATGTTATTGCCGATTAAGAGAGGAACTCTGAACCTCCCAGCCGTTCTCCGAAATTCAGCTCCGCTGCTTGCTTTATGTGCAAGAGACCAAACACACTTAACATCTTGTGCAAATTTGGTTGCCACTAAACAAAATATACTAACACAACGCATACGAGAGGTAATATATCGACTTTGTTTTTGTAAAAAATAAAAAGTACTGCATCCTATAGTTGTTTTTTTCAGACGGACCAAGAATTAAATAAATTTGTTTCCTACTCTGTTGAGAAGCAGAAAAAGTTCGCCAAATACGCTGAGAAGCTTTCGAAAGTTCATGAGCTCTCGCATTATTTAAATAGATGTCATATGCTTCTAAATCAAACGCTTGAATCAGTGCAAACGTTAAATAATTGTTTGGATATTAAAGATAGTGTAACACGTTTGCTTAGCGGCACCCTTTTGTTTAAATTATTGCAGCCGGACGTCAAGATTAGTTATGGATCTTGCGTTCAGAACTTTTATGTTTGTAAAATATACTATTTTTTTGTAAATTTCTAAATTGCTTTTCGAAGTTAAAGTCTTTGTTAGATTTTGGGATGGGTTTAGTTCTTGACATTTTGTGAAAATTATTGAGTATTTTTAAAAGTGTAATATTACAAAAGAAAAGTGCTAGAAAAGACGGATGTATCTCAGCAGGGGAAAAGCAATTTCAGTAATTGGTTGAGTAACTTTTGTCACAGAGGCGATGTGAAACGCCGTTAGGAATTCACTTCTGCCCTCAAACACCCGAAATGTTCTCTGTTACTTGACCAATTATATCGTGTTAATTTTTAAGTTAGCCAATAAGGGTATGAGGGTTGGACTTCCTTGTTGGAAATGCGGTGAAAATCTAGAAAAGATGGTTTTGAGGTGATCTCATCTCGGAGAGTCTTGATCTGACTATTGATTGTGACGTTGTTCTCTTTTCCATTCGGCTGTTTTTAATTATCTTAGTGACTTATAAATTTTTGTTGTTCTTGTGACTAAAGTAGTTGTTGAAGTCTGCGTTCTCCCAAGTTGATTAGAGTGTTAATCCAAATTTAATAATTTTTCTTTGTTTCTTCAGTAGTGTGTTAGTTTAATAATAAAGTGCTTCATTCGAGGCCGACCTGTGATGAAAAGTAAGTAGCCTGATAGATTATGATAGTTGGTGTTGAATACTTAGCGCTGGTTTGCAATTCAGTAAGCTTAAAGCTTATTCAGAGGTCGTCCTTTTAAAAATTTAATTACTTTTATGGTACCGTCTTTTAAACTGTAGTCGTCACGATCATTAGTCGTTAGTTCTTGTATTGTTGTTTACCATTTATTATTGTGTAAATAAATAAGTTCATCTACCAGTTCTCAGTTTTATTTGTTTAAGTTCTCCCAAGTATTTTCAGTCATTGCGGAAGAGTAAGTATTCTGTGTGAATATTGTTTATTTGTAAATTAATCTTTTTCATAATCTTTGTATTGAGTCCTGCTATCCGAGGACTTTTAAAACACGGATGGTGGTGGCAGTGATACCCTTGATCCAAATTAAGTTTTACATTAATTAAATTAGTGTTTCACTTGCGGGTCAAGTATTGAAACAGACCGTTTTAAACGGGTAACAGGAAAGAGTTATATTCAAAATTGTACCTCGCATCCTGTTATAATAGACTCGAACCTTTCGTGTGGACGACCGGATGAAATTAATAATAAATTTTAAGTTTTTATTATTTTTAACGTTTTTAAATAGATAATCGTTGGAAACACGATAATTCTAGTAGTAAATTAATAATAATGCCACCCTTTTTTTCAATTTTTTAAATCGACCATATTTTCCGGAATCCCTAAGGCCTTTTTGATAGTTTTAAAATATTAATATATCGAGTCAACTCTCCAAAGTTCGTTTTTGCAAGAATTAACACCCTACAATCGAAATGTTGACCGATTTTTAGCCAAAAATGAACAATTTTTAAACTTGGTTTTGAGGAGTTTTTAACCGGAAACTTAACCACTTTTATACTGAAAATATACAAAGCAGCCCTCTAAAGTTCATTTTTACAAAAATAAACACTCTTACGTTTAATCGAAATCGACATATTGACAGATTTTTAACCTCACATTTTTCTTACGAAATCTCTGTCATTGAAAGTAAGATCTTTAAGATAAAATTATAAAGAAACGTCGGTTTTGCAAAAATAAATGTCTTTTTAGGAATTTGAGTAATTGTTGACATAAATGAATGTTTTTGATAAATTTCAGATCTGTGCGGACGAGTTACTGTTGATCAGAGATGCTTAGAAACTTTGAGACGAGAGGCGCGGACTTCCACCGTTGGATTTCAACCCTGGAGAACTTGTAAAAGTCGACACCATTGACTCCTATTCAAGTAAATAAATTACCTCCTCCGTGTACTTCTGACTTTCAGTGATTTTTTTAAATAATGTTTAACTTAGATATAATTTTTTTTATTTTTATCTTTGTTAGTGTAGGAAATATTTAAAAAACGATTTTTTTTTCAAGTAAAATATCCATTCCGATTATTCTAGATCTAGACTTTTGGTAACTTGTATTTGTAAAATTGTACCTAATAATAAAATATTGTATTGTTGTACACATTTATTTCCTTTCCTTTTAGCTTGTATTACAAATAAAATGTTTTGTAATTGTTGTTTATTTATTGTGTACAGAGTGCACTATAATTAATTTTGTAATAATAATGTACTTGTAATTGTTACAATAAATATATATTTTAAATTTAAAAATGTCTCATTTATTAATGAGACTGAAGCTAAGTAAAATATTTTGGACAACCCTGGTGCTATAATCCGTAACTACTTAACTTGTATATTTACTATAGTAAAAAATTTTAGGCAGAGGAGTCACGTCATCATTTCATTACAAAATGAAAAATCACTGTAGTATTGGCCGAGTGATGTATATGTTTAGGAAAACGAAGACAATAAATACTATTTTTTGCATACTATAAGTAAAGTACATTTTAATTAAATTTACAATTATTTTAAAGTCGAATATAATGTTTTGAATGAGTTTTAATTTATTTAAAATAATTAGTTCATTTTTTCGCCACATGTTGGTACTATTGGATTTCAATATTTAAACGTTTACATGACATGTTTCTCCCGGAATTGTCAACCATCGACTGTCATTATAGTTATTCGTTACTTTTTCGTATAAATAACATTTTTGTCTACGTTGTTTGTTGTGTTTTCTCAGAATTCCATTACTGTTGCCTTGTTGCGTATTAAATCTGTATTTTTCAATACAAACAGTAACTGTTTTTCGAGTTGTGTTTCTTTGTTTTTTTTTTTTATTTATTCATAACCTCTGTACACTACTGTACTGACTGTTCATTTCTTTCTGTGTTCAGTTGTGATTTTCGTTTTGTCTCTTTCGTTTTATTGGTGTTTTGTCGTTTTACAATGCCGAAAGCATTATCGAAACAATCGCAAGAGCTATGTGCAAATGAGATTTCATATTTTGACAGAGAATTGGTCCACGGTGGACCTTTGCTGCCTTTGAATGCTGTTCGGGAGGTATGTTTATAAATTTTTATATTTTGGTATGAAAATTTAAATCAATTATTTATTTGTAGAGAGCTTCAGAGTGCCTCCAAGTTTCCAAAGGGGTTATACATAAAATTTCTGCGAAAGTTTCAAGAGGCGAAATGTTAGCATCGCCAACTCAAGTAATAAATTTATTTTAGTCTGACAAGTGTTAATTTCAATAATTGTAATATTGGAGTATTTTCAATCAAATATAATATATTTTTTTAAATGTTATTTTAATTATATTTTCAATAAATCGAATTTATAGTGCTACTCTGTACTTTTCTATAACACCACAGAATTGTAAATCTAAATAAAATCATCAATTTTTTTAAAAATATATTTAATGCCATTTAACATTAATTTTCTTATTTTTTATCAAGTGCTTCATTTATTCCCCAAATTCCTTCTGAAACCCGATTCGGTGTGCCCTACACCGAATTTTCAATACCATAAATTGGAAATATATTAAATTTTACAATAATATTCAATTATTATTCGACTATTAAATAAATTAACTTGATCTCATAAATAGCATGGCAGGTAAATACAATTATTTTCTAAAATTAAATTAGTGTACCATGTAAATCTACTATTTTCGTGACGTCATTATACGTCATTATCTAGTTACAAAGTTTGATGACGTGACTCCTCAGCCTAAAAATTTTTACTATATAAGATTATACACGTAATATCAAATGTAATAAAGTAATATTTCCGGGGGTTGTTCTGCATATATCTCTTAATATAGAGCAACGTCGAAAATTTCAAATTTCAGGGGATGAGGGTAACTTATAACGCATTATATTATTTAATAAATGCAAGAGAAGAGTTGAGAAAATTAACGACCCTTACAACCTGTAATATTAACTGTAACAAAACCATATTATTACATACTATCTATTACTAAGTACGAAATAGCTGAAGTGTCAGAATGAGTAAATTATGTTATGTACTGTTATTATATTATATTATCTTCGGTGTTTTATTTTCTTTAATATGCCATAGTTTATTCTAATCATTTTATAATCACGTTCTTCTCAAAACTTTTACAATTATCGATTTTACTGCTATATAGAAATAAAGAAATGGAAAAGTAAATAATGAATAGACATTGCATATTTATTTATATTAAAAGTACCTACGTATGATTAGGGTTGCCGTATTTTGTGAGGAGCGCGATTTAATTAACATTTAATTACTATACATTTTATTTTGAGCAGTTCAATAGAATAATTATATTGTTACTCAGTAATATATTTTAATTTAATGCAACATTGTATTTTCAGATTGTCTGTTTCTGTAGTTATTGCTTGCTCGCATCTCGCATCATAAAGCCTAGTAGAAGGGGCAATTCTACGCTCTGTCCATACGCATTTTCGTCATAAAATATTGATTTTAATTTTTTAAGAATTTGTTAAATTTTCTTTATTGTAAAGAACACTATATTATCTTACTTTGCATTAAAACACGTTTGACCTTCAAAATTATTAAAAATTCGCCTGCCGTGCATTTTTTTCTTACAACAAAAATTTCGACCCACCTTGTAAAAAAGTGTACGGGCGCCTATGACCATACTCATAGGGTATATTTAGTATACATCCCTTATTATAGATTAACCTTAAAAGTTTTGAATTTCAGGGGATGAGGGTAACTTATAACACATATTATTTAATAACTGCAAGAGAAGAGTTGAGAAAGTTAACGACCCTTCCAACCTGTAATATTAACTGTAACAAAACCATATTCACAGGGTATATTTAGCATACATCCCTTATTATAGAGAATCATTAAAAGCTTTAAATTTGAGGGGATGAGGGTAACTTATAACACATTATATTATATAATAAATGCAAGAGAAGATTTGACAATATTAACCACCCTTAGAAACTGTAATATTAACTGTAACAAAACCATATTCACAGGATATATTTAGCATACATTCCTTATTGTAGAGTTACAATAAAAATTTCGAATTTCAGGAGATGAGGGTAACTTATAACACATATTTTTTTAATAAATAATATAATGTGTTATAAATCACCCTCATTCCCTGAAATTCGAAACTTTTAAGGTTAATCTACAATAAGGGATGTTTGCTTAATATACCCTGTGAGTATGGTTTTGTTACAGTTAATATTACAGGTTGTAAGGGTGGTTAATTTTCTCAACTCTTCTCTTGAATTTATTAAATAATATAATGTGGTATAAGTTACCCTCCTCTCCTGAAATTCAACACTTTTAATGTTACTCTATAATAAGGGATGTATGCTAAATATACTCTGTGAGTATGGTTTTGTTACAGTTTATATTACAGGTTATAAGGGTGTGTTAATTTTCTCACCTCTACTCTTGCATTTATTAAATAATATAATGTGTTATAAGTTACCCTCATCCCCTAAATTTCAAAACTGTTGACATGGTAGCGGCCGCGAAATTACGTAAACAACCACTTTGACACTTGAGAATTGCATGGTTTTGTTTATCAAATGTTAATCCCATAGCCACCTTGAAAGCTAACTTTCTATTTACATTGAAACTGTTTAAAATTCACAAAATTTGTAATTACATATTTTTTACGGTTGCACAAAAAATATTGTGTACACCTTGTCCGCGAAATCCTTTAGCGCCCTCGAGATTGTCTTGCCTCGGCCGCAAGCGGCCTCGGCGACAATTTTTCTCTAGGTACGCTAAAGAGTGATTTCGCGTCCTTGATATACAAATAACTATTTTTCTACAAACACTATTAAAAATTGAATTTTAACACGGCATAGTTAAATTAAAAATGCGATATTTTAATTCTAGTGTTAATACTAATAGTATATTACTAACCGAGGTGGAAAGTGTTTCATTGTCGAGGGCGAAGATAGTTAACCAAGGCGCGAAGCGCCGAGGTTAACTATAGGCCGAGACAATGAAACTTTTCACCGAGGTTTGTATACTATTTTATTCACAATCTGAAATAAAAAATTAATATTTGATATTTAAATAATAATAACCTAACATAAATAAACGAATGGTCTGAGATTGTTCATTTGTCACATGAACTGTCACTTTGATTTCTAACCTTAAATATTGATTTCATTCATTACTTGTATTATTTACAACTTTATTCCATATTTTTATCATATAATTTGTAAAGATGCTTTGTTTATATGTAAATACGCATCATTAATACGCACTGATCTCTCAAAGCGTAGGGCAGCTATTTCCCGCCTCGAGATTGGAAAGTATAGCGTGAGTATAGCTGAGGTTGGAAACTGTCAACTTTCCAACCCCAGCTATCTTCACGTTATACTTTCCAACCTCTTGGAATATGAGGTTAACAATAACTAACTTCACAACTTTTTAAAAGTCAGAAATCGTCATATTACTAACCGATTGTGAATAAAAGTAAATTACCTTGGTAATAACGAATGGAACAACAAATCAACATGTTTGACATATGTCAAATTTGTTTTACAAATACAAATTTAAATGAAATAAATGTGTTTGTAGAAAAAATAGTGTATGATGCACGCGTTAAAAGTGATTTTATTTTGTTCGAAGTTTTGGATCACTCCGCTTCGCGTCGTGTTCCAAACTTCCTTCTCACAAAATAAAATGTCACTTTTAACACTTATATCATAAATAACTATTTTTATTACTTTATATTTGAGTAATTATTTCATACCCAAATCCTAGATTCTAAAATTGGTAGCGTTTGAATTACTCGGTTTGGCAAGGACCCAGTTAAATTTGTAGTGTTGGGGTTGAAATCACCCCACGTTACATTAGAATCATGTCGTTTTGGTGTTAAATGTAATGTTTTTTCAAGAGCTGTCATGCACATATGTCAAAAATTTGATAACTTCATTGTCTTTTTTTTTGGAAACAGTTGTTAGAATCATGTATTTGGTGTTAAATGAAATGTTTTTTCAAGAGCTGTCATGTAGAAATGTCAAAAATTTGACAAATTGTTTGTCATTTGATTTTTGCAAAAAGTTATTAGAATCATGTCGAGTTTGGCGTTAAATGAAAAGTTTTTTAAGGGTTGCTGTGCCGAAATGTCAAAAATTTAACAATTTGATTATCTTTTGTTTTTTTTTACTTAATCAAATAAACAATTGTAAATGTAAATGGCGGGAGTAGCTATGTGCAATTACACAGAAAAACATTATTAGAAACAATTATTTCCAAAAACTCATTTTATACTTCAATAACTCCATTCATATCAACCCCTATGGGCTCAGATTTGACTATCCATTAGTCTTTTTTTAAACAATTTAAATGTCTGGAATCTGTTAAAAATGCACAATATGTAATATACATGTAAACGAAAAGAAAAACGGTATTCTTCTTGCAAAACAGTTTTCCATTTCCCAACTTGAAGATACTCTTTATAAATGGAAGCTGAGTGTTCAAATATATTAAACTTTAACAAAAAATAATTAAAAACCTGCACAAGTTGCAAAATTTGAGATACAATTTAAATTCTAAACAACTTTTCTCTGTGATTTTGAAATTATTGTACTTAAGAAGTTAAACATTTTTTTATGTTTGAAAAACTTAAATTGTAATAATAAATAAGTATCCAATCCCTACAAATACTTTTCAACGAAAGATATAAAGAAAACTAAACAGAATTTTTATGCAAATATTTTTTTTCTTTACTTCTACACTGATAAAAAAATTAAAAACAAAATATATCATATACATATAATATGAAAGGAAGTTGCTTTTAGTCTTATAAGATAAATAATTTCCTGAATGCAGTAAGACATTTCGTGATTGATTATACAAAATTAAGAAGCAATGAAATTATTTCTTTCGAAAAATGCATAGGTCACTAGATAAATACAAAAGTTTAAATTATTAATTTTTATTTTTACAAACAACTAAATAAATGAAATAAAATCGAATTTTGGTTTGCACTTGTTTAGGGCACTATTTCATGTTCTCTCGAATGGCGATGCTTATTTTTTACCATTGTTGGTTTTCGAATTACTTACACCGTTGTTTACGTGTATTTATTAGTTTTAAACAGCGAAAATGCAACAATTAACAGTAAAAATAAAAATAAATGTTGTGGTAATGAAACAAATGAAATCATCAGTTGGGTATGTATTATATCTACCTATAATCTGTTTTTCTTAATTCTCATTAATATTTATAACTTAGCACTGAAACACTTTCAAAATTTCGTTTTCAATACATCATCGCCATCTATGACGTCCACATAAAAAGTACTAAAATTAAATTGAACAGAATGAAATTTTTAGAACTAAATTTGAAAATTAGTAATGAAAAATAAACAAATTTTAATATAGGTACCTATATTTGTGTTTTCACTTGTTTCAGTGCCGCAATAATTGTTTTTACCTACAAATTTAATAATTATTGCATTTTTGATACATGATACATGATTAAATAATTAACTTAATTATACAATTTAATTAGTGTAGGATATATTCAAGAAAATATATTTTTTTCTAATAAAGTACGCTTTACCCCATGAATTTCTTTTAGCTTATAATACAAATAAAATGTTTGCAATTGTTGTCTATTGTGTATAGGGTGTACTATTATTAATTTTGTAACAATAATGTACTTGTAATTGTCGCGATTGTCGTCTTTGTCTAAAAAGATTATTTCAGAACTCAGTAGATGGCAACAGTAAAATTCTGAAATCATAAGTCCCCATTGGTCGGAGTTGAATAATATTTGAGCCGAACCAATAAAATGCATGTTAGTTCAAAATTCTTTCACTTAAAGTAAATGGCTTATAGAATTTGCGCGATTTGTGATCTATTTATACAACTCTCAATAGTTTAGGCATAGGCGTTTAGGGGGCACTTGGCAAATAGAGGACTTTGTACATAGAAAATGCGGATATATACCGGACAGAATTGTATTCCCTGAAAAGAGGACTTGTCCGGGTAAAAGAGGACGTCTGGACAGCCTACCTTAGGTCATAAGTTTGACATTTGTTGTCAGCGCCATTTCTTGATAATTTGGAAGCCCAATGGGCCCAATGGGAGCAGTTAGGCGCTGCTGTTCCACCTACTTTTTTCCCCCTTCAATCTTAGTCCAAACGTCAAATTCTGACTTTTTCATTTCTAACCTAAATGTAACTGTCATTACATGGATGCGTGCGCAAACTTGATACGAAGTGCACAAGGTACTATACAAAATGAAACATTTTTCATAACAGTGTCTACACTATTAACTTTTAAAAATGAGTAGGTGAAATAGTGCTGCCACCTGGAAAAGTTTTGCGTATGTGCCCTCATTGGGAAATAAATGTAAATTTACACACAACATAATATCTATATTTTACGCAAATAACTAAAAGTGTAAATCAAGCTTTATCCTACAATGCCATCTATAATACAAATTGTAATACAAAAATAATAATTTTTTTTAGTAGAGTTGCAACTGTATATGACATATTTTGTTATTATAACTGCTACAAATTTATTGTTTAGTGAAAGTGAATAGATAATTGTTAATAAACATGAGTTCAATGATTGATTTGTGCTTTATGTGTTCAAATGAAAACAAATGCAACATTGTGGACATAACCATGGACAACAAAATTGCTTCTCAAGTAGAATATGTGATGCCTGAAATTGTAAGTACCGAATTATTTTACTTTTCTTTAAAGGTATTTATTTAATAACTTAGGAACCCATATTGAAAAACAAAGTCATATTAATATATTAACCTCAAAAATATAGCGCGAACATCACGTGGTTAGATCTAGGCAACCCGCCAGCCTGGTTGACCAACAAATCTTTTAAGTGCCTTTGTTTACATTTAGTTTGGTGGATGTTAAGCCATTTATATGTTTTTTTGTGCGACTTTCAGTTGTTGTTCATAACATTTGTGGGGTTTGTGTATTACTATGGCTCAACTATCTTGAACATTGTTATTTTCTCCCGGAAAATGTTAAAAATACGTATCTTTTATTGATAACCGTAACCTAGATCCATGTAGTATTGACATGAATACAATGTTTAGGCCCGGAAAATTTCCCTAAACCCTATATTCAAATTTTGTAGTGTGCTTTGAGCATAGCAAAAGTTCATATATATTACAAGTATTTAAAGCCTATATAAATTTAGAGACGTATATAATGAGTTTCGTTGTGGATCAGTTAAATCTATCCAGCTTTGAGAATGAAAGACAAGGTATATTAGTAATAAGATTTAGTGCATTAAAAATTATAATTATCAAAATTTTTGGCTGATTACAGGTTTACATTTCCCAAAAGTTACTAGCAAACATATTATCTTATAAGTATCTTGTATGATTTGCAAGGTGGTGAGATTGGGTGTGCTCACTGTGATTGTCACAATGTGAATAGTCTTAATGTAATATTATTAAATTTTTAATATCTGTATAAAAACATTTTTATTGTCCTGTTTTCTAACATACGCAATTAAATTACTAAAACATGATGGCTACAGGCTACGTTCATTTACATTATACTGATTTATTTCAATTTAATATTATTTGCAGGTAATATATTATGCATCAGACAAAATACTTAATAAATATCTACAATAGAGTACCTACAATATTATATTTATTCTTATTTTACCTTCGTAAGATCATTTCTCTTTACCGTACCTAACTACTTTAGCTTCCTAAAGCTATTATAGGGTATTCTCGCATATTTAAAAAAAAAAATTTAAGAACAAGTGTATCTAGGAGTACCTGTGAAAATCCGAGTTAAAAATTTCTTTTAATAAGCGAGATATTAATTTTTAAAATTTGATTTTGTTGTGTCACGTGATAGTGACGTATTAGTTGTACAGTACCAGCGGTGTGCAATCACTGGTTCATGGATTTACGAGACAATGTTCAGTAGGTATTGAAAAAGATGGGAAATAAAATGTATTTAATTGTAATCTTACCTACTATTACTAAAAAACTTAAGAAATTTATAAGAAAAATCATTTTAAGTAATCGATTACATATCTTTGCTTATGATGCAAAAACATTTTGACATTCTTAAAATATAAACAATATATTCATGTTAATACATAACAAGCTTGTTTCACGTTTACCCTAATTTTTACATGTTGTATATTTACCCCACTTGGCCCAATATTAATACATTTTTAGTGCATATTTTCTGAAGTATCTCTTCTTAAAAGGTCTGTCCGCGAAAGAATTTTACGCCGACCTAGTTACTTGATACATTGAAGATACAATGACGTTTGGTATGAACTACTGACTAAGGGTGATTAGCGAGCATTATTTTTTCTCTCTCAATTGTTTATAATTTATTTTAGAGAAAAAATACTTTAAGGGCCGGTATTTCCCTCTTCGGATAAAGTGCTGGATAACTTATCTGTCAAATAAATGAACAATATCGCATCAAAAAATGCCATTCAATATAATTTACCTCATTTATGCTCTCATTTCGATGCGATATTTTATCATTTATCTGACGAATAGTTATCCTGAACTTTATCCGGAGATGGAAATACTGGCCCTAAATAAAAAATTTCTGTAAATGTTATTTGAAGTATTTTTTTTCGAAAATTATCCATAAATGGTTGACAGAGAAAAATGCTAGTCAACTCGCTAATCACACTTAATCAGACGTCTCACCTCGGCGCAAGAATACAGAGACGTAGTCGTGGTTTCCAATATAATCCGAAACAAATATAAATATACTTAACGCCCGGGATGCTTATTATATCAAACATTTAGTAGCATATATACAATTGACTGAATAAAACTAAAAAATATTGTCAAAATTGACACTATGAGTATAAAGCCTTTTTGTACGATTTATGCCCAATTGTTTACATTTTAAGCGAGCCTTAAAATAAACGCAAATCGAAATTTAGATAGCTCATTTGACATTTAATATTAATGAAAGAGTGCATTTGGTCATTAATGCCTTTGAGCCTTTGTTATCTTAGCAACCAAACCTTGATCGGTAAATAAAATTTACTGCTTTGAAAACTATCATCAAAAAAAAAAAACGATCGTGCAAAAAGGTTAGATATTAAAATATTCAAAATGTGAAAATATTTATTTCGAGTCCAAAATGGTACCTACCTTCTTTTCATTTAAAATAAACTCGTATTCTTCCACTTTCTTTATTAAAATATGATTGATTTGAATTTTTAAATTATATATTTATTATTCCCACATTCGTTATCATTAATCGTAAAAATAATATATACATATTTATACATATAATAAACTGTCAAAATTTAAGACACCCACGCTACACCAAAACTTAATAAACCTGTAATAAACTTTTATTACTTCTGCAGAGGTTAGAATTGCATGTTTGATTTATGGTTTGTATAATAGGTGGCAATATAGAATAAAGATTTATTTACACAAATTGTAACTTTTGTATCTTAGATGTGCTTTTGTTTTGACATAAACTCTCACAGGTTACTTGTTACTAGATAATGACGGAAACTGAATTTTGTCGATTTTCAGTCACCTATAGGTAAGGAACACGTGACGTGACGTCACAACGAGTATGTTTTCAAATTGTCGTTCACTTCTGCATTAAAGTTTGTATGTGTGTGTGTATTGCTGTTTAATACATATATTTAACGAATTAGTAGTTTATTAGTTATGAGACTGTTAATAAAAGATGTGTTAAATTATTTAAATGCTTCTGTGTGTACCAGAAACTTTTGTGAGTATGAAGAAGTGTGTCCGAGTCTGGACATATGCTAGCATATGGTAAAACACAACTAGATGACAAAAATTAAACACTTCTCTTTTTTTATTCCCTGAAAAGAGGACTTGTCCGGGTAAAAGAGGACGTCTGGACAGCCTACCTTAGGTCATAAGTTTGACATTTGTTGTCAGCGCCATTTCTTGATAATTTAGAAGCCCAATGGGAGCAGTTAGGCGCTGCTGTTCCACCTACTTTTTTCCCCCTCCAATCTTAGTCCAAACGTCAAATTCTGACTTTTTCATTTCTAACCTAAATATAACTGTCATTATATGGATGCGTGCGCAAACTTGATACGAAGTGCACAAGGTACTATACAAAATGAAACATTTTTCATAACAGTGTCTACACTATTAACTTTTAAAAATGAGTAGGTGAAATAGTGCTGCCACCTGGAAAAGTTTTGCGTGTGTGCCCTCATTGGGAAATAAATGTAAATTTACACACAACATAATATTTATATTTTACGCAAATAACTAAAAGTGTAAATCAAGCTTTATCCTACAATGCCATCTATAATACAAATTGTAATACAAAAATAATAAATTTTTGTTGTAGAGTTGCAACTGTATATGACATATTTTGTTATTATAACTGCTACAAATTTATTGTTTAGTGAAAGTGAATAGATAATTGTTATTAAACATGAGTTCAATGACTGATTTGTGCTTTATGTGTTCAAATGAAAACAAATGCAACATTGTGGACATAACCATGGACAACAAAATTGCTTCTCAAGTAGAATATCTGATGCCTGAAATTGTAAGTACCGAATTATTTTACTTTTCTTTAAAGATATTTATTTAATAACTTAGGAACCTATATTGAAAAACGAAGTCATATTAATATATTAACCTCAAAATTGTAGACATTTTCGTAGTCAGTCGTAGCTATCCGGTGGATCTCTGTACCTCTTAACTTTAACCATTTAGTGTGGCTATACGTCATAATTTACATACAGGGTGGTGGCGGTTAGGGGTGAACATAGGGATTTAACATGTGATTTTAGTTTTTTGCAATTTCCTGCTCTCCTGTTCATTTTACGGCAAAAATTGTAGAGTACAAAATTGTTCAGAATTAAAAATTGCATACAAAAATGTATTTACATTTATTATTATGTTTTTGGTTTCTTCACAATTTTAAAAAGAAATTTCAAAATTTCTGTTAATTTGTAGCAATAGCCATGACTTATAACTCAAATGTTTAAACATAATCATGTCATTCAATTCCTGTCAAATTTTCGAAATTTTCTCTAATAAAAAGTTAATTTAATAATGAATGTTTATTCGAATAAGGAACGAGTTTTCATTATAAAAAATTATTATGGTGGAAATAGGTTTAGAAGAATACGTGATTTGTTTTCCATAAAGTACGAAAATACACCAATTCCTATTATAGCAACAATTTCTAAACTTGTTATAAACATTGAGAACACAGCTAGTGTAGCTGTGAACGAAGATAATGAAGGAAATAATAATAATAATAATAATAATAGAAGACGTTATAACGAAGTGAATGAAGAAATGTTATTGGCTATAAGTCAAAATTCTACGTAGTTGATACATTTGGAATTGGTTTAATATTAAATGATATACCTAATAAAAAAATGCGTATTAAAATTAAAAGTTGTTTGTTTTTATTTAATTTATAAGTTAGATTCACGCATGGTTGACGTTTATAAATAATTTTTGACAACCAGAAAAAAATAAATTCCATGGCTATTGCTACAAAATAACAGAAATTTTGAAATTTCTTTTTAAAATTGTGAATAAACCAAAAACATAATAATAAATGTAAATACATTGTTGTATGCAATTTTTAATTCTGAACAATTTTGTACTCTACAGTTTTTGCCGTAAAAAGAACAGGAGAGCAGGAAATTGCAAAAAACTAAAATCCCATGTTAAATCCCTATGTTCACCCCTAACCGCCACCACCCTGTATATAGAATAATATAATATAGATGCAATAAAACAAACGTTTTTAACAAATGCGTAGTCTAATGCCCGGTTGCAGAAATGTTCATCAACGAATTGTTCAATTAGTGGTTCATCAAAACGAACAAAAGCAACGCGATTTTTTTGACAGCAATGATTTAAATATCAAGACCAAGGAAAGTGATACGAATTTGTTCGTTTTGATGAACCGCTAACCGAACAATGCATTGATGAACGTTTCTGTAACCGGGCATGAATTTATTATTTTTATTTTAATTAATGCTTACGTTTGACGTTTTAACGTCTTTTGAAAATTAAAATAACTAACTAGCTGCCTACCGAACTCAACTGTTTTTTAAAAAAATGCTTAAACACGTCGATTTTACTTTTTAAAAATACACATTAATATGTGCGATTCTCCTTCCGACTTTCATTTGTTTTTAAGTTATAACGTCATCACAAAAAATAAATGGCAATATAGATTTTAAGTAGTGGAATCCGATAGTGATTTTTCTTCCCTTTATGATCCATGCAAATAAATCATAAGGTTGCATAAGAAAACTTCTGAGAAAAATTGAGTTGATAATTTAATAATAATGAATAATTAAGATACATAGGTTTCATTTTTCAGTTTAGAATGTTTCGTTTATCATATTTTATAATTTATAAGTATCGTAATTCCAACATCAAATGTTTAAAGATATAAAAAAATATCATTTTAATTAGTTTGCGCTTGTCACTGGTAGGTGAATAGGATGTAAAACAAAGTGAGGTTCTATACTGTACTAGACTTGTTTAGTACATCTTTTATGAACATATTTTTACAATGAAAATTTATGTTTCAGACAATCATCAAGAGAGGGCTACCGCTGCGCTTCTGTTCCATTTGCGCACAGAATCTTCATTTGTTTAGTACATTTAAGAAAACCTGTGTGGAAAATAACCTACGTCTGGAAGCGTGGATCAAGAAGGAACAGGACAACATAGCCGTGGCAGATAGGTGTACCAAAACAAATATTAGAGAGGAAGACGAAAACGAAAGTGATAATTTATATGTAAAATATTCATTCTTAGACGAAATTTCTATTAAAGAAAATCCGCTACCATCCGATGGTGATTATCGTGATCTAAAAGAAATACTACAAGCGGAGAAACCACTGCAAACAGGCACTCACCTTTATGAAATCTTAAATAAAAGTAATAATCTGGGCGATATTTTCATAAAAGAAAATCCTCAACCAGCAAATCCGTACCTCCGAGAATGTAGAGTTGTACTTGAAAGACTTGTCATGAGCGATGAAATGGATCAAAATTCTGATGACTCGGACAGAAGTGTCCACTTGGACGTCGAAAGTGATCAGAATTCTGATAACTCCGGCGTTAACTCTAACGATGAAGACAACAGTGTTGATAGTCCTTATCAACACGACGAAAGTGATGATAATTCTGACGACCCTGACGAAAATGTTTTAGTAACTGGTAGGAAAGGCCGTTGTTTAATTTGTAAGAAAACTTATAATAATATATCTTATTTGAAAAATTATCATATAAAAATTCATATTGGCAAAAAACAATTCCAGTGTAATATATGCAAAAAATGGTTTTTATTTAAATCAACCTTAAACAGACATATTAAACAACACACTGGAGTAAAGGATTTTCAGTGTAAAGAATGTAAAAAATGGTTTTTAGAAAAATCAATCTTAACTAAACATATGAAAATACACACTGGGGTAAAGGATTTTCAGTGTAATGAATGTAAAAAATGGTTTTTACGAAAATCAACCTTAATTGAACATATAAAACTACACACTGGAGTAAAAGATTTTCAGTGTAATAAATGTAAAAAATGCTTCTCCGAAAAATCAAAATTAAATAAACATATGAACAAACACACTGGAAGAAAAAATTTTCAGTGTAATGAATGTAATAAATGGTTTGTATTTAAATCAAGTTTAATTAAACATATGAAACTACACAACTGAAGAAAAGATAAAAATATTGTTTTGATTTGTTTTTTTGTCTTAATGGATTTTTGAGCTATTAAAATTAATTTTCGTATACTTCATTTTGTTGTTCTGTTCCTTTTTTATACCGTTTCATAATTTTTAATATCACAATAACATTTTTCGCATTAGTGCGTCCATCAGTCACTTTTTCGCATTACTGCGATAGTGACCAAATCCACGATTCAGCGATAGACTGTCGCATTTTACAATAATGCAAAAAGTGCCAGCTAACTTCTATGGTAATTTATTATTTTTACCTTCCGTCACTTTTAGGCAAGGAAGGTATATAAGCACGTTTTAGAGTCTAGAATGATGATGTTTGTGTGTGACAAATATTTCTCCGTCGATAACTCCAACTGTACAATTCTAAAAATTCTCTACATCTATATGAGCTAATAAGGTTTTGGTTATATTTGTACGACCGGAAATACCCTCATTGAAGATTTTTTAAGTATTAGAATAATAATATAATAATAATACTTTATTTTGCCATACAGAAAAGATCTGATACAAAAGAAACTTCAGTACAGGTGTCTCATTTTCAATGTTTTTTTTTAGGTATCTCGGGTAATATTAATGATAGAGCAAAACCATTTGGACATTCCAGAGTCAACTTTTCCAGAAATGTTTAATAGTCACCACAGGAATTATCGATCTTCTTTTGTTTCTAAGCTACAGGCAAAAACTTGTTTTTCGCTCATTTTGAAAATATCTCATATTTATTATGATAGGGAAAAAACGTTTATATAAATTTTTTACCGTTTTTCAAATAGAATAAAATGGCGTAATTAGATTTTTTGAAAACTTAATAATTCTCGAGATATAATACAAACTTATGATTTGTAAAATGGGAACTTATGTTGAAAATAGTCTGGTTTTTTTGCTTATTTTATAAGCTTTTCAATGATATATAACAAGTCTTCATTCTTTTGTTTTAAACATTAATAAAAGACGAATTAATAATTTATTGAGGTGAAAATATTGGAAATTATGAAGAAACTAATGAAAAAATATTTCAAATTATCATTTGTTTATTTTGATTCAATATCTATTAATTTTGTTCTGAAAATTATTCTTAAACAATTATTTTCGGGTTAGTTAAATTATTGTTTATCGACGTAACAGTTGGCTTTGACACGATCCGAACAAAATGGTTTAATATGCTTTTGAAGTAAAAAAAATTGAAAAAATGAGTAGAATTCATGCAAATACTATTAGAAATATGCAAATGGTGATCTGTAATAGATTTTTTCATTTGTTTCTTAATAATTTCCATTATTATCACCCCAATAAATTAATAATTCGTCTTTTATTAACGTTTAAAACAAAAGAATGAAGACTTGTTATATAACATTGAAAAGCTTATAAAATAAGCAAAAAGAAGAGACTATTTTTAAGATAGGTTCCCATTTAAAAAATCATAAGTTTGTGTTATATCTCAAGAATTATTAAGTTTTCAAGAAATCTAATTACGCCATTTTATTCTATCTGAAAAACGGTAAAATTTTTATAAAATCATTTTTTCTCTATCATAATAAATAAGATATGAAATATTTTCAAAATGAGCGTAAAACGAGTTTTTGCCTGTAGCTCAGAAACAAAAGAAGATCGAAAATTCCTGTGGTGACTATTAAACGTTTCTCGAAAATTTCTTCCTGCAATGGGCAAACGGTTTCGCTGTATCATTAATATTACCCGAGATACCTTAAAAAACATCAAAAATGAGTCACTTGTAGAATTTCTTCATGCAAATAGTAAGGTGTATAAAATAAATAAATACAAGTGATTCGAAATATTTTTATTTTTAACAATATACCCATATGTACCATCAACTTTTGAGTGAAATAAAATTATTTGAGCGCGTCAAATAATCAATTTCGTTATAAATAAAAAGAAATAAATTAATTTTAAATATATATTCAAATTATTTGTAACAGTACATAGTCACAATAAAAAATAAAACATTTTATGAATTTTGACATCAGATAAATACATTAAAGCGTAGCCATAAATCTAAACAAATTATATGCTTTTGTAGTATTGTTAATATTTAAAGATTAAAATGAATCGCCTAACGGTGGTAACCAGTGATTCATTAATTCTTTATAAATAGAATAGTAATATAGAAAAGGTTTCAGGTCGTCAGGTACATTCTAATTACAAATTAGACACAGTTTGTTACTCATTAATGTGTATATTTTGTAATATAAAGTGGTAGAAAAATGTTTATAATTTGATGTTATTAATATCTCAAAGTTAACTTCTTTATAATAACAATAATATCAGCAACAAATTACAAGCTTTTAAATTCTGACCATTATGTGTTCTGTCAATAGAGACTATTTTGAAAGTATTGGCGAAGAAAATGAACTTGTAGCCGCCTACTGGCAAATTGTGAACTTGTTAAAAAAATTATCAAACTGTCGTGTTTACGGTTGTCATACTGCCCTTTAAACAATACTGTACTTCAAATCAATTTACATTTAAAAATATATTAACTTTATTTGCTTATATCCCTATCTAGCACTGTACAAGTTTGACAATTACTCTTCTCGCCGGCCATTTTATAAAATCGGTGCTGCCTCTATCGGTTATTTTCATTGCCAATAGTTTTTGCTTAGGATAGTGCTTCATAAATCGCAGTATATACTGACGTCACACTATTCTACCCCAATTAGATGAGAAATGAAAATGTCAGAAATCGGACGCTTGAAAAAAGATTGGAGTGGAGAAAAGTAGGTATACTCTGTTCCATTTAAGCCATTCAGTAAATGGCACTGGCAACAGCGCAAATCTGAAGTAGCCGAAATTACATTGGGTAAACTTGTCTCATGTCTCTAATTTCAGCCAATCAGAGATGTCATAACTATTCCCTATGATACGCAATACTGAATCGCTTAAATGGAACAAGGTATAGAATAGCAGCGCCCAACTACTCCCATTTTTGCGTTGATCGTGCAAAAAACGCAATAAGCATTGCGGTCAGTAAGTGATTTTCTATCGATATCGGTTGCGTAAATCAAGCTTTAGATACGGCTACAGTGCCATCTATGATACAAATAGTAAAACAAAAATTCTAACCTTTAATAACTGTACAGCATGGAGGTAGGAATAAATATGGAGGGAGTATTTGCAATTGCTAGTGAAGCATCTTTCCCCTCTACAAGGTGTAGATATGGGCGTAACTTTAGTTGAAGTTATAAGGTTGTTGCTGTCAATCCTTGAAGTGCTACTTGTAAGTTTTCTTGCAATAATATTAAATTCTTCATTTAACATACATAGGTAATTATTTGCAAATTGTTTGAACAATGGTGTTTTGTTGTGTTGTGGGGTGTTCCAATACGTCAGGGGCAAAAACAGTACTGGAGATAGAAAAAGAAATGAAAATTGGAAGAAAAATTTCATTTTATCGGTATAAGAAAACTATTTATGATAATAAACATTTATCATGATTTAAATTTTTAACAATTTATATTTTTTAACTTGTTATTATCTTGTGTATTATGTACTAAAAAAAAACATTAAAAAATCTAATACATTGAAGGTATTAAAACAATTTTAATTTCTTACAAATCTAGCCACTTCCTAGCCTAGATCTGTTAATTTAAATAAATAATGTAAAAGATAACCGCATCGATCACATGTAAGTGGAATTTTAATTATTTATAATAATTTTCTATATTCTAGTTTCTTCTAAGCACATATTTGCTGAAAAATATGTATGTTTAACAATATTACTAGAAATAAAACATTTCAATTTCAAATATTTGATTTTATATTTGCCGCGCGAATCCCCACATCAATGTGTATTAGAAGGAGGAGCTACAGTACCTGCGTCCGCCCCCACAGGTCTTCACTCCCCTTGCCCCTAGTTCAAGTTTAGACTCTCTCCATATTTATTCCTACCTCCATGCTGTACAGTGATATAAAATTTAAAAGTTGTATATATTTCTCTTTTGTTAATATTACCACAAACATTTTCAGAAGTGCTTCGTTAATAATAATAATGTGTGAAAATAGCAACGGCAACGGTTAAGAGTGCAGCAACGAGTAAACGAAAGCGCACCGTTACACAAACTCGTGCGCTATACCACTAAACCAGCAACGGAAAATAATATTGATAACACGTGTAGTAGTGAAGCAAAAAAAATGTTATTTAAACTTGAATGTAACACTTTGATATTTATAATAAATATAAACAATAGTCTCAATTACATACCATGTGCGTTACGAGGTGTAGGGAAAGAATATTTTGCTAGGGTAGTAGGTATATGTAGGTTATACAGCTCAGAATTTTAATAAATTAGGTATTCAAACTATTCTGTAAGTTTTCATATTTTCATTAATTATAAACATTAGTCCCTAGAATACAACCGTATAACCCACTATGCGTTACGCGGTGTAGGGGGTGAACTAGAATTTTTTATTTGCAGAAGTACATAGCAACCCATTAGAAATTAATTAAATTAGGTATTTAAAGTACCCTATAACGGTTTCATATTTTCACTAATTATAAACAATAGTCCCTAGAATACAAATGTATAACCCATAATGCGTTAAACATTTGTATTCTAGGGACTATTGTTTATAATTAGTGGAAATATGAAACCGTTACAGAATACTTTAAATACCTAATTTAATTAATTTCTAATTGGTGGCAATGTACTTCTGCAAATAAAAATTTCTAGTTCACCCCCTACGCCGCGTAACGCATAGTGGGTTATACGGTTGTATAGACCATATTACTATCTCCATGCGCATGCTCAGAACGCACCAATCATATGCTTGGGAGTACAGCGGAAATGAAACCAATTTTATCTTATGGGAAAAATTGTATTTTTAAAGCAAAATATTATTTTATGTAGACGTAAATGAACGATAATTTTTTTCTTGCAAGTTTCTTTTCATGTTTAACTACTGGATTCTGCCCTTATAATATATAAATAATCAATAAAATAAACATTGAAATTTAAAAAATTTAAGCGCCTGTTTACACCAGAGTGATTCTAGCGGCCACTTCTCTAACGCAACCTGTTGTGAACAAGCCTCACACAGTGCATTACCATGGCCTAACAGCTATATTAATGATAATTATTAAAGGTATTAACGAATAAATGACAATAAAATATACATAAACATAAAGTATTATTAAAGATAATACATATAAAAATTATCAGACGCAGGTAAGTGATGAATTTAATCATTTTGATGATACTAACCCCAAAAAAAATTACAGGTTATGGTAGCAGGTAATAAACAAATGTATTTATTCCCTATATATCTTAAGAGTGCCGCTTCGAAATTATTATAAATAAAGAGTATGTATTATAACAAATATACTCATATATACTTTGTAATAGCACCACCCGTAGGTAATTTGTAAATAATTAATAAACTTTGCGTTATATCCTATGTGAATATATTTTTTCAGATTTCTCCTTTATAAGTCTGCGTGCCGCTTTGAAATTATTATAAATAAATAGTAGGTATTATAACAAATTATTAAATATATATTTCAATATAGCGCCCCCCGTAGAAGGGTATGAGAAAAATTCATGATCAATTTGTTACCTATCATATATTTAATCTTAGATATTCCGTACAAAGACCGCGTGCCGCCTTGAAATTACTATAAACAATTATTAGTATGCATTATAATATATTATTTAATATATATTTCATTCTAGCGTCCCTCGTAGAAGGGTATGAAAAAGATTCATGTACATAGTGTTACCTATAAATTCAAATTATTACAAAAGGACCAAAGTGATTCTAGCGGCCACTTCTCTAACGTAACCTATTGTGAACAAGCCTCACACAGTGCATTATCATGGCCTAACAGATATAACAATGATAATTAGTGAATGTATTAACGAATAAATGACAATAAAATATGCATTAAAATAAAGTATTATTAAAGATAATGCATATAAAAATGTAATTATTTATTTAATAATACTTCCTAAATACGTATTTAAAAATATAACATATCAGTGTAAACAAATAGTATAGGGGCTAAATAAATACATAAGATGAACAATAGAGGGTCATCGTGGTTTCCATCTGTACAACATTACATTATCAATTGCATATGTCCACCATAACAAAAAATTATTTGTTATAAGTTCAATAAACTAGTGCAGTGAAAAAGTGGATATTTTATATTTAATTTTAATTTACCGTTATTTTCCATTTTTCTTGAGCTATTGTTTCAATCTAATCTAAGCATTTTATACTTTCGTTTTTGTAAATAAATTCCCTATTTTGTTTTCACAGCAGTGCGGCATTTTGTTTGGTTATGTAATATACCTACAGAGCAGTTATATGTCAGATAGACTTGTGAAGGTAGTAAATGTGTAACTACAGTACCATTAGTACCTGACTAAACGTTTCCAATAAGAATGTAGACAAGTGACATTTGTCAACATTGTATAGTTAGAAATTTAGACAGCGAGCGTTTTTTCTACCTTGTCGCGCAAATTAAATTACGAACTTTGTTCGAAATCTTTTAAAAAAATTTATTTAACTCCAAACATACAAAAGACTTATGGTACTTGTTAATTACAATTACACATGTTTTTAACTGATAAGATTAGTCATTGCTGATGACAACAGGCGCGTGATTGATAAAGAATGCCGACTGGCAACTACAAGGCTAGACGTAATATGAAGCCGTACGGCTTGTGATATGAATATAACTCCTCCAACCTTCAAAAAGAAGCTTCATTTGGTAAATGAAGATTCGTCATTGGATTGTTATCAGCAACGTTTTGTTTTTTTACAATTTAAATATTTATAATATTTAACAATTAATAATATAATGATTAATAATATAATTATTACATATATAGCTATATAATGAGTACTGTATTTGTGTTATAAATGGTATTTTTTTATGAGTAATATTCATAGTTTTAATATTTTGCATAAGCAATGTGGAATTAGTAATAATATTCCTTTCAAAACTTTGAATTTTAAAATTTTCTAATATTAATTCTTGACCAAAATTTTGTTTATTAAAATTTACATTATTTATTTTACAATTATTAACATTATTAAATTTGAATATTCCCTTAATATTTATATTTTGTGTATAATTTGGGCATTCAATGGATATATATTTTTCATAAGGACTTATTATAATAACATATGGTGAATTTTCAATTTGGTACATATGGAACTCCTTATCTAATTCGTGGAAGGAACATTGTTGTAGATTTATTTTATTTGAGAATATATTGACAATACATTCATTGGTTTCTTCTAATTTCGTTTTACAATAATATATTTTATTGAAAATGCATTTATTTATATTGTATATTCTTGAATTATCTTTATAAACTAATTGTTGAGGAACATTAATTGTTACAAATTTATCCTCGTGCATAGTTGGAATCTCTAATAAATATTTTATTACATTCTTTGTAGTTTTACAATGGCTTTTTATTAATTTTGAAAAGTCCCAAAAATTTTCAAATTCTATTTTTGATTCTACAGATATTTGTTCTAATATCTCTTGTATATCATTAGGTTGTATAATACTATTCTGTATTAAATTTAGATTGCAAAATGAAAGAGAAGTTTCAATTTCGTTAAGAATTTCTATTAAATTTATACTAAGATTAATTAATTGATTAAATATATCTTTTGTTGAAAAGGTGTATTCCCATTTCATTTCTGTTTTAAAATGATTTGCTAATTGCAACAGTTTAGATGATATTATATTTTCGTTAATTTTAATATTCTCTAATTGTTTATTAAATTTCTCTGTAAGTTCTTTATTAAAACGAATATTTTCTAAATTTTGAGTTTGTAGGGATTTTTCATTTTCTTCAATTTTTTGAAATATTTTATCATATCGTTCACCGTCTGATGAATCTAGATTGCCAGAGATTTGTTTAATTATTGAACCGAGTGCATTCATTATTCTACGTTTAGGTCTTTTGTTAAAAATATAATTTATTTTATTATCGAGACGAATGAAATTAAAGTTTAAATTGTTATTATGAGTTTCGAATTCTCGTTTATATAGTAATGTTCCATTTTCAAGAGCATTTTGAAGATGTGTTTTTTGTATTTTAAGGTTTAAGTACTCATTATAGATATTAGTCGTGTTATAATAATAATATATATAATATGAATTAGAATATATTTTAGTTTTACCTAAATTTATAATATTAAGTCCTATATTATTGTTTATATTTTCTATGTCTCGTCCGGTGCTCGCTTCTGTCCATCTGAAACATTACGTGGACGTTTTAATTTATCAATACGATGTTTCTTATCATGGTCGTCTTTTATTACACCGAGATTTTTATCGTATTCTTTAACATGTAGTTTTTTATAAATCGGGTTTACAATTTTATTACATCGACGAGGGTGTTCTTTAAGAAATATGGTTTTAGGGATATGGTCGGGATTTTTACTAGGTTTAAATCTTTTATTCTTTTCTTGTTGAATTTTCTTATGTATTTCGTCGTGTAAAAATTTCATTTTTATTTGTGTTGTTCAAGTATATCTTGTGTTGTAATACCAGTGGGGTTTGTTATTTTTGAATAATCTGAGTATCCAAATATTATCTCTTGTGGTGTTTTCTTTGTACTTGTATGTATAGAGTTATTATATGCAACAAGTGCATAATTAATTTTTGTTAATAGTTTTTCTTCTTTGAATTCTGGTCTGTCATTAAAAATTCTAAGATGTTCTATGATTGTTGAATGAAATCTTTCAATAGGAGAATTTGATTTTGGGTTATTGACACATGTATTTTTAATTTCTATTTTATGCAGTTTTAATAATTCTTTTACAAGGTTACTTTGAAATTCTGTACCTTGATCAAATATAATTTATTTTGGAATTACATAATTTCTAAAGAAAGTTAAAAGAGCATCTACAACGTCTGAAGCGTTACTATTAGGCATGGGATACATTTGCGCAAATTTTGAAAATTGATCGATTATTGTCAAAAAATTATGTTTTTCTAGTGAAAGAATGTCAATATTCATTATTTCAAAAAGGTGATCTTGGCGTGGGCGTTAAATTATCATTAGTTTTTATAGGATCCCGTTCGTATTTATTTTTAAGACATATTCCACATTTATTTATATAATTTGCGATTGTTTGTGTCATGTTTGGCCAATAGAATAAGTTTTTTAGTTTCTGATAAGTTTCTACAATTCCTCTATGATTTGTTTTGCCTTCATGATAATTCATAATTTGTTCTATTTGTTCATTTTTATCTTCTATGTCTTTTACGAATTGATTACATTTTATTAATGATATGGATTCATTTATAAAAGTTTCTTGAATTACAGTATTAAAGTCTTTCCAAATTTCGTTTTCGAAATAACAATAATATTTTTGATGGGGAATTATGTATTCTTTTATAAATTTAATAATTTATTTAGATTTTGTAAATTTAGTTTTAAAATGATTCTTTTTTTAGTATTATTAAACATATTTTTAATTTGTATTGTTGTTGCATTATGATGTCCTGTAATAATAATTTGATTTTTACCAACATTTACGTTTGTTTCTGTGTGTATTATACCATTTACTGGGTATTCGTCAGAGGAATGTGCTGTGTCATCATCTGATCCTGAATTTGCAATTATACTATCATTTTCAGAATTAAAAAGTTCTCCTGTTATTATCCTGGATTATGTGTGCAAATAGTAATTTCTATATGTGTATTTGCAAAGATTGTTTTAATTAATGATTCTATTTCATTAAAATCTTTTCTATCTAATCCTGAGCAAATTTTTGGAATATCTAATTTTCTAATATTGTTTTCTTCACAAAATTCTTTTAAATTAATTAAACATGATTCTATATCTTTCATTTTTGGTTCAGATTTATAATTTTGTTTAGTGACTAAATGAAATAAAATTCGATTATTATTGATATGTTGAATTCTAATTTTGCCTACGTCATTTTGTGATGTATTTAGAAATTTTCTGCATTGAAATTTCGATTCTAGCTGAGCTGCTATGCCTTTTGTTAGTTTATTATCTGCGGAAATACAATGAGCAATATTATTTTTACTGTTTAAAATGTCATCGTTAATATATTTAATTTTTAAATTTGGTTTTATTCTCGAAAGTGCATCTGCATTTGTATTTGTGGTTCCTTTTTTGTATTGAATGTCATAATTAAATTCGTCAAGTTTTATTCTCCATCTCATTAATTTAGAATTTGGATCATTTACAGAGAATAACCAAGTAAGAGGTTTGTGATCTGTACGAACTAGAAATTTTACTCCATATAAATAGTGTCTAAAATATTTTGTACTCCAAACAATTGCCAAAAGTTCTTTTTCTACAGTACTGTAATTAATTTCGTGATCGTTTAATGTTCTGGAGGCATAAGCGATTGGTAAATCTTTTTCGTTTATATTTTGTGAGAGTACAGCTCCAATTGCATAGTCACTTGCATCTGTAGTTAGAATGAATTGTTTTGAAAGATCAGGGTATTGTAATATGGGTGAATTTGTTAATAATTTTTTACATTGTTCAAAACATTCTATGTATTTTTTATCTTTTATGTTTATCTTATTATTTCTTTTTAAACAATTTGTTAGTGGTTTAGTAATTTTTGAAAAATTTGGAATAAATCTTCGGTAATATCCGAGAAGTTCTAAAAATGATTTTATTTCCGTGATTGTTTTCGGAATAGGGAAATTTTTAATTGCTTCTATTTTATCTGGATTGGGTTTTACTCCGTCTTTTGTCACAATATGGCCTAAATATGCTACTTCTTTTCTGAAAAATTCTGATTTATCAATTTGAATTTTGAGATTAGCTTCTCTTAATTTTCTAAATATTTTCCTAATATTTTCTGCATGTTCTTGCAATGATGTGCCAAATATAATAATATCGTCTAGATATACAAAACAAATTTTCCCAATGTATTCTCTTAAAACATGATTCATAAGTCGTTGAAAGGTAGCAGGGGCATTTTTTAATCCGAATGGCATTCTTAAGAATTCATAATGTCCAAAGTCAGTACTAAATGCTGTTTTGGGGATATGTTTTTTGTTAACTTGAATTTGGTGAAAACCACTAGCTAAGTCCAGTGTTGTGAAGTAAACACTTTTTCCTAATTTGTCTAAAATTTCTGTAATGTTGGGTATGGGGAATTTATCTTCAACAGTTTTTGAATTTAGTTTTCTGTAATCAATTACCATTCTATATTTCTGTTTGCCAGAAGCATCTAATTTTTTAGGTACCACCCAAATTGGGGAAGACCATGGAGAATAGCTTTCTCTTATAATTTCATCTTTTAATAAATTATCGATTTGTGATTTTACTTCATTTTTATAAATTTCAGGGTATCGATAAGATTTTGCATAAATGGGATTGTCATCGGTGGTTTTTATGTGATGTTTTATTTCACTAGTATGAGTTAATTTTTCGTCTGTATTTGGGAATAAGTCACGATAAGATTTAATGATTTTGTAAAGTTCTCTTTTCTCTTCTTCGTTTAAATGGTCGGATCGAATTTCAGGGAAGGTATTATTATTGTTTTCAGTAAAATTTATTTCATTTGTTATATTAAAGTATTTCAATTTAAATGTTTTACTTGCCAATGTTACTGTTTCATTAGTCATGTTTATTTGTGCTTCTAATTGTTTAAGAGCTCCGATGCCGAAAAGTACATTGAATTTCTTATGAAAATTAAATAAATAACATTTTATTGGAATATTTTCGATTTGTAAAATAATATATTCGTTGCCTTGCGATTTACCATTTGCGGCGTTTATTTGAAATTTTTCTTCATAAATATTAAAACGATTTTTATTTTCGTAAACAAATTTTTTGTTTATTAAGTTCATTGTTGAACCAGTATCCAAAAGTATTATATAATCGCGAGTATTTAGGTACGGTAAACTTGTGGTACAGTTAATATTTAATAGTTCTCCTTTATTCCGAGGCTGGTATCGTCTAAAAAATTATTTTCTGAAATTTGTTGTTCTTCTTCGGAATTTTCAAAATTTTCGGTATTTTCCTCATTGTTTATTTCGTCGGGATTTTCGAAATCTTGATTGTATAATTCTTCTACAAAGTAATTTCCAAAATTGTTAGGATTTTGATTTTGTGCGACGTAATTATTAGCTTGAGGATTATTTCTTGTAAATCTAGTGCTAACACTCATTGGTGTGGGTCTCATAAATTGGGCGTTTTTCACTTGTTGCCGTGGTGCAAATGTTTTATGTGGTTGTGTAGTAGGCTTTAATTGAATGGGCTGTGAAGGGAAATTAAATTTTGGTTGTGGATTATATTTTGGTTGGGGATTATTGGTTGGTTTGTTGTATGTCATTGCAGGGATTTGTTGCATGGGCATACCCGTATTTTGTTTAACAGGTTTTACATATTCGACATTAAATTCATTAGTTAAAAGATGGTATGCATCATTTAATGTTGCTGGATTACGTGATCTTATTAATGGGCCAACGGGTTCTTTTAAACCTAATGTGAACACTAGTAAGGCTAGTTTATTCGCGTTTGTTTTTAATGCTTCTTCAGTGATTGGATTTTGGTAATGCATTTCAATATATGAAGTATACAAACCGAGAAGGTGTGAAAGATTATTATAAAATTCAAGATACGATTTATTTCCTTGTTTTATATTCGCGATTTCGATTAGTAATGTTAATTCATCCCGTTTATCCGCGTAAGCGTTTATTAAAGCATTTTTTATGTCAAGCCATCTTCTTATAGTTATGCCAGCTTATTGTTCGGCTGCATGTCCGGTTATTTTATTTTTTATACTTAATAAAAGTAATTTATTTTGAAAACATTCAACTTGCGCATTATTATAAAAAGTATTTATTAGCTCTTCGCTAACAGAAACAAAGTTGGATAAAAGTTTTGGATTACCATTAAATTTTGGGATTAATTTTAAATGAATTTCTCTTAATTCAGGAACTGCCATTATTTTATATATAATAATGTAATAAAATATTTTTACAATATATAATTTACTTACAAAATGGACAATAGGGTTTAGTCTGGGCACTCGATGTACGGGCACTATAGACGTAAAAGTAGGTGTGGATTTCCGGGCACTCGATATACGGGCACTGTGGATGATTCCGGGTTTAATCTCGGCACTCGATATACGGGCACTATAGACACTTAAAATGTGGATCTCCGGGCACTCGATGTACGGGCACTGTGGATGACTCCAAGGGTTGTCTCGGCTCTCGCTTTGCGGGCTCTGTAGACGTGGGTGAGTAGCAGAAGATCTCCGGGCTCTCGACTTGCGGGCACTATGGATGATGGACTTGTCCTCCTTATCGTTTGAGTTCTTTCAGGTTCCACAATTGAACAGTTGAAACTGACCGTGAAGTATTTTAACGAATTGATTTGCACTTGCAAATTTCGATACAACACGTTATGTAGTTATCCTACTATCGACTGCGCCAATTAAATTACGAACTTTGTTCGAAATCTTTTTAAAAAATTTATTTAACTCCAAACGTACAAAAGACTTATGGTAGCTCTTGTTATTAAGAAGGTACATCTACTACTACTTGTTAATTACAATTACACATGTTTTTAACTTTAAGGCGCGTGATTTATAAAGAATGCCGACTGGCAACTACAAGGCTAGACGTAATATGAAGCCGTACGGCTTGTGATATGAATATAACTTGCATGATTGATTTTTTTAAACGCCGTGAATCGTGAGTAGGATCCTATATTTGATATACCTATTAAGAATTTTAATCCAGTAAAAAAGAAGCATCCATGCACCAAATTTTCTAAAATATCGTGCATTGATGCTTCTTTTTAAACGCAGTGAATCGTGCACAGCGGCTAAGGCTAATATAAGAACTATGCACGTATTACGTTCACGAATCTGAGGGTATAAAAATTAAAACTAATGATTAGAAAATATTAGAATAGATATGTAAATTTATTATGTTTCAGGTATTGAAACCGGTTTACCACAAGTGTAAATTAAGATTATATACTTAATTTTACATATTCTACATAAATTTTCGTGTTTTCTGAAATAGTAATTTAACCAAAACATTTTTTTAGGTTATGGAAATCGTCAACGGACACCATAAGACAAAATATTTTCCGAATCTTATATCAAACAGTTTTAAAGGATGAAAATGTTGTGATTCATTGTTTAAAGTCCAAGGAATCCGATTCTGTAGTCGAATTGACGATATTTGTACCCGTTGAGTTGTTATGAGCTATTGAAAATGAAGTTCCATTGCTGGAGAAATTCTTGTGGCTGGTACGTGAATATATTTGTGATTCCGTTTGTTACAAGTGTTTTCATTGTTGTTGATATCTGTAAGAAATGAATCGTGCAAGTGGACAGACATACAGACATTGCTTGACGTAATTCTGGAGTTGTTAAACTTGTGGAACAACTTGAACGACGATTGGCTGAAGACAGCGCGTGTATATAGATAGAGCCCTGCGGCCGAACAGATGGACAGACATCGGGCCCTAAATCTTTGATGGTAGGGTAAGTTGTTTTCTTATCAAGTTCACGCCGTCCATCCAACTCCTGTTTTATCATTCACATCTTGTGTCAATTGTTTATGGATATTATCCTATTCATTGTATTATCCTGTTTTGAATAAACGATTATTCCTGTGAAATTGTACATTTGATTATTTTTAAATCCTTCCAGAAATCCTAAATTTCCAACGAGTTAGTGACGGTAAGTGTCAATAGATTTAAACAATTTATCATTGAATATCTCGAAAACTAATCGAGATAGCGATCTGGGGATTGCAAATTTAGATTCAGCACACTTCTTTATATATGTGTACATAGTTTCTTTCGTATATAACCCAATAAAAACATCACTTGACATCTTGAGAAGAAGATATTTTAGCTGGCCATACCGTACGATATTCAAGATTTGTCAATAAAATATATCAAACATATTTATTTAAATTCAAATGTATTATTTCAAACTGGCACTATTTTGTCTCGCGTACTACTCCGCGCCCAATAACAGCCGTCCGTAGTAATTCAACTGTTATCAACAAACTATGGAGAGAAAAGTTATTGTTAGTGATTTTGTGAATATTAAGTGAAAATTTATGTGTAAATTTACTAAATACATTGTTAATTTATATAAAAACCGTTTTGGTCATTTTTTGACCTTGACAGTTTTTTGCCGATTTCCTCGCTTCCTAAAGACTTTTTCGTGACAAAAGATATACCATTGGTTTCCTGAAGTTTTCTCTATAACTTTACTATAAATTTATTGCATAAATTTTACTTGTATGGAATTAATTTGAATGTTGGAGAGTGGGACAATTTTACGAATTTAGGTTATCTGTCAAAGATTTAGCGTAACAACTCGAGCAGTTCGTCTGGTAAAGTCTCCGTAAATATGATATTTAAAAGGACAGGAAGTACATTATTTATTAATATAAATATTTAATAGTGTTTTACATTCATAGTTTTGTACATACATATCCGGTTTTATTCAGTGATTATATGGGAAGAACAAAAAGTGTGTGAAACGCTTTGCGCGGCCAATGTTTACAAACAGTTCCAATGATGGATACCTTTTATATCTCAAATTATTGTCGGAAAATGTTTAATTTATTTCACAAATTATAAGGCTCAAATAGTAATTATGGAAGTACATAAACACAGAAATTATAAATTTTCTAATTCGCTAGTTTAATTTAATATTAATTTATAAGTTAATAAATAATTAAAATTCCATTCTAATTCTTTCCGTATGAGTCTGTTACAGATACAAACCCATTGTCTAATAATCTTTGTTCCAAATGTTTAAGGTACGACGGAATTGTTTCTTTTTCTTCCTCGGCATTTTCAGGGTTTTCATTATCAGCAGGATCATTTATATTTTCTTGTTTAATTGTTATTGTCTGTATTATTTCAAATGCAATTCATCAAAATGTAAATAAAACATAAATGATATTTTCTTATTTGTACGTAATAACCTCAATATTTTAGTGAGAAAATGTTCCCATTCGTTTATAAAGAATTTACCCTGCATTGTTATTACATTTATTTTAAACGTGAAGAGACATCAGTTATAAAATATTTGAACTACAACAGGAATGAGGAAGTAAATTTGTGAATTGTAAAGGTAAATTTACATACTGTATATCAACGTTTTTTCCATGTATTTTGATGTATTTACTGCGTTTAAAAAAATCATTCATGCACGATTTTAAAAAAAAATTTGTGCATGGATCTTTTTTTTACTGGATTAAAATTCTTAATAGGTATGTATATCAAACATAGGATCCTATGCACGATTCACTGTGTTTAAAAAAATCATACATCCACGATTTTTTAGAAAATTTGGTGCGTGGACGCTTCTTTTTTACTGGATTAAAATTCTTAATGGGTATATCAAATATAGAATCCTATGCACGATTCACTGTGTTTAAAAAAATCATTCATGCACGATTTTTAAGAAAATTTAATGCATGGATGCTTTTTTTTACTGGATTAAAATTCTTAATAGGTATATCAAATATAGGATCCTATTCACAATTCACTGCGTGTAAATAAATCATTCATGCACGATTTTTTAGAAAATTTGGTATATGGATGCTTCTTTTTTACTGGATTAAAATTGTTAATATGTATATCAAATATAGGATCCTGTGCACGATTCACTACATTTAAAAAAAGCATCCATGCACGATATTTAAGAAAATTTGGTGCATGGATGCTTCTTTCTTACTGGATTAAAATTCCTAATAGGGATATCAAATATAGGATCCTATGCACGATCCACTGCGTTTAAAAAAAAGCATCCATGCACGATATTTTAGAAAATTTGGTGCATGGATGCTTTTTTTTACTGGATTAAAATTCTTAATAGGTATATCAAATATAGGATCCTATGCACGATTCACTGCGTTTAAAAAAAAGCATTTATGCACGATATTTTAGAAAATTTGGTAAAAGCATCCAAGCACGATATTTTAGAAAATTTGGTGCATGGATGATTCTTTTTTATTGGATTAAAATTCCTAATAGGTATATTAAATATAGGATCCTATGCACGATTCACTGCGTTTAAAAAAAACCGTCCATGCACGATATTTTAGAAAATTTGGTTCATGAATGCTTCTTTTTTACTGGATTAAAATTCTTAATAGGTATATCAAATATAGGATCCTATGCACGATTCACTGCGTTTAAAAAAAAAGCATTTATACACGATATTTTAGAAAATTTGGTGTATGGATGCTTCTTTTTTACTGTATTAAAATTCCCATTAGGTATATTGGAAGTAGCATCTATGCAGGACTTCTAGAGAAATGATGGGCACACTTTTTCCGACAGGTGCTACCCTAGAATTTTTTTGAATGCATTGTCAGCCAACTAACATAGATACAAAGTTTTAAATTTGTATGTCCTATAGTACAGGAAATAATTAGATATATCTCAAATTTTATTGTGTAAACACCCCTTACCGGGTACGCCAGAATTTTGGTAAATTTTTTATGAATGCATTGTTACTTAACTCACATAAAGTTTTATTTTTTTTTCTCTTATAGTACAGGAAATAATTAAATATATCTGAAATTTTTTCATGTAAACACCCCATACTGGATACTTTCAGGTAGCATCTATGCACAATCAAAAATTCGACTTTTTATATATTTCCTAAACTAACAGAGCTAGAAATTTGAAACTTTATATCCAAAGTATATATTTAACAATGCATTAATATAAAAATTACCAAATCTCTGGGAAGTACAGAAGGGGTAATTTACTTGAAAAATTCGACTTTTTTAAAAATATTTCCTAAACTAACAGAGTTAAAAATTTTAAATTTTATATCCAAGGTAGTTATTTAACACTGCATTCGTATAAAAATTACCAAATCTCTGGAGGGTACAGAAGGGGTACTTTACTTGAAGAAAATCGACATTTTTAAAATATTTTCTAAACTAACGGACTTAAAGATTTGAAATTTTATATTTTAATTAATTATTTAAAAATGCATTCATATAAAAATTGCGGGTAACATACATGACAGGTAAATTATAACAAACACGAATTACGTAAGATCTAAGCGTCAAATCCCAATTAGGACGCCGGATTCGAAATCCTTGGAGTCGAATTTAAGAGTTGCCATGTCTAACTCAAAAAAATTTCCCAGTCGAAATTGAAAAAGATGTTAGATTCTACCTGAAAGTAGCATCTTTGCACGGTCAAAATTTTTTTAATGTGCATGGATGAAGTATTCTTAAAGTAGCACCAATTTTGTTGAAAATTTTTGATGGAATCAGGATAACAGGAATGCAAAGAGCACTCGGAAATTCTTTTAAACCGTGCATGGATGCTTCTTTTAGATAGCATCTAGGCACGCTATAATTTTTCAAAAATGATGTGCACCCTCTTGTCGAATTTTGTTGAAAATTGCTGATTGTATAAGAATCAATAATAAGGGTTGTAAAATAAAATATATTATTTTATAAGTTTTATTCGTTTTAAAACAAATACAATGTATTTTACAATAATTACCACCCAATAAAATGTAAGCACGTTCTAATTTTTTTTTATAACTCAACACAGGCCCTAATTAATTTTTAAAAATTAACTTAAATATGGACGTAGAACTCCACGTAGAGTTCAAATCGATGAGGAATTCCAATCAGTTCAGGAGATATCGGCGCTAGAATGAAAGGAAATCTGGCGAGTCGTTGGAGATGTTTTCCAGGTCCAGCAGGTCCGGAATTTCCACGATTTCTGTAGTTGTCACACCCGAGAGCTGAATGCAGTTCATTGATCCTAAAGAAACAGTTATTAATAATTGGAAATAAAAATATCAGTAGCTGATAAAATTATACAACTTCAATTTGGAGCTCCAAATCTAAACAAATTTTGGATGTATCTTACACAGGTTTTGATTGTCTATAAATTTTGTTATATGACATTTTTGCGTAAAGTTGATAGTTTACAAGATAACGATATCACACCCTAAAATGGGTGGAGATACAAATTTTTGATACCTATTTTGGAATCTACATATTTATCTGCGTATATACCTAAAATTTGGCTTCTCAATTATTAAAAATAATAAAAGTGTAAATTTTCCACACCCAAAACTAAGTCAAATAGGAGGAAATATATCTTTGCATCGTACATAACTTTAGATTCTATACAATTTTTGTCATTTGCTGATGGTTTAGCCGGAAATGACGTTACACCTTAAATTGGGTAAAGACACAAAGTCGACGTATTTTTATTTTTGGAATGTACGTAATTTTCTACACATGTACCCAAAATTTAATATTTGTAAATATAGACGGGAGATACTGTTGTTCTATCTTTACATCGTGTTGTCACCGAGAAATGCAAGTTCAACAGCTCCATGATCACCACAACAATGTCTGTTTGTCCGCCCGTCTGCACAGTACAACTGTCCACAACAATAAACAACACTTGTAGCAAACGAAATCACAAATATATTAACGTATCCTTCACAAAACACTGACGTTTTGATCTCACCACATCTTCTGATATGTCTTCCAAAAGAAAAATTAAACGAAGTCTTACTCGGCGACAGTGCAATGGAAAAAATGATGTTTGGTAATGCAGAAACATCAATAGAATACTTTATAAAAGATGAAACTTTCAAACGAATTGTTACTGAAGCATTGCTGGATATATTCGACGCAATAATAGCACAAGAAAATAATTAAATAGGTTACATTTGTATTATAACCAGTGAACTCTATTCTACATGGAATGGAAACGTCTATACCTATAGCATTGTAAGGGACAGGGCCTCTATTCTCGAATCTAAACGTATACGTTTGTGACGTTCGAAACGTATGAAATGAGATATTGGTATTCTCCAGCGTCTGTTTCATGAACGTATATGTTTGTAAACGTACAACTTTCATACGTTTGACAACGGATGGGGACTGACCATTCGTTCAATGAATTTTCCATACGTTTACATCTAAGTGCAATAGTATTATACATAAAAACACTATACTATGGGGAATAATTTTAATATAAAATTATTTAGTGATGAATTCTGTTATTATTTATTAAGGCAAGTATATTTTGAAAAATATAAATTATAAATGTAATAGAAATATGATAAAAGTATTCAACCCGACTGTAATTTATTATTTCTAAGGAAAAAATTAATATTTAACTTTCGTTTGCATTAGAGCTCATTATAAGTAAAAGTAGAAGAAATATCCTGCCAAACGGATATTTTTCTGGCATTATTAATTGAAATAATAACTGTGAACTTGTTTTTTTACAAGAAATGAGTTAATAGTATTGATTACAAGAATGAATCCAATAAAGCAAATTGTATGTTTAAGATTAATTTTTTGTAGTTCATAGAAAAAATTTAAATTCATGAAATGATCCTTTTCCTAGGCTCCTCCGTAAGCTGTGGCCACAAAGGAAAATATATATTGTAAAAAGTACATAGTATCTTAAATAGTTTTCTTATATGTTATATTTCTTTGCATGAAGGCGTCTTCTACCTGGACCTTATCGTACCAAGTTAAAATCAATCAGTAAATACATTTCATATGTTTATATATAGATCTTCCTCCAATTTTTCCAGTCTTTTTTGATACAGGGATAACATTTAACATTATTATTAACTCTTCTCAAAATTCAATTGCAATTGCTTTTTTGTGTGTAAAAGTCGAATCAAATTTTCCACGTTTTAATAATAATTATTTTTTGCTCTTCAGAGAAAAGAAATACTTTATTTCTGCATTTTTTTCATGTTCAAATAAAATTGTAGGTTTAGTGTATATCAATGTCAAGATGTCAAATTTTGACATTTAATCAAAGCATGGAGCGTGGTGCTGTTGTCTGATTGGCCCATTCACAAATGAAAAAGTCTAGTGGAACCGTCCTTTAGAAAGCCAAACGTATTCGAATGCAAATCAAGCGAGACAAACGTATACCATTGGAGAATAGAATTTTTGAAACGTATACGTTTAGACACTATATGTTCATGAACGCATACGAATGTGAACGAATGGTTTGGAGAATTGAGGCCCTGGACATACGAACTGTCACAATTCCACCAGATTCCACCAATTGACGCATGCGCAGAGCACAGCTCACGCTTTTCCAGAGGTTTCAAAATATTTCTAAATGAGGACTTTTACTATTACTTATTGAATTATGAAAACATCGTTCTTTGAATAGTTTGGTCGTATTTTTTATTTTTGTGTTCATTTTGAATTTTTTAATTAAAATGATCCAGAAGTATGTGTGTCTAATTGTACTAATTATTATAAGAAAGGTGACTCGCTAAAAATGCATAAGTCATATTTTTTACATTATTATTGAATAAATTAAATAATTTATTTTTCTATAAACTACACATGATATTTTGAAACAAAATTTTTATGTAGAAATAATCAGTAATAATATAACAAGAGAGTGAGAATAAATTGAAAATAACTTGACAGATTATTCGAAAACTTGTTTCCCTACGGGCTTTCGTGACTATTGCCAAATTGATGATGTGTTTATCTTTTTTTTATTTTCTAGATTTCTTAAAGACTGTTGAATAAAACATACATGGATCCAAAATATTAATAAGGAAAAATATGTGGTAAAAGATCATTGGAGAGTTTGTAGTTAACATTTTTCTCCCAGTGATTATGATAAGGATGGAAAATTATATTTGTTTAAGTTTATCATATACGTATTAATATTGTTTTGTGAATTCATCAACCATTCAATTAAAATACACTTGTGAAAACATTTTTGTGGTCGCTGGAAAAATCTACACGTACTATGGGTTGCCTAAAAATTTGAAGTACCATGCCAGCAATGATCGTTTCCGTTCCATAGTAGTATAGAGTTCACTGATTATAACACTCATAACATATATTTCATAACCTAAATTTGATTAGTAATGAATATAATTCAACTTAATTTATAGAATGTTTGCATTATAATTTGTGTAAAAGATGTCACTGTATTATAAAGCTTATTCACACCAAATTCATTTTTAATTGTATGAAATACACTGAAAATGCGTTATTCCTAATGTAGTTATTACTATTCAAATAATAGATGGCACTGATTTCTAAAGGTTAATTTACAATAATTATACCTTAAATTGCATGAAATACATCAAAATACATGGAAAAAACGTTGATATACAGTATGTAAATTTACCTTTACAATTCACAAATTTACTTCCTCATTCCTGTTGTAGTTCAAATATTTTATAACTGATGTCTCTTCACGTTTAAAATAAATGTAATAACAATGCAGGGTAAATTCTTTATAAACGAATGGGAACATTTTCTCACTAAAATATTGAGGTTATTACGTACAAATAAGAAAATATCATTTATGTTTTATTTACATTTTGATGAATTGCATTTGAAATAATACAGACAATAACAATTAAACAAGAAAATATAAATGATCCTGCTGATAATGAAAACCCTGAAAATGCCGAGGAAGAAAAAGAAACAATTCCGTCGTACCTTAAACATTTGGAACAAAGATTATTAGACAATGGGTTTGTATCTGTAACAGACTCATACGGAAAGAATTAGAATGGAATTTTAATTATTTATTAACTTATAAATTAATATTAAATTAAACTAGCGAATTAGAAAATTTATAATTTCTGTGTTTATGTACTTCCATAATTACTATTTGAGCCTTATAATTTGTGAAATAAATTAAACATTTCTTGACAATAATTTGAGATATAAAAGGTATCCATCATTGGAACTGTTTGTAAACATTGGCCGCGCAAAGCGTTTCACACACTTTTTGTTCTTCCCATATAATCACTGAATAAAACCGGATATGTATGTACAAAACTATGAATGTAAAACACTATTAAATATTTATATTAATAAATAATGTACTTCCTGTCCTTTTAAATATCATATTTACGGAGACTTTACCAGACGAACTGCTCGAGTTGTTACGCTAAATCTTTGACAGATAACCTAAATTCGTAAAATTGTCCCACTCTCCAACATTCAAATTAATTCCATACAAGTAAAATTTATGCAATAAATTTATAGTAAAGTTATAGAGAAAACTTCAGGAAACCAATGGTATATCTTTTGTCACGAAGAAGTCTTTAGGAAGCGAGGAAATCGGCAAAAACTGTCAAGGTCAAAAAATGACCAAAACGGTTTTTATATAAATTAACAATGTACTTAGTAAATTTACACATAAATTTTCACTTAATATTCACAAAATCACTAACAATAACTTTTCTCTCCATAGTTTGTTGATAACAGTTGAATTACTACGGACGGCTGTTATTGGGCGCGGAGTAGTACGCGAGACAAAATAGTGCCAGTTTGAAATAATACATTTGAATTTAAATAAATATGTTTGATATATTTTATTGACAAATCTTGAATATCGTACGGTATGGCCAGCTAAAATATCTTCTTCTCAAGATGTCAAGTGATGTTTTTATTGGGTTATATACGAAAGAAACTATGTACACATATATAAAGAAGTGTGCTGAATCTAAATTTGCAATCCCCAGGTCGCTATCTCGATTAGTTTCGAGATATTCAATGATAAATTGTTTAAATCTATTGACACTTACCGTCACTAACTCGTTGGAATTTCAGGATTTCTGGAAGGATTTAAAAATAATCAAATGTACAATTTCACAGGAATAATCGTTTATTCAAAACAGGATAATACAATGAATAGGATAATATCCATAAACAATTGACACAGGATGTGAAGGATAAAACACGAGTTGGATGGACGGCGTGAACTTGATAAGAAAACAACTTACCCTACCATCAAAGATTTAGGGCCCGATGTCTGTCCATCTGTTCGGCCGCAGGGCTCTATCTATATACACGCGCTGTCTTCAGCCAATCGTCGTTCAAGTTGCTCCACAAGTTTAACAACTCCAGAATTACGTCAAGCAATGTCTGTATGTCTGTCCACTTGCACGATTCATTTCTTACAGATATCAACAACAATGAAAACACTTGTAACAAACGGAATCACAAATATATTCACGTACCAGCCACAAGAATTTCTCCAGCAATGGAACTTCATTTTCAATTGCTCATAACAACTCGACGGGTACAAATATCGTCAATTCGACTACAGAATCGAATTCCTTGGACTTTAAACAATAAATCACAACATTTTCATCCTTTAAAACTGTTTGATATAAGATTCGGAAAATATTTTGTCTTATGGTGTCCGTTGACGATTTCCATAACCTAAAAAAATGTTTTGGTTAAATTACTATTTCAAAAAACACGAAAATTTATGTAGAATATGTAAAATTAAGTATATAATCTTAATTTACACTTGTGGTAAACCGGTTTCAATACCTGAAACATAATAAATTTACATATCTATTCTAATATTTTCTAATCATTAGTTTTAATTTTTATACCCTCAGAGTCGTAAACGTATTACGTGCATAGTTCTTATATTAGCCCTAGCCACTGTGCACGTATCACTGCGTTTAAAAAGAAGCATCAATGCACGATATTTTAGAAAATTTGGTATATGGATGCTTCTTTTTTACTGGATTAAAATTCTTAATAGGTATATCAAATATAGAATCCTATGCACAATTCACTGCGTTTAAAAAAATCATTCATGCACGATTTTTTAGAAAATTTGGTGCATGGATGCTTCTTTTTTACTGGATTAAAATTCTTAATAGGTATATTAAATATAGGATCCTATGCACGATTCTCTGCGTTTAGAAAAAAGCATCCATGCACGATATTTTAGAAAATTTGGTGCATGAATGCTTCTTTTCTACTGGATTAAAATTCCTAATAGGTATATCAAATATAGCATCCTAACCACGATTCACTGCGTTTAAAGAAAAGCATCCATGCACTTTAGAAAATTTGGTGCATGGATACTTCTTTTTTACTGGATTAAAATTCTTAATAGGTATATCAAATATAGGATCCTATGCACGATTCACTGCGTTTAGAAAAAAGCATCCATGCACGATATTTTAGAAAATTTGGTGCATGAATGCTTCTTTTCTACTGGGCTAAAATTCCTAATAGGTATATCAAATATAGGATCCTAACCACGATTTACTGCGTTTAAAGAAAAGCATCCAAGCACTTTGGAAAATTTGGTGCATGGATGCTTCTTTTTTACTGGATTGAAATTCTTAATAGGTATATCAAATATAGGATCCTACGCACGATTCACTGCGTTTAAAAAAATCATTCACGCACGATTTTTTAAAAAAATTGGTGCATGGATGCCTCTTTTTACTGGATTAAAATTCTTAATAGGTATGAGATATAGGATCTTATGCACGATTCACTGCGTTAAAAAAATCATTCATACACGATTTTTAAAAAAAATTGGTTCATGGATGCCTTTTTTTACTGAATTAAAATTTTAAATAGGTATATCGAATATAGGATCCTATGCACGATTCACTGCATTTAAAAAAAACATCCATGCACGATATTTTAGAAAATTTGGTGAATAGATACTTCTTTTTTACTGGATTAAAATTTCTAATAGGTATATCAAATATAGGATCCTATGCACGGTTCACTGCGTTTAAAAAATCATCCATGCACGATATTTTAGAAAATTTGGTGCATGGATGTTTTTTTTTGCTGAATTAAAATTCTTAATAGGTATATCAAATATAGGATCCTATGCACGATACACTGTGTTTAAAAAAAAGCATCCATGCACGATATTTTGGAAAATTTGGTGAATGGATGCTTTTTTTTACTGAATTAAAATTCTTTGCACGATTCACTGCGTTTAAAAAAATCATTCAGGCACGATTTTTAGAAAATTTGGTGCAAGGATGCTTCTTTTTTACTGGATTAAAATTCCTAATAGGTATATCAAATATAGGATCCTATGCACGATTCACTGCGATTAAAAAATAATTCATTCACGATTTTTTAAAAAAATTTATGCATGGATGCTTCTTTTTTACTGGATTAAAATTCTTAATAGGTATATCAAATATAGGATCCTATGCACGATTCACTGCGTTTAAAAAAGCATCCATGCACGATATTTTAGAAAATTTGGTGCATGGACGCTTTTTTTTATTGGATTTAAATTCTTAATAGGTATGTCAAATATAAGATCCTATGCACGATTCACTGCGTTTAAAAGAAACATCCATGCACGATATTTTAGAAAATTTGGTGCATGGATGTTTCTTTCTCACTGGATTAAAATTCCTAATAGGTATATCAAATATAGGATCTTATGCACGATTCAATGCGTTTAAAAAAATCATTCATTCATGCACGATTTTTTAGAAAATTTGGTGCATGGATGCTTCTTTTTTATTGGACTAAAATTCTTAATAGATATATCAAATATAGAATCCTATGCACGATTCACTGCGTTTAAAAAAATCATTCATGCACGATTTTTAAAAAAAATTGGTGCATGGATGCTTCTTTTTCACTGGATTAAAATTCTTAATAGGTATATGAAATATAGGATCCTATGCACGATTCACTGCGTTAAAAAAATCATTCATGTACGATTTTTTAGAAAATTTGGTGCATGGATGCTTTTTTTTACTGGATTAAAATTCTTAGTAGGTATATCAAATATGGGATCCTATGCACGATTCACTGCGTTTAAAAAATCATTCATGTACAATTTTTTAAAAAATTTGGTCCATGGATGTTTCTTTTTTACTGGATTAAAATTTTTAATAGGCATATCAAATATAGAATCCTATGCACGATTCACTGCGTTTAAGAAAATCATTCATGCACTATTTTTTAAAAAATTTGGTGCATGGATGCTTCTTTTTTACTGGATTAAAATTCTTAATAGGTATATCAAATATAGGATCCTATGCACGATTCACTGCGTTTAGAAAAAAGCATCCATGCACGATATTTTAGAAAATTTGTTGCATGAATTCTTCTTTTCTACTGGATTAAAATTCCTAATAGGTATATCAAATATAGCATCCTAACCACGATTCACTGCGTTTAAAGAAAAGCATCCATGCACTTTAGAAAATTTGGTGCATGGATACTTCTTTTTTACTGGATTAAAATTCTTAATAGGTATATCAAATATAGGATCCTATGCACGATTCACTGCGTTTAGAAAAAAGCATCCATGCACGATATTTTAGAAAATTTGGTGCTTGAATGCTTCTTTTCTACTGGATTAAAATTCCTAATAGGTATATCAAATATAGGATCCTAACCACGATTTACTGCGTTTAAAGAAAAGCATCCAAGCACTTTGGAAAATTTGGTGCATGGATGCTTCTTTTTTACTGGATTGAAATTCTTAATAGGTATATCTAATATAAGATCCTATGCACGATTCACTGCGTTTAAAAAAATCATTCACGCACGATTTTTTAAAAAAATTGGTGCATGGATGCCTCTTTTTACTGGTTTAAAATTCTTAATAGGTATATGAAATATAGGTTCCTATACACGATTCACTGCGTTAAAAAATCATTTATGCACGATTTTAAAAAAAAATTGGTGCATGGATGCTTCTTTTTCACTGGATTAAAATTCTTAATAGGTATATGAAATATAGGATCCTATGCACGATTCACTCCGTTAAAAAAATCATTCATGCACGATTTTTAAAAAAAAATTGTGCATGGAAGCTTTTTTTACTGAATTAAAATTCTTAATTGGTATATCAAATATAGGATCCTATGCACGATTCACTGCGTTTAAAAAAATCATTCATGGACGATTTTTTAAAAAATTTGGTGCATGGATGCTTCTTTTTTACTGGATTAAAATTCTTAATAGGTATATGAAATATAGGATCCTATGCACGATTCACTGCGTTAAAAAAATCATTCATGCACGATGTTTTTAGAAACAATGGTGCGTGGATGCTTCTTTTTTACTGGATTACAATTCTTAATAGGTATATCAAATATAAGATCCTATGCACGATTCACTGAGTTTAAAAAAATCATTCATGCACGATTTTTTAAAAAATTTGGTGAATGGATGCTCCTTTTTTACTGGATTAAAATTCTTAATAGGTATATCAAATATGGGATCCTATGCACGATTCACTGCGTTTAAAGAAAAGCATCCATCCAGGATATTTTAGAAAATTTGGTACATGGATGCTTCTTTTTTACTGGATTAAAATTCTTAATAGGTATATCAAATATAGGATCCTATGCACGATTCACTGCGTTTAAAAAAAGCATCCATGCACGATGTTTTAGAAAATTTGGTGCATGGATGCTTTATTTTACTGGATTAAAATTCTTAAGAGGTATGTTAAATATAAGATCCTATGCACGATTCACTACGTTTAAAAGAAACATCCATGCACGATATTTTAGAAAATTTGGTGCATGGATATTTCTTTCTTACTGGATTAAAATTCCTAATAGGTATATCAAATATAAGATCCTATGCACGATTCAGTGCGTTTAAAAAAAGCATCCATACACGATATTTTACAAAATTTAGTGCATGGATGCTTCTTTTTTACTGAATTAAAATTCTTAGTAGGTATATCAAATATAGGATCCTATGCACGATTCACTGCGTTTAAAAAAAGCATCCATGCACGATATTTAAGAAAATTTGGTGCATGGATGCTTTTTTTTTACTGGATTAAAATTCTTAATAGGTATGTCAAATATAAGATCCTATGCACGATTCACTGCGTTTAAAAGAAACATCCATGCACGATATTTTAGGAAATTTGGTGCATGGATGCTTCTTTTTTATTGGACTAAAATTCTTAATAGATATATCAAATATAGAATCCTATGCACGATTCACTGTGTTTAAAAAATCATACATGCACGATTTTTAAAAAAAATTGGTGCATGGATGCTTCTTTTTTACTGGATTAAAATTCTTAATAGGTATATGAAATATAGGATCCTATGCACGATTCACTGCGTTAAAAAAATCATTCATGTACGATTTTTTAGAAAATTTGGTGCATGGATGCTTTTTTTTCTGGATTAAAATTCTTAGTAGGTATATCAAATATAGGATCCTATGCACGGTTCACTGCGTTTAAAAAATCATTCATGTACGATTTTTTAAAAAATTTGGTGCATGGATGTTTCTTTTTTACTGGATTAAAATTTTTAATAGGCATATCAAATATAGAATCCTATGCACGATTCACTGCGTTTAAGAAAATCATTCATGCACTATTTTTTAAAAAATTTGGTGCATGGATGCTTCTTTTTTACTGGATTAAAATTCTTAATAGGTATATCAAATATAGGATCCTATGCACGATTCTCTGCGTTTAGAAAAAAAGTATCCATGCACGATATTTTAGAAAATTTGGTGCATGAATGCTTCTTTTCTACTGGATTAAAATTCCTAATAGGTATATCAAATATATCATCCTAACCACGATTCACTGCGTTTAAAGAAAAGCATCCATGCACTTTAGAAAATTTGGTGCATGGATACTTTTTTTTTTACTGGATTAAAATTCTTAATAGGTATATCAAATATAGGATCCTATGCACGATTCACTGCGTTTTTTAAAAAAAATTGGTGCATGGATGCTTCTTTTTCACTGGATTAAAATTCTTAATCGGTATATGAAATATAGGATCCTATGCACGATTCATTGCGTTAAAAAAATCATTCATGCACGATTTTTAAAAAAAATTGGTGCATGGAAGCTTTTTTTTACTGTATTAAAATTCTTAATTGGTATATCAAATATAGGATCCTATGCACGATTCACTGCGTTTAAAAAAATCATTCATTCACGATTTTTTAAAAAAATTGGTGCATGGATGCTTCTTTTTTACTGGATTAAAATTCTTAATAGGTATATGAAATATAGGATCCTATGCACGATTCACTGCGTTAAAAAAATCATTCATGCACGATGTTTTTAGAAACAATGGTGCGTGGATGCTTATTTTTTACTGGATTACAATTCTTAATAGGTATATCAAATACAAGATCCTATGCACGATTCACTGAGTTTAAAAAAATCATTCATGCACGATTTTTTAAAAAAATTGGTGCATGGATGCTTCTTTTTTACTGGATTAAAATACTTAATAGGTGTATCAAATATAAAATCCTATGCACGATTCACTGCGTTTAAAGAAAAGCATCTATGCACGATATTTTAGAAAATTTGTTGCATGGATGCTTTTTTTTACTGGATGAAAATTCTTAATAGGTATATCAAATATAGGATCCTATGCACGATTCAATGCGTTTGAAAAAAAGCATCTATGCACGATATTTTAGAAAATTTGGTGCATGGATGCTTTTTTTTTACTGGATGAAAATTCTTAATAGGTATATCAAATATAGGATCCTACGCACGATTCACTGCGTTTGAAAAAAAGCATCCATGCACGATATTTTAGAAAATTTTGTGCATGGAAGCTTCTTTTTTACTGGATTAAAATTCTTAATAGATATATCAAATATAGGATCCTATGCACGATTCACTGCGTTTAGAAAAAAGCATCCAGGCATGATATTTTAGAAAATTTGGTGCATGAATGCTTCTTTTCTACTGGATTTAAATTCCTAATAGGTATATCAAATATAGGATCCTATCCACGAGACACTGCGTTTAAAGAAAAGCATCCATGCACGTTATTTTAGAAAATTTGATGCATGGATGCTTCTTTTTTACTAGATTAAAATTCTTTTTTTTTTATTTTTATTTTTTATTTATTTATTTATTATTGACTTCCTTACAGGATTTAACATCCCAATTACAAGGGGGTCAGAAATATACAAATTAGCAACCCAAAAAACATGTTTGACGTAGACAAAATGTGAAACACGATATACATACATAAAAAGTAATAAAAAAAAATAATACACAATAGAAGGAAAAAATATATATGAATAAGATTTGTTCTATTTATATCAAAATGTACGCAGATTAGAAATCAAAATATTTTTAAAAACAACGTAATTTATGTTAAAAATGTCAACCTCAATATCTATTTTCTTTACAATATCATTGTAAATGAAACACAGCCGGGTAATTGGACGTTTCAGAAAATAATTTCTCCTTATGTGATGAATATAAAATGTAATGCTCGTATGTATTCTGGATGAAAAGCGCGGAATATAAATGTAAACATTGTTTAAGCCAGTAGTGTCGTCGATTTTGTTTGATAATAATTTATGTAGATACAGACAGGAGTACATCTTACGTCTGGACTCCAATGTAAACATATTGAGATGTAGTAGGGCAGCAGTATAACTATAGTTCAGGGGATTAAAATTTATTGAAATTTTTCGTGCACAATATCGTACAAATTTTCTTTGCACCCATTCGATGTTATTACTGTGCAAGTCGTATATTGGATTCCAAACAATAAGACAGTACTCAAGTCGAGATCGAACAAGCGAGTAATACATGGATTTAAGTGTTGCTTGATTTTTGAAAAATTGCGAGTTGCGTATTATAAAACCCAAGCTTTTATTAAGAAGCATTTACAATATAATTATAATGCAAATCAAACTGTAATTTCGGATCAAATACAACTCCCAAATCCCTATGATTACTCACTCTTTCTAGACACTCACCCTCCATCCAGTAAGGGACAATAATCCGACTGTGCTTCATGGCACAAGACATAATTTTACATTTAGAAAAATTGAAAAATAGATATGAAGAAGACGACCAAGCTAGAAGGTTTTTTCTAGTTCATGACAGTCATTACAAGTATTTATGACTTTAAATAGTTTCAAATCATCAGCATACAGAAGACTGTTTGAAAACTCCAAACACTTAGTAATATCATTAATAAATAAAACAAAGAGAAGGGGGCCCAAATTGGAACCCTGAGGAACACCAGAGTGGGGAGTGAAAAAATTAGATTTGTAGTTATTGTACTGTACAAATTGTTTACGGTCACCGATATACGAACGTATTAACTTAAGTAAGTCTGGAGGAAAATCAAACTGATGCTCCAATTTAAACAATAGTACATCATGATTTATGGTGTCAAAAGCCTTGGCAAAATCAGTATGCACAACATCCACTTGCGAATTTTCACTGAAAGCATTGATAGTGAAATCAGTAAATTGACTAAGATTAGTCGCAGTTGATTTGCCCCTAATAAAGCCATGTTGTGCAGGTGTTAATTCTTTACTGACAGATCGATATATGTTCGTATACAGGATTTTTTCAAAACATTTAGAGATATTAGAAATAATAGAAATCGGCCTATAGTTTGAAATATCAGTAGTGTCACCAGATTTAAATATTGGACATATTAGAGATTCTTTTAAAGAAGCAGGGAATTTACTGGTTTTTAAAATTAAATTAAATAAAATATGGAGTGGTTTAACAATGATTTCACAGCAACCTTTTAAAATGTAAGAAGGAACACTATCGGGGCCAGGGGAAGAAGACACTTTTAGAGATTTAATAGATCCATATATGTCGTCTAATGAAATTTCTTTTATATTTAAAAAGTTATTTGAGGTTACGGGATTATATATTTTAGAGAAGTCTGTTACATTGATTTGGGAATAGACAGTAGAGAAGTAATCTGCAAAACCTTGGACAGTTGACTGTGTATCATTATAATTGATATCACCCCAATGCATGTTCCCAGGTATTCGTGTACAATTTTTCTTTTTAATAAAAGACCAGAATTTTCTTGGTTCATTTGAAATTATATTTTCAGATCGGTGAACAAAGTTTTTATATTCAGTTTTAATATCAGTTTTAATTTTAGATCTGAGACTTTTAAATTGCGAATAATGTCTAGCATCATTAGGTTTTTTGTTTAATTTATGATGTTTATCTTTAAGTTTAAGATCTGAAATAATTTGTTTCGTGAACCAAGGAGGATAGGGAGACAATTTCCTGCGAGTGCCTGGAACACAATCCCTGAAAACATGATCGAGAATATCATAAAATTTACTGAATGCTTGATCCACATCATCATATTCACTTAAAGTATTCCAATCTACATTTTGGAGAAGATTATACATAAGTTCAAAGTTAGCAAGAGGAAAGTTGAAAGAATAAGTATTATTAAATGTGGAATTGGGGAGTAGAGATGGACTAACATTTAAAAATATTGACAATGTGGGATGAAGAGGATCTTCACGTGTTAATATAATGTCACTACGAGAAACAGTACCAGTTTTATTAGATAATACCACATCAAGAATACGTGAGTCACAATTAAGAACATTATTGAGCTGAGAGGCATTAAGAAAATGAGAAAAATTTATAAATCTGGTGATACAAGGATTGAGATACCCATGATTGTAATGATCAATCAGTGTACTAATATTCAGATCACCAACTAGAATCAAATCAGACTGCATAATCGAGTGGCAAGATTCGAGACAGTCATAAATCATGATATGTTGGTCAAGTGTAACCGGAGGAGGAGAATAAATAACAGCAACAATGAGATTCTCGCCAGACAACAGAGAAACACGAACGCATATAATGTCAGCAAATGAATTTGGATGTAAATCTAAATTAATTAAGTTAGATTTATATTTTGTATTAATAGCACATAATACACCCCCTCCCGTTATTTTACCGGTTCTAGAGTTATCACGATCTTTTCTATAAATTGTGTATTTGGAACTATCCAGAATCTCAGCATTATTGACTGAATTTGAAAGCCAAATTTCAGATAAAGTTATAATATCAAAGTTGTTAATAAATGAATTATTATAAAAATCCGCTAGCTTAGTGTTTAATCCACAAACATTTTGATAATAAATATTCATATAAGTACCTAATGTAAACCTACAAGCGAAAAATGAGATATAAACAAGTAAATATAAACGCACAAAGATATGTCAAATCTTGCAAATAAATAGTAATATAATTAAATATAATTAACTACGTACAGAATAAGCTAACCACAAGAATATTGATATTTGCAAAATAAGCATATGGTTGAGCTACTCCATATACAAAGAAATTGCACTGAAAAATCAAACAGAAAAAGTGTTATAGTGAATCAATATTTGTTGATGCATCAACTTTCTTAATATCACCATTAATTTTGTAAAAGATATTACCATCAACAGTCCATACATTTCTGAAGCCAATTTTGTTGGAAATAAGTTTCAAGGTAATTAGTCGCTTCTTGGTTAAACAACTTACCGATTTGCCACAAGGTTTACAGAAAATATTGTCGCCGTCTATAGACAGTTCGGGGTAGGGACGAATGAATACACGCAAATAATTTAGAAGCCATTATTTTAAAAACGTTACTGTTCCGTAGGTAAAATATGAATGAATGGCGTATCACTGGTTCGATGACTTTAATGTTCGTAACGTAAATTTTGAAAATAAGCACAAATATGCACCATCGCATTGAAATACACAAAAAAATGCAAGAATTATTATTAGAATTTTATTAAAATTGATAAAAATAACCCAACATTTAGAAAATATGCACAAAAATGCACGTCACAATGAAATATGCAAAAAATGCAAATATTAGGTGAAATATGCAGAAAATGTAAAAATATGCATTTTGCATATAATCCGAGCTTTAGTATTTAGTTAGAGCGTATAGAGGATCCACACACACAGACATCATCATAAAAATGTTAAAATCGGATTCTAGAGACCTTAAAACGTGGTCATTTACCAAAATCTCGATATGCGATTTTTAGCACGATCCCTATACCAAAGTCCGGTATTTATCAAATATACTGCTCGTAATTTGAACATTAGAATCGATGAACACATGAGAAGTTTCAAAAACAATAAAACCAATTCAAAAGTAGTCTAACATTTATTAGAAAATCGACATAAATGTAATAGACAATTTAAGTATTCTGCATTGTGAAAGGGAAAGGTCAAGATTAACTTTCCTGGAATCCTTCGAAATCTAGAAAGATATTCTCAATGGCTATAGCCTTATGAACGAACAGTTAAACCTTTGTCCATCTCCGATTCTGGATTGTTTAATCTCGGCATTCCCTAGAATTCTTTAATCTTTGAACTATGTTTAACGTCCCTGTGTAAGCATTCGGAATTTTAAAATTCATTCTTGTAATTCTTCGGATGATGGAAGCAACGCCGAAATTGCAATAAAGAATCTTTTAAATTTTTTAAAACCTACCGAGTGCGGATTTTATTCCTTATTTCAATCTAGTTTTTAATAGTGAGACAGTTTAAATTTTAAAACAATTCTAATAGCATGTTTCTGTTTTTCTCTAACATTTAAAATAAATTTATAAATCTGCACTATAAAATAAAATGGTAAATATTTCACCTATTTTGAAACATATGTACACATACAATATTAGATACCTGTACTATTTTATAATACACACATATATTTGTTGTCTATCATATAATGTTTAACTGTTTTATATATTGTAATATAATTTTTTTGATAAATATAGTTATTTTCTTCCATTTAATCATTTGAGTAAATACCATGACATACTCGTACATGGTGGTATCATCTAACGTATATAATATGAAGCACAAACAATGTTATAGCGAGTCAGCTGAATTAACGCAGTGAAAGACTCAGTGATGTTTAGGTGGCGGGTGATGTCGACGTGGCGACTTTCGATTGAACGGTTTTTCGATGCTACGGCTAGTCGATGGCGTGGTTGTCGACTGCGCGGTATCTTCGATAGAGACGAGACAAATTTCTGTTTGTGGATATGTATATTTAAATTAAAAATTTTCAATGTTATTTTTAGCTCAACCCCTAATGTAGCCCTAATAAACCGATCTTGTCTGTGACAGGTGTAATAGACAATAACAAAATAACAATGTACCGACAAAGAGAGCATTCTCTTTTAAATATTGCCTTGATACAAGTTTGCATTGTTTCTAAAAATATGAATTAATAAATAAGCAAATAAATATATAACGGGACGTATTCTGTAAAAAAACATGCCTTTAAAAAATTATATTTTAACATGACTGTTAACAATAAATTCATTTTTTGGTATTCTCTACGCGAATATTTGACACTGCTGTTAAAATAATAAATTTTAACATGTCTGTTAAATATTAGAATGAAGTGATCAACAATACAGAATAAAGGCACGTCTTTACTAAAGTCATATAGTTAGTAACCATAATACAAATAAATAAACATGATAAAAAAGTAAACAACTGTCAGTTTATGTGTCACTTTGAAATTTTAGAAAATGAATCTGTCATTTTGAAATTTTAGAAAAACGAATGGAAATAATGCTTCGGAAAATAAATAAAAATCATGTCTCATTTTTAGGTTTCATATTAAAAATGAATTACATTGAAATTACAAATTATTAAGTCATCATTAAGTATGTAAAATTTCTTCTTCATCCTCAGAACAGAATTGACAATCCAAAATGTTAAGTTGGTTTCACGAACAAGACAGGAATAAGAAATTTTAATTGCCTTTAATACCTACATTAAAATAAAGTACTATGTTTTACGATACATCTAAATAGTGCTCTCGATATACCATTCAAAGGTTCAATTGTGAATCTTTGTCGAATTATGTTAATTAAATATACCTACTGGCATCACGCTATGATACACAAAGACATACGATGGAACAGGTGACCGTTATTAAGTAAAACAATTCGTAAAACAGTTGTATATTTTATTAAATATCACCTACATATTTTTTATATTCATCCATAGTAATTTTCTTTCGTTTTCTATTACATTTTCATTAATTAGAAGTGCAACATATACAAATGCTGTGATAATTTTATTGTATAAACATGTCTTAAAATTTTAAAGCATCGATTTGAATGACGTTAAAATATACAGTTTTAACACCTTATTTTAACACGGGTGTTAAAATTTTAACAGAATTGATAGTTACAGAATAGAAAATGTATTTTAACAGCAAGTTTATTTTTAACATACTGTTTAAAATTAACAGTTTCCTTACAGAATACACCCCAATCTCGGTTTATTACCTAGTTCTGGAGGTTTTTAATTTGCTTTTATTCACAAATTTCGGTAATAACGACATATTCGTATCGTTGAGGGTATTTACTTTTGTATTCTTTCAATTTGCACATGATTACTGTAATTATATTTATGTATTTAACTTACATGATTCTGTACTCAAAAATCAGTAAAAATTTCATAAGAAGAGGAAAGTAGGTATTTATGTCACGAACAAACAAAATTTCGGGGAAATTTCCGTCTGTAGGGTTTTATGATTTCCACATGTATTTGAAGTAGGTATAGAAGGTCAGTCTCCGGTCATTTTCATCCCATTGTACAGAGTGTCTTATTTTCGATGTTTTTTTAAGGTATCTCGGGTAATATTAATGATGGAGCAAAACCGTCTGCACATTCCAGGGTAAACTTTTCGAGAAAAGTTTAATAGTCACCACAGGAATTTTCGATCTTATTTTATTTCTGAGCTACTGGCAAAAACTCGTTTTGTGCTCATTTTGAAATTATCTCATATCTTATTTGTTATGATTGTTAGAGAAAAAAATGTTTTAACAAATTTTTTACCGTTTTTATAGAGAATAAAATGGCATAATTTAATTTTTTTGAAACTTAATAATTCGTGAGATATAACACAAACTTATGATTCTTTAAATGGGAATCTGTATTGAAAATAGTCTCATTTTTTTGCTCATTTTATAAGCTTTTTAATGAATTATAACAAGTCTGCATTCTTTTGTTTTAAACATTAAAAAGAGAAAATATTGGAAATTATTAAGAAACAAATGAAAAATTTTATTACAGATCATCATTTTTTATTTTGATTCTATATCTATTAATTACATTCTCAAATTTATTCTTAACCCATTATTCTTGGGTTAGTTTTTAGCTTTTAATAAAGTCAAAGTTTTCACCAAAATCTAATGGGCTTTTTCCAATTCAGAAAAAGTTCGAAATACAATATTTCAAAATTTTCTGAATGATAGTATTTGAGTTAGAGTGGAGGATCCACACACACATACACACAGACATCATCGTGAATATGTTAAAATTGGATTCTAGGGACCTTAAAACGTGGTCATTTACCAAAATCTCGATATGCGATTTTTAGCACGATCCCTATACCTCCCTTACCAAGGGTAGCGGGATGTAAAAATAAAGTTGCAATTAAAAATTTATCACAAAAAATATAAATTAAAAGGGTTTTTTTAACATGTAAGACTGACAATGTTACGTATGTTATAGAATTTTTCTTAATTTTATATTTTATTTTAATGTATTATTTATGTAAATGTTTTCCTACAATAATAGTTATTTATGCAACAAGTGTGTAAAGTAGTACTTTTTTAGTAGAGTGCGAAAATTGTAGCACGAGACAAAAAACACTATTTTACACATATATACAACATTTTTCTTACAACCGAAATGTTAGTGATGTTACTCATAATACTGAGAGTAGGTACAGGCATCCAGCATCTTCAAATACTGTTGGTTCGCTTTCTCATAATACTGTACAAAATTTAACTTAAAACACTTGGAAGAATTTCAGATAGAAGTGGAGTAGTCTTCTATTATTGTACAAATTGCACATTTAATATTAATATTAAAAATTAGGTTAGGTTAGAATACATGCCAAAAAAATGTTGATGTTCTTAAAAATTAGATTAGTACTGAATCTGTTAAAAAATTATTACATTTGTTTCATTTACAGTCTATATTAATATTTCTTAATAAATTTTATTACTTTCATTATTATTTAGTACCTAATTATCTACTTGACAGGTAAATTAACCAAATTTTACTGTTGCTTATTTACTTTTCAAGCTCTAGTGCGTGAAAAGTACTTTTCACGCACTAGTGCTTGAAAAGTGGCACTTTACACACTGTAATGAGTGCGTGAAAAGTACTTTTCATGCGCGGTTGTAGGAAAAATAAATTATTGTTAAATTTGCTTCATTGTAAAGAACTCTATATTATCTCACTTTACATTAAAACACCTTTGACCTTGAAAATTATTTGAAAAAAAATATTTCTTACAAATTTTGAATCCATCTTTTATTATGAAATTATGAATCTAGCAACCCTATAATAGAAATATTTTATAATTATTTCTTCTTATTTGAAATTGAAAAGGTTTTGCACCCGGCCTCACAAGAACTAAGATCGGCATTGCAGATTTGAATCTAAAGTGTTTACCAAATGATTGAGACCGGGTGTTTTCTTCGTAATTAGAATAAAACGGAGATGTGTGCTTATTGTTAGTAATATTTGCAAGGAGATTTTACCGTTCGCGGGCCTCGCGTATTAGCGTGACGATGCGTGGTGGGGGACGCACTGGTCGGGCCTTTACCCACCACTGTTGTTTCATTTATTCAGTTTCAGTATCAGCTGCAAACTCTTGAGGAATGGACTGTACAGATATGAACTTGTGTGAATCTAAAAAGAAGAGGGCATGTAAGTAAATTTAATATATTTATATGTATTTGTTGAATATAAATTCTCGTAAAAACATTTCCATTTTACTAAAACTCTACTTTTTAACAAAGATTTCATTTAAATAATAAAAATGGGGTGTTCTACTTAAAAATTGTTCTTTTGAATTTTGTGAACTTCAATTTTACATTCTTATAGAAATTATAATTTTCAAAAATTGTCAATTATTAATTTATATTAATGTAAACAAAATCTTTCTTTATAAAACCGTTTTTACAGTTTGCATTCTCGAGATATAGAGTGATAGAAAAGTGGCCATTATTAGTGATAAAATCAAGAAAGTTTAATTACGCCGGAAGTTGTTGATCATGAGTTTTATGGTTTCATATGTAAAATTTTCTGCTAAATTCAATAGTAAAAAAAATATAGCATTCCATTTAAAATAAGAAAATTAGGGTATACTTCCTTTTAAACCGGAAGTGCTACTGTTTTGAAAATATTTTATCTGAAACGGATATATCGGAAAACCCCTACATTTCTAATTTCGTAAAATAATATTGAATAGTTTTTAAAATAACGATAGCGTAAACTCGTCCTGGCACATTCTGTATACCCTTAAAATTTGTGACACTTGTTTAGAAACACATTCTATATCAAGTTTACATTTTTTTGTTTTAAATATAAATAAAACATATATTATTTTCGTGGGTGAAACAATTGAAAATGATTAAGGAACAAATGAAAGGGGATTCCACCATTTTTTTATATATAATTTTATCAGAAAGTTTAATTAACAGAAAGACTATTGGTGAGAATCCGATGAAAAATATTAATAAGCGAGTTATGGTCCCTCGAAGTTTGAAAATATAGATATGACGTCACGAATATAAGTTTGTATATAAAACTGTTTTTTTCGTGGATCTAAAATGTTCTTGAAATATATGCTATTTTTAAATTATATTTATAAAAAACAAATTAATATTATAACACTGTACAAGTCTACATGTTTTATAAATGCAAGTGTATCAAAATTATTAAATTTAATGCAAGAAATTTATATTCAAATAAAACCTGTTCGAGAATTGCAGTACGGGACTGGTAGCCACGTATCCGCTATTTGAATATATGTCTATTTCCATTGGCAGTAGACTCTACCCCCTAACTCGGTATTCGTATATTTATAGCCGCCAATCAAAATAATATATATGGAATTCATATGAGTGACGAGCTGCTAAACCAAAACCCCCTTATTTCCGAAGTATTTCAATTATATCATTTTATTTCTTTATTAATATTCACTATTAAACATATACTTTTACTATTGTTTACTAATTTCTCTTAGTTCGATTGAGCTGTAATCCCCTATTACAGACCGTTATTTGTATATTTTAAATTTACTCGTATACCTATATATGTATTAATTATGTTCTTAAAATTATTATTATTTTTACCTCCGTCATACCGGAAATAAGGGAGGTAATGTAATCGTACCAAAAATGTGGTGGTGCTTTTTTAGTAAATAAGTCCCCACAACACGTTTTTACTATTTTTACGATGATCTCTCTCTCTCTGTGCGTGTGTGTGAGCGTGCGTGCGTGTGTGTGTGTGCGTTCGTGTGTGTGTGTGCGTGTGCGTGCGTGCGTGTGTGTGTGCGTGTGCGTGTGCGTGCGTGCGAGTGTGTGCGTGCGTGCGAGTGTGTGCGTAAGTGCGTGCGGGTGTGTGAGCGTGCGTGTGTGCGTGCGTATGTGTGTGCGTATGTGCGTGCGTATGTGTGCATGCATGCGTGCGTGCGTTTGTGTGTGCGTGCGTGTGCGTGCATGTGCGTGCGTGCGTGTTTGTGTGCGTGCGTATGTGCGTGCGTGTGTGTGTGTGTGCGTGCGTGCTTGCATGTGTGTGTATGCGTGCGTGCGTGTGTGTGTGAGTGCGTGCGTGCTTACGTGCGTGCGTGCCTGTTTGTGCGCATGCATGCGTATGTGCGCGTGTGTATGAGCGTGCGTGTGTGTGAGCGTGCGTGTGTGCGTGCGTGCATGCGTGCGCGCGTTTATGTCTGTCTGTCTTTGTGCGTGCGTGTGTGTGCGCGTGCGTTTGTGTGCGTGTGTATGTGTGTGCGTATGTGCGTGCGTATGTGTGAATGCGTGCGTGCGTTTGTGTGTGAGCGTACGTGCGAGCATGCGTGTGCGCGTGCGTGCGTGTGCGTGCGTGTGCTTGCGTGTGCGTGCGTGTGCGTGCGTGCGTGTTTGTGTGCGTGCGTATGTGCGTGCGTGTGTGTGTGTGCTTGCGTGCTTGCGTGTGTGTGTATGCGTGCGTGCGTGTGTGTGTGAGTGCGTGCGTGCGTGCGTGTTTGTGCGCATGCGTGCGTATGTGCGCGTGTGTGTATGAGCGTGCGTGTGTGTGTGTGTGCGTGCGTGCGTGTGTGTCTGTCTATGTGTGTGCGTGCGTTTGCGTACGTCCGTGCGTGTGTGTATGTGTGACGACTTTTTTGTCCACGATAACTCTTATAACAAATTTCCAAATACATCTATTTTCCGTATTTAAGCTTCCTGCATTCATACAACGAGTTGATTAGATTTTCGGTAAAATTAGATAAATGGAAGTGATACTTTACTTGAAGCCCATGACGGTTTTCAATGAAAAACTATTAAAATATAATCCATACTTTTCAATTTTAGTATTTAAGAGTTTTATATCATGGAAAACAACATATTAGATTTTGGTTAAAATTGATAAACCAGAAGTAATCATCCGTGATGTTGTTTTAATCCCCCAACAAACAAGAATGAAGGGTTTTATATTCAAGGGCGACCTTCAGAATTTTATTATTCTCAAATATGTATCGTTTACTAAAATTTACTCACGGATGATGAAATTTATCATTGTAATAAATAAATTTATAAACTGACGATGGGAACTCGCCAGTTCCCGAAACGTCCAAAAATATAAATAACATATAATTCTAAACAAGGAATTGTCATTTATACCTACCTCTAGAAGGCGGAACTTAGCACGCGATATATAAATAATTTCCGAGGTACCTGAGCACCATAACATAATTAAAAAATCTGATGTGGCCAACACCAAACCTCCCACTATTTAATTTTTATTAATTTAAATGTATATATATATATATATATATATATATATATATATATATATATATATATATATATATATATATACATATATATATATATATTATACTTACATATTTAGTTATTGAGGAAACTGTATTAAGATCCATTCCATATAACTAAAGTTCTATTTACTCTTTTCTTTTTAAAACGTTATTGTTATTAATTTGAAAGGATTAGTTCTTTGACAGTGACATTTATCTGTTAATCAAAAATTTTAGTAATCTTTAATTTTTATAATAACATTAATCCCGAAAAAATAACATTTAAAAGTATTTTTGGAAGTAAAACTATTTTGAGATTCTAGTAAAGTGCAATTTCCGGTTATCCGATTTATACCAAAATCTAATGGACTCTTTCCATGATAGAAAAAGTTCGAAATACAAGGTTTTAAAATTTTGTGAATGATAGTATTTCAGTTAGAGTAGGTACCTTAAAACGTGGTCATTTAGCAAAATCTCGATACGCGATTTTCATCACGATCCCTATACCTCCCTTACCAAGGGTAGCGGGAGGTAAAAAATAAGATTTAAAAATTATTTATATTAAAAAATGTAATTGTCATTTTAAAGTTCTTGTTTTTTTTACTTACCCTCTCTGCCTCCAGATCGGTAAGTGATGTGTATCACTTACCGATCAGTAATTTGTAGTGTGTACATGACTGTACGGGAGATCATTTAGAAAACATTAAAATCCCGAAGATGCGTGGTTTATGCAATTTCTTTAAATACATTTTCTCTTTTTCGGAATTAGAATGTCACTTTCTAGCAAGCATATTGATGTTAAAAAGAGCTTCATTCTTAAACGATTTTTTGTAATATTTTGTTATTTGAGATTTACATAACAGCAATAAATGTACTAAATATCTAGGCAACAGGCAAAATAAAAAGCAAAAATCTCTGTCACCAACCTATTAATTCTACCAAAAAAATTCCTTGATGGAAAATGTCAAAAAATATTATAAAAAATATGTAAATGAAAGCCTCAACAGAGAAAATAGTATAAAACACGTTACAGAAGGCAATTCAAGCGCTCGTTCGTTTGCCCACTCGCCGCTGCGTGCTCGTGATCGTTTTTGGTACTCGTGTTAGAATACGTTGCCTTCTGTAACTTACGTCTTAATATACTAGTAACATTTTCTAACCACCACACAAAATTCATGCTTTCAAAATGTAAACAAAACTGACATGTCCTACTGTCCGCCATGACAGGTGCGCTTACAGCGCCGCCAACGGATCCTGGTGTTCCCAATAGGTTATTGTTGTTGTATTTAGAGAAATATATAAGCTAAGTACGATGTTCAGCAATGGTCCCGCGTTCGTGTCTTCAATTTTAATTCACGCCTCATCGTGATAATTGATCGGCCACGCCTCTTCGGTATTTTAATTTTTTGATCATAATCCCACGTTCGGAACTCTAGTCACATCCATTTGTAAATAAAACCTACTGCCGTGAATACCCAGTCGGTAAACATTAAAAAAACTTAATCATGCAAAAATAAATCATCGGTTGATTACTCTCATAATCTGTCATCCAATTAAATCACAATATTTTGGTGAGTTAAACCAATCACATTCAAATTCTTCATCAGCATCATCATTGTGTAAATTCACAAGTGAAAATTACTACTGTAATTTCATGACGAGGCGTTGCTTATACACATCTGTCAAATATATATTTTTAAATAATTTAAGCTTTTATCATAAACTATTATTCAAAGAAGATGACTATTTAAGGTCATTTGTTCGAAGAAAGAATACACAGCACTTTATATAGCAGTAGCTTAGCAACATTTTGTATTAGAAAGAGAGAGATTATTTGACGTATTTAATTAATAATTCGTGGGGTGTGACAGGTATACGTTAATAGTAACATTACTTTTTAACACACTAAGGGCCGGTTTTTCAATCGCTGGTTAGTGCTTTGGTTAGGGATAACCATGATTAAAATGTGAATATGCGTTTTTCAATTGCTAATCGTGATTAAATATTGTTATTTAACCGAAGAATTCTAACCGATGAAAATTGGCGGGTTAGCGTACTTAACCGTGATTACAACAGCACAGCGCAATGGATATTATTGCTGAGTTAAGTTCTGATGAAGAATTTGAATTAATTAATCATATGATTAATAATAGAAAACCTTACACAGTAAGACAAAGGCCAGATCATTTTACCCAATGGGATGATGTTGAATTTTTTCGAAGATTCCGTTTATCAAAACTTTCGGTGTAATATATACTGGGACTGATCGAAGAGGTTGTAACGCATCGAACAGAAAGGTAAATAATTATAAACTTGGTTATATAGCACGTGAAAAGTGAAATAATATATCTATATAACACGAGCAGATAAGTGACTTTGTTGGCCTTGACAAGCAGATATGGGGCTCCTTTCAGAATAACAGGTTCACGTCGTTTATTTGTCACCGAGTGTGAAATTTACTTGTCGACCACATGGAATTGGGAAATCATGAAATTTGGAATGAAACATTATGACATTGCCATCTACATAATTTCTGTTACCGCCTGATTTATAAACCTCCAAGAAAAAAATTAAGAGCATTAGAATTCTAAGTATACGGTGATAATAATTATAATAAATTTTTTGCGTAAATAGTAATTTTCATTGTTGTAATCAGTTTTTCTATGTTGTAATCAAGCTTTTCTTTGTTGTAATCAGGAATCTTAAAGGCCAAAAATCACAATCAGTTTCTATTTTCTTCTTTTAGAATTTAAAGTTTATATCTAAATATAGTTCAGCAGAACGTCGAAGAACCCCCTAGGCTTTCGGGCTCCCATGCGACGACATACACTGCATACACCTATTTACGCCACTGGTTATTCTCACACGTGCCCCCATATCTGCTTGTCAGGGCCAACATAGTCACATGACTGCTCGCGTCCTATATTATATTTAAATAACGATACTTTCCAGAAATAATGCTGTTCCAGCTATAAAACAGCTACTACTAACATTAGCATTTCTGTTGCGTTTCTCAGACATTTTTCTAATGTATTATTTCACAACACAAAATAGTAGTAAAAAAACACTGACAGCTCTAGCAACATGAAGATAACACCAGTCATACACTTCTATTGCCAACCTAAACTAGAAGCTGGGTAACCGGGGTTAATTTAATCAAAGATGCGTATACGATTGAAAAACGCTCTTTGCACTAACCGTGGTTAACTTGTGCTGATTAAACATAATCATGGTTAAGTTAACCGTAGCTTAACCAGCTAATGAAAAACCGGCCCTAAAAGTAGTAGTGACTAGTGTTTCATCAAGACAAGAAATCTTGTCTTGATGATAATTTCTTGTCTTAATTTTCAAGACAAGAAAATAAAAATATCTTGTCTTGCTCGTTTCTTGATGACGTAATTCTTGCCTTGATTCAAGAATTCTTGATATTTCTTGACATTTTAGGGGAATCCCCTTTCTCTATCGCTTTATCCAAATCCGTAAAGTCAAATGTAACGTTGGCGTCTGCGTCTGTCCTTGCCCCTTTCAGTCAAATAATGTTGTTTTAATGGATTTACTAGATGTTGTTCATTAGTTATTTATTTATTTATTGTGTTATTTCAATATTCCGTATTTTTATTTAAAACAATGAGTTGGCAAAGAAAAATAAATTAGATTCGGAATCGATTTTATTCCAAAATAATATTTCTCCCTCTCAAATTTAATAAAAATATGATGTGGCCAGCACAGCACAATACCTCTCGTCATTTAATTTTTATTATATTTCTTTCATTTCACATAAGATATGCCGGGCACACGAGTCCCGAGACATTAGAGGCCCCACAGTAATTGAGATGTTTCAGAAATCAGAAAATTAAATATGTATCACGAAACTTCAAAATTAATATATACCACAGCATATTATTTAAAAAATAGTTTTTGTTTATATATGTTACAGTAAAAAAAATATAATGGAATAATGTGCACATTGTCGATAAATCTATCTATTTACATATTTCTACAACCAAGCAGTTGTGTTTGTACTTGGATCATGCCCTACAGTACTTAAAATAGTTAATTTTATAAATTTATTTAAAACTATATATAAAAAGCATCAATATAATATCTATAGAAAATTTAATAATATTAAATATTTATAACATAGCATAAATCGCTAAAAAATGACATTTAAAGATTTAAAGGTATTTTTCTATGAAAAACTATTTTATGCTTTACGGAAGCTGCTATTTCCGGTTGCTCGATTTGCACTAAAATCTAATGGCTTCTTTCTTTTTTCCATATCAGAATAAGGTAGAAATAATAATAGAAAAATAGTATTTGAGTTAGAGCGTTAAAAGGATACACACGCACAACATACAAGTATGGATTTGTAATTTTAATTGTCAAGAAATCAAGATTCCATGACAAGAAAACTTGATTCTTGATGATACTTTCTTGTCTTGTGAAATAAAAAGTACTTCTTGTGGTTTTGATTACAAGACAAAATAAAGACAAGATCAAGAGTATATCTTGATTTTTATGAAACACTAGCAGTGTCGTAGAGTTGCAAACATTAATTATCTACTATACTGCCCTCTGTACTAATGTTTAGTTAGTGGAGTTGACATTTAAATCAAATTATTATTTTATGGTTTACGTCGACCATATCTTTGTTTTATACAAAAGTAAGATAAAATTTTGAGAAAAGCATTATTTGAAAAAAAATAAATTTTCAAATAAAGTACATTTATTTTTTCAGTTAAATGTATCTATAAATATTTCGCGTTGTAGTGAAGTTATCTGCAAGTAATATATCAGATGGCTCATAAATGACCTTGAATAGTCATGTTTCGTGAATAATAGTGTACCTAGGAATGTTATGTATATCATAACTGCCGCAGATATCGGTTTGAAATCCTTGCTCTACGAGCTTCGCTTTTAACACATCTAAGGCTTGTTATGACTCATTCGTGGTTTGTTCAATAGTTTATCGATTTCAGAAAATGAAGACATTATTAATAAATATTATTTTTTGAAATTCTCTCATTAATGCTACTTTTAGAATGCTATGGTTAACAGAAAAATTATTTGATTATTATTTGAATAAACTAAACAGATTTAGAACGATACACTAACTTTATCTGTATGTATTAATGAAGAACATTATATACTTTCATTTTTATTTTATTTACATTTTGTTGATCGTTGTTGACAAGTTAGTATGGTAATAATATTACCGTACAGATACAGTTATTACTTAGTTACCAGCTTACTTTTGTACATGTAAACAATGGATTAATATCATGAAACCGGCAAACATATATTTCGAGGAATTGTCATACCGAATACCATTCGCGACTAGAATTTGACTGGTATATGTATATGCCTAGCTCACTACTGCTTGTTGCAAGGAAAATCGAAACGAATGCGATAGCACGCAACATCAAAACAAGATAACAAGAAGTCGATCATGATTGCAAAAATTGCTGGCAAAATTCTAGTCACTAATGGTAGGTATTACACCGTAAATTTCAGCTAAGATGCAATATTTAATATTCTGGTATTAATGTATTACTACTCAAGGTCGTTTGTGAACCGTCTGATATAATATTACTTGCAGATAACTTCATTCATTTCGTATGCATAGGCGTGCAACATGAAATATTTATAGACTCATTTTAACTGAAAAACTAAAAGTAATTCATTTGAAAATTATGTTTCTTCTAAATAATGCCTTTCTGAAACATTTATGTTCTTTACTTATGTTTTTGCAAAATACAAAAACACAGACTTTAACTTATAAACCAAGGAATAATAATTTGATTTAAACGTCAACGCCACTGGGTAAATATTAGCACAGAGGGCAGTGTAGTAAATAATTAGGTATCTGTAATTCTACGAAATATGTCATTATTATTTATAGTGTGTTAGAAAGTAATGCCACTATTTATGTATATCTGTCACAACACACAAATTAAATAGACATAAGTCAAATAATCTTTTTCTTTCTAATATAAAATGTTGCTAAGCTACTGCTATAAATTGATGTGTATTCTTTCTTCGAACAAATGACCTGGAATAGTCATCTTTCGTGAATAATAGTATAGTCAAAGTTGTCAATGTCAAGTGAACTTGTCATCCATAATTTACTGATTTATAAATAACTAACTTGAGACAATAATATGAGTAGTATCAGCGACCAAATACGTGCAACATTGTCTCAATAGGGGACTACAGCGCAATTGATTTAAGAGAATAATGAATATTAATAAAGAAATAAAACGATATAATTGAAATACTTCGGAAATAAGTTATAGCAGCTCGTCACTCATATGAATTCCAAATATATTATTTTGATTGGCCAATCAAAGACGGCCTATAAATAACGAATACCCAGTTAAGGGGAGGAGCCTACTACTAATGGAAGTAAAGAAATTCAAATAACGGAGGCGTGGCTATCAGTCCAGTACTGCAATCCTCAAACAGTTTTTATTTGAATATAAATATATTGCATTAAACTTATAATTTAAATACACTTCCAACTATAAATCGTGTAGACTTGTAGAGTATAATAATATTTATTTATTTTTTATAAATATAACTTAGAAATAGCATACATTTCAAGAAAATTTAAGTCCACGAAGAAAACAGTTTGATATAAATACTTATATTCGTGACATCACATCTATATTTTCAAATTTCTGGGGACTATAACTCGATTATTAATAGAAATTTTTTCACCGGATTTTCACAGACAGTCTTAGTTTTACTTATACCTTCGGACGAAATTATATTTGAAAAATGGTGGAATCCCCTATTGTTATAATGATCGTCGGCGATCTATAAAGGGCATATATGATCCGTACTTCATAAAAATAATTACATCCGCGAATCCCTTGATAATTATTAGATTATTACAACTTATCTAACAGAGTAGGTAATAGTTATCGAAATTCACAGATAATTAGCACTTTTAAGTGGTTAACTACTACTTGTAATATATAACACTTAGTTAACTATTACTTAAATACAATGATAAAATTGGGCCTAACGTCTAACTAGAAGCTGTGCAACTGGCCATAAGTATCGTTCGAAGTTTTACACGATAGATAACATATTTGCTCTCCCATGTTAAGCGCCTATGTCACGGATTCTCGATTTTATTCCGTTTGTACTATATGTTGTATTATGTTACAGACAAACGAAAAAGGCCGACGAACAGGCGAAAAATAAAGTCGCCGCAATTTGTAGCAGGTAAGGTACTTAAAACATGAATAAGTTGAATCATTATCGCCCCCTCTCTTTCTAATTTGTTTTGTATTATTATTATTATTATTATTATTATTATTATTATTATTATTATTATTATTATTATTATTATTATTATTATATATATATATATATATATATATATATATATATATATATATATATATATATATATATATATATATATATATATATAGTATATATAAAATATAAAATTCTGTTCAGAGCTTCAAGTAAAGTATCACTTTCGGTTTATCAATTTTAGCCAAAATCTATTATATTTTTCCCCTTTATATAAAAATGTTAAATACTAAATTTAAAAGTTTTGGAATATGTAATAATAAATTTTTCACGAAAATCTGTTCAGAGCTTTAAGTATCACTTCCAGTTTATCAATTTTAGCCAAAATCTAATATTATTTCCTTTTATATAAAAGTCTTAAATAGTAAAATAGAATAGTTTTGGATTATACTTTAATATAGTTTTTCATTAAAACTGTTATGGGCTTTTTGTAAAGTAGTATCCAAAATCTAATCAACTGTTTACGTTAATGCAGAAATCTTAAACACGGAAGTAAAAAGTTTGGTATAAGAGTTACTGTGGATGAACGCACGCACGTACGCACGCACACACACGCACACGCACGTTATCATTAAAATGTTAAAATCAAATTCCAGAGACTTTAAAACGTTCTTAGTCACTAAAATCTCGATATGCGAAAAGGAGTATAAAAATGTAAACTTATATTTCAGAGTTTTACAAAGTTGCGAAGAATCCTCGTATCATGGATACTAAAGAGGAAACTTCTTCACCCAGTTTTCATCAGACTGAAATATTAAGCGAAAAGAAAGGTCCATTACAAGAACATATTACCGTCTCCAACGATGTAGGAAAATACATTATGAAAGAAATTTCAGAGAGAAATACATCACTTTCAAAATCTCAGACAGAAGCAAATCAATCCAGTAATATTAATTCTAAGAAGAAGAAAAAGGAAAAAGAAAACGTATTAGTAGAGATATAGATTTATAATTTATATTATAGTCATACATATTTTGTTATTGGTATTACTGAAAAGTATTTATTTTTATATATATTTTTTTTTTTCTGGTTGAAATAAACATCAATCTTGATATTAACTAAATTCTTTATTTTCTCAGACTACATTTATCTCGACGTTTCAAGCCGCTTGAATTTAGTAAATCCCATTTCAATCTTCGAAATAAACGATAGAGATTAATATTTCAAAACGCTTGAAAATATCAAGTCAAGCCTATAAAATAACGGGCTTGGACTTATGAAGCGGCTTGACTTCTGTCGAAATAAATCGTGAAGCTTCAAATAATGTAACTACGCATGCGCACATCCGCAGTATGTTGCGATGTTACTAAATTCATAACATTAATTAATAATAAAAATAATAATAATAAATAAGTAAATATATCATCACGGCAGACGGCAGGATCGAACCCGATTCCCCAGATTCACGACCAGACACTCAGGCATGCAGCCACGAGACCCCGTGTAATAATAATAATAATAATAATAATAATAATAATAATAATAATAATAATAATAATAATAATAATAATAATAATAATAATAATATTAAATTAATATTAATAATGCACACCCAGCAATGGGTAATATGCCGTGATGATATATTTATTTTATTTATATTAATAATAATAATAATAATAATAATAATAATAATAATAATAATAATAATAATAATAATAGTAAAAATAATAATAATAATAATAATAATATAAGATTTTTTCCACTCCCGATTATTGTTTTTTACCACTTCATTTTCACTGCTAGATATGTCAAGGAATACCGTTCAATCCGGTGAATATTGATACATTAAAAGAAATCTAATGTGGCCAACACATTACCTTCTGTCAGCTATATGAGGCATTTACGAAAATTCTAGTGATCTGGTATCAGTAAACAGATGTTTATCAGGATATAGCTACCGGAATCGATATTTTAAGAACGCAAGTGGTAAACAGAGCAGATCCATAACCAATAAAAAAATTGATTGAGCTAACAAACTGAGCAGTCATACTTTTAACACATTTCCACTTTTAACGCGTGCGCTTCACTTAGATTAGATTCTTTATGAATTCGGTAGATGGATCTGGTAGTTATTGTACAATTTTCGAAGACAGAAATGTTTTACCACTCATGTTTACGAACACAGTCGGTAGATGCGGTATCTACCGGTAGAATTTTCGTAAATGCCTATGTATTTTCTATAAAATCCATGCAGAAAGTTCCTTGCAAAAGATTCTAAATTTCTTGTATGTACATTACCTTTCGACAGTTGTATGTATTTAATACAAATTCCATACAGAAAGTTTCAAGCAAAAAGATCCTATATTTCGAGTAAAATTATAACACAAATATACTATGAATATGTCAACTGACATCTTTCAATTAGATTTTTTTTTAATATAGTAGCTTTTTCTAACATAGCCAGCTAATTTATTAAATTTAATTTTTTTATAAAGTTATAACTCTATATTCATTTAATTTGAAATATAAAATGCAGTCAAATCGCATAGAGAATACAATGTTTTTTTAATATTTATAATAACATTAAATGTTAAAAAATGATATTTAACATCGTTTTTTCAAGAAAAACTGTTAAAATCTTCAAATGCGGGTACTTCCGGTTGACCAATTATAACCAAAATCTAATCAGCTCTTCATATAGAGGCAACGAAGAGGAATACGAAAGAATTATAACGAATAAAACGCTGACATCTGTCACATTTGACACGTCAATGGTAACTTTTAAATGGAAATATTTATGAAATGATGACAATTTGATAGATATCAAATCATATAAGAATTAGCAAATATTTGACACAAGTTTAAAATATCTAACTGTTGGTATTTCACAAAGACGGAGGTAAGTTCAGTTGTAGGGAAGTAAGGACAATCCTTAAGGTGCGTTTACACTATATAACAAAATATGTTATAAAACAATGTTATTTTGTAACTTGTTACAGGTAACTGTTTACATAACAATTTTATATGACATTTGTTATATAACAATGACTTATATTAAACGTCTCTATAACAAGTTACACAACTTTCTTTTAATTTACATCATGGCGCCTGACGAGTCAATCAAAAACACTGTCCATTTCTGCCCACGCGTCGTGCTTTTTATTTCTATATTTAGAATCTTCTTCTGTTGGATCCCAAAGCACCCGTTGCTCTCTATACATGTAAATTAGACGATATATATCTAATTGTCGCCACTTCAAAACAAAATAATACTTATTACTCGTAGAACAACACAGAGCACACTGCACGGACATGTGAGATCAAGCAAGAAGCGTAGAGCTAGTTCAAGTTTTAAGACATGTTACATACTGTAAACAGTCCTGCAACCGTGTAACATGTTAGAAAACAAATGTTATATATATTTTTCTTTGATCTTTACCGACATTGGATGGGAAACGTTATAAAACACGAAAAATGTTATAAAACATCAATGTTTTATAACATTTTCCATTTGATTTTGTAACAAGTTATAAAACATTGTTATATAACACAAAGTTTTATAACTTGTTAAATAGTGTAAACGCACCTTTCGTCGCTAATAGAAACCAATACCTTAACAGTAAAATAAACATACATCCCTACAAACAACCTACTAATAGCCTACTTACGACATCGGGATTGGGAAAAAATATTAAATCTTATTTTAAGATCTTAAAATTTTTACTACTTTTTAAATTATTTGGCAGATTATTGTATATTCGTAAGCCCATTCTATAAGGCGAATTTTTCACAATATTTAATTTGGATTAGGTACATAAAAACTATTATTGATCCTGGTATTGTGACTGTGCAAGACACAAGATTCATAAATAAAGCTCGGATTATATGCAAAATGCATATTTTTACATTTTTTGCATATTACACCTAATTTTTGTATTTTTTGCATATTTCATTGTGATATGCATATTTGTGCATATTTTCTAAATGTTTGGTTATTTTTATCAATTTTAATAAAATTCTAATAATAATTCTTGAATTTTTTTGTGCTTATTTTTAAAATTTACGTTATTTTGTTAATTTCAATAAAATTCTCATATCTATTAAAGAACATAGAAGTCACCGGACCAGTGATACGCCGCCAAAAAATACCCAGAATTTCATTTATGGCTGTAATTTCCTAATCCTAATCCCTTACAGAAAAAGTAACGGTCATTCTAGCTTTAAATATTTCAGTCGGTTTCATTATCTTAGTATAGAGAGGAGCTGGAAAATGTGCATCACTTACAATTACATTTTGAAACCATTCATTTATATTTTACCTACGGAACAGTAACGTATTTAAAATAATGGCTTCTAAATTATTTGCGTGTATTCATTCATCCCTACCCCGAACTGTCTATAGACGGCGACAATATTTTCTGTAAACCTTGTGGCAAATCGGTAAGTTGTTTAACATACATTTGTTTTTAATAACAAATTTAATTGATTTTATTTGTTATTTAATAGATAACCAGCACAAGAAAGTACCTGATTGACCAGCACTGCAGGAAATACGTTGAATGTATCGCAGACATCCATACGGCACGGGAATCTTTGTTAGTTCATTCAAGAAAAACCGAAGAGGATACATTTAAGTTCGATTTATATCACGCCATACTTGCATCGAACATTCCGTTACATAAGTTATGTAACCCTAGTTTTAGGATCTTCCTTAAAAAGTATTGTAAAAAGAGTATTCCGGATGAAAGTACGTTATGGAAAAGAACTTTAGATACATGTTACGCTGAAACTTTGTCCAAAATTAAGACACATTTACTCGTAGAAAATAATTTCTATTACTTATATTATTGTTGATGAAACTACAGATGTATGCGGTCGATATATAGCAAATTTATTAATGGACCTTTTCAATTTAACGGCTATGTCTTTCTATCGCTACAAATAGTAAGAAAATGGCGCGAACAACTGCCAGTTGGGCTGTCAAACGAAACGTCAAAAATATTGCAGTGATTAAAATACCTGTTTTCTTGGTGAAAATTTGTCAGGCGTTTTAGCTCCAATAAAAGATTTTATAACTTCTTTCCGGATGTTTTTTAAAGTTGTCAAAGATTTTTCTCACATTTTACGTGTAAATTTTTTTAGAAACAAACGTCATAGATTTCAATTGTTCTTACTATGCGCAACTCCCCATTCCGCATATCTTGTATCTCTTTAAATGAAGAAGGTCCATTGGTATTTTATCTGAAAATTTTGTAGCAAAACCTTATTTAATTGCAGTTAAAGAATTAGAAAAAACGAATAACGTAACTATCAGTAGATTTATACAAGAAAATTTGACTAATATATTTTTGCCAAATGCTGTACCATTCGATATAATCGTATTGTTGCTAACTGATGGTGCTACATACATGGTAAAGGCTGGAATACATTTAAAAGTATTTAATACATTGTACTTGCGTCGCTAACGGAATAAATAGAGTCGTCGAAGAAATACGAAATCAATATCCGTTAGTAAACAATTTAATTAATAATATGAAAAAGTTTTTATTAAAGCTCCTGTAAGAGTTAAAATATATAGAGAAATTCTAACAGATGTTCCACTTCCCCCTAAACCTGTAGTTACACGATGGGGCACATGGCTTGACGCGGCTTTGTTTTATTTCAAATTTTTACAACAAATTTAAGAAATAATGACAAAATTTAATGATGATTCCTCTGCGGCAATGAAGGGTACAAAAAAATATTAAATGATCCACAAATAGGCCAAAACTTGAGTTTTATTAATAACAATTATAAATTAATTATTGAGACAATGACAAAATTAGAAAGACAGGGAGTACCTTCAAATGAATCAGTTAAATTAGTAGCACAATTAAAGTTAACTGTTAATGAAGCACAGGGGCTTATTGGTCAATCAGTATCAAAAAAGTTCTCAAAAAAAAACTTTTGAATTAAAAGTTTTGGATGGGGAATTTTCAGACGAGCTAAGAATTGACCATCAAATATTGTCATCATTAAAATATGCCCCTATTACATCTTTCGACGTAGAACACAGCTTTTCTATATATAAACACATGCTAAGTGACAGAAGGCAATCATTTAAAATGGGTAACTTGGAATAACATTTAATTATTAATGCAAATGAATTTATATTCCGTAGTTCGTAGTAATAGATTGTAAATTTCTGTAAATAATTAACATTAAGCATGTCAATATAACTGTATTTATAAGCAAATAAATTTGTTATAAACATTATTTTGTTTATATTTTACATAATAAAAATAATTCTATACTGTATTTAAACTTTATGTAGATATTACAACTGATAATGTAGAGAGGTAAGTATTTTTTTGCTATATTTTTTTCTATTCTTGTTCTGCATATTTTGCATATGTTTTTACATATACTTTCCTTGCACATAAATCCGAGCTTTAGTTATTACATTTATTTTAAACGTGAAGAGACATCAGTTATAAAATATTTGAACTACAACAGGAATGAGGAAGTAAATTTGTGAATTGTAAAGGTAAATTTACATACTGTATATCAACGTTTTTTCCATGTAAAGTATTATTCACGAAAGGTGACTATTCAAGGTTATTTATGAGCCGTCTGATATAATATTACTTGTATATAACTTCACTGCATTTCGTACCCATAGGCGTGCAACGCGAAATATTTATGGCTACATTTTAACTGCAAAAATAAATGTATATTATTTGAAAATTTAGTTTCTTTTTAAATAATGCCTTTCTCAAAGTTTGATCTTCTTCATCTACGGTTTTGCATAAAACAAAAATATAGACTTGACGTAAACCTTAAAATAATAATTTGATTTGTATGTCAACGCCACTGGATAAATATTAGTACAGAGGGCAGTATAGTAGATAATTACATGTCTGTAACTCTACGACATACGCCACTGCTGTTTTAGTGTGTTAGAAAGTAATGGTGCTATTTACGTATATCTATCACACCACACAAATTCAGTAGACATACGTCAAATAATCTTTCTCTTTCTAATACAAAATGTTGCTAAGCTAGCTACTGCTAAAAAATGCTGTGTATTCTTTCTTCGAACAAATGACCTTGAATAGTCATCTTTCGTGAATAATAGTTTAATTTGATGTATTTCATGCAATTTAAGGTATAATTATTGTAAATTAACCTTTAGAAATCAGTGCCATTTATTATTTGAATAGTAGTAACTACATTAGGAATGCAGGAGTGAATTCTAAAGGTGAATATACATCCAACATATCAACGCATTTTCAATGTATTTCATACAATTAAAAATGAAGTTAGTGTGAATAAGCTTTATAATACAGTGACACCTTTTATACAAATTATAATGCAAACATTCTATAAATTAAGTTGAATTATATTCATTACTAATCAAATTTAGGTTATGAAATATATGTTATGAGTGTTATAATACAAATGTAACCTATTTAATTATTTTCTTGTGCTATTATTGCGTCGAATATATCCAGCAATGCTTCAGTAACAATTCGTTTGAAAGTTTCATCTTTTATAAAGTATTCTATTGATGTTTCCGCATTACCAAACATCATTTTTTCCATTGCACTGTCGCCGAGTACGACTTCGTTTAATTTTTCTTTTGGAAGACATATCAGAAGATGTGGTGAGATCAAAACGTCAGTGTTTTGTGAAGGATACGTTAATATATTTGTGATTTCGTTTGCTACAAGTGTTGTTTATTGTTGTGGACAGTTGTACTGCGCAGACGGGCGGACAAACAGACATTGTTGTGGTGATCATGGAGCTGTTGAACTTGCATTTCTCGGTGACAACACGATGTAAAGATAGAACAACAGTATCTCCCGTCTATATTTACAAATATTAAATTTTGGGTACATGTGTAGAAAATTACGTACATTCAAAAAATAAAAATACGTCGACTTTGTGTCTTTACCCAATTTAAGGTGTAACGTCATTTCCGGCTAAACCATCAAGTTTAGAACATAATTGCAAATGACAAAAATTGTATAGAATCTAAAGTTATGTACGATGCAAAGATACATTTCCTCCTATTTGACCTAGTTTTAGGAGTGGAAAATTTACACTTTTCTTATTTTTAATAATTGAGAAGCATACACAGATAAATATGTAGATTCCAAAATAGGTATCAAAAATTTGTATCTCCACCCATTTTAGGGTGTGATATCGTTATCTTGTAAACTATCAACTTTACGCAAAAATGTCATATAACAAAATTTATAGACAATCAAAACCTGTGTAAGATACATCCAAAATTTGTTTAGATTTGGAGCTCCAAGTTGAAGTTGTATAATTTTATCAGCTACTGATATTTTTATTTCCAATTATTAATAACTGTTTCTTTAGGATCAATGAACTGCATTCAGCTCTCGGGTGTGACAACTACAGAAATCGTGGAAATTCCGGACCTGCTGGACCTGGAAAACATCTCCAACGACTCGCCAGATTTCCTTTCATTCTAGCGCCGATATCTCCTAAACTGATTGGAATTCCTCATCGATTTGAACTCTACGTGGAGTTCTACGTCCATATTTAAGTTAGCTTTTAAAAATTAATTAGGGCCTGTGTTATTGAGTTATAAAAAAAATTAGAATGTGCTTACATTTTATTGGGTGGTAATTATTGAAAAATACATTGTATTTGTTTTAAAACGAATAAAACTTATAAAATAATATATTTTATTTTACAACCCTTATTATTGATTCTTATACAATCAGCAATTTTCAATAAAATTCGACAAGAGGGTGCCCATCGTTTTTGAAAAATTATAGCGTGCCTAGATGCTACCTAAAAGAAGCATCCATGCACGGTTTAAAAGAATTTCCCAGTGCTCTTTGCATTCCTGTTATCCTGATTCCATCAAAAATTTTCAACAAAATTGGTGCTACTTTAAGAATGCTTCATCCATGCACATTAAAAATTTTTTGACCGTGCACAGATGCTACTTTCAGGTAGAATCTATGCATCTTTTTCAATTTCGACTGGGAATTTTTTTTTGAGTTAGACATGGCAACTCTTAAATTCGACCCCAAGGATTTCGAATCCGGCGTCCTAATTGGGATTTGACGCTTAGATCTTACGTAATTCGTGTTTGTTATAATTTACCTGTCATGTATGTTACCCGCAATTTTTATATGAATGCATTTTTAAATAATTAATTAAAATATAAAATTTCAAATCTTTAAGTCCGTTAGTTTAGAAAATATTTTAAAAATGTCGATTTTTTTCAAGTAAAGTACCCCTTCTGTACCCTCCAGAGATTTGGTAATTTTTATACGAATGCATTGTTAAATATAATAATACTTTGGATATAAAATTTCAAATTTCTAACTCTGTTAGTTTAGGAAATATATAAAAAGTCGAATTTTTCATCGTGCATAGATGCTACCTGAAAGTATCCAGTAAGGGGTGTTTACATGAAAAAATTTCAGATATATTTAATTATTTCCTGTACTATAAGAGAAAAATTTAAAACTTTATGTGAGTTAAGTAACAATGCATTCATAAAAAATTTACCAAAATTCTGGCGTACCCGGTAAGGGGTGTTTACACAATAAAATTTAAGATATATCTAATTATTTCCTGTACTATAGGACATACAAATTTAAAACTTTGTATCTATGTTAGTTGGCTGACAATGCATTCAAAAAAAATTCTAGGGTAGCACCTGTCGGAAAAAGTGTGCCCATCATTTCTCTAGAAGTCCTGCATAGATGCTACTTTCAATATACCTAATGGGAATTTTAATCCAGTAAAAAAGAAGCATCCATACACCAAATTTTCTAAAATATCGTGCATAAATGCTTTTTTTAAACGCAGTGAATCGTGCATAGGATCCTATATTTGATGTACCTTTTAAGAATTTTAATCCAGTAAAAAAGAAGCATCCATGCACCAAATTTTCTAAAAAATCGTGCATGAATGATTTTTTTTTTCGCAGTGAATCATGCATAGGATTCTATATTTGATACATCTATTAAGAATTATAATCCTGTAAAAAAAAAACATCAATGCAACAATTTTCTAAAATATCGTGCATGTATGCTTTTTTTACACGCAGTGAATCGTGCATAGGATCCTATATTTGATATACCTATTAGGAATTTTAATCCAATAAGAAAAAAGCATCCATGCACCAAATTTTATAAAATATCGTGCATGGATGCATTTTTTTAAACGCAGTGAATCGTGCATAGGATCCTATTTTTGATATACTTATTAGGAATTTTAATCCAGTAAGAAAGATGCATCCATGCACCAAATTTTCTAAAATATCGTGCATGGATGTTTTATTTTAAACGCAGTGAATCGTACATAGGATCCTATATTTGATATACCTATTAGTAATTTTAATCCAGTAAAAAAGAAGCATCCATGCACCAAAATTTTTAAAATATCGTGCATAGATGCTTTTATTAAACGCAGTGAATCGTGCATAGGATCCTATATTTATTATATCTATTAGGAATTTTAATCCAGTAAAAAAGAAGTATCCATGTACCAAATTTGCTAAAATATCGTGCATGGATGCTTTTTTTAAAATGCAGTAAATCGTGCATAGGATCCTATATTTGATATACCTATTAAGAATTTTAATCCAGTAAAAAAGAAGTATCCATGCACCAAATTTTCTAAAATATCGTGCATGGATGCTTTTTTTAAACGCAGTAAATCGTGCATAGGATCCTATATTTGATATACCTATTAAGAATTTTAATCCAGTAAAAAACAAGCAGCCATGCACAAAATTTTCTAAAAAATCCTGCATAAATGATTTTTTTAAACGCAGTGAATCGTGCATAGGATCCAATATTTGTTATACATATTAAAAAATTTAATCCAGTAAAAAAGAAGCATCCATGCACCAAATTTTCTAAAAAATCGTGCATGAATGATTTTTTTTCAACGCAGTGAATCGTGCATAGGATCATATATTTGATATACCTATTAAGAATTATAATCCAGTAAAAAAGAAGCATCCATACACCCAATTTTCTAAAATACCGTGCATAAATGCTTTTTTTAAACGCAGTGAATCGTGCATAGGATCCTATATCTGATATACCTATTAGGAATTTTAATCCAGTAAAAAAGAAGCGTCCATGCATCAAATTTTCTAAAATATCGTGCAAGGATGCTTTTTTTTAAACGCAGTGAATCGTGCATAGGATCCTATATTTAATATACCTATTAGGAATTTTAATCCAATAAAAAAGAAGCATCCATGTACTAAATTTTCTAAAATATCGTGCATGGATGCTATTTTAAATGCAGTGAATCGTGCATAGGATCCTATATCTGATATACCTATTAGGAATTTTAATCCAGTAAAAAAGAAGCATCCATGCATCAAATTTTCTAAAATATCGTGCAAGGATGGTTTTTTTTAAACGCAGTGAATCGTGCATAGGATCCTATATTTGATATACCTATTAGGAATTTTAATGCAGTAAAAAAGAAGCATCCATGCACCAAATTTTCTAAAATATCGTGCATTGATACTTTTTTTTAAACGCAGCGAATCGTGCATAGGATCCTATATTTGATATACATATTAGGAATTTTAATCCAGTAAAAAAGAAGCATCCATGCACCAAATTTTCTAAAGGAGCGTGCATGGATCCTATGCACGATTGACTGCGTTTAAAAAAAGCATCCATGCACGATATTTTAGAAAATTTGGTGTATGTATGCTTTTTTTTACTGGATTAAAATTCCCATTAGGTATATTGAAAGTAGCATCTATGCAGGACTTCTAGAGAAATGATGGGCACACTTTTTCCGACATGTGCTACCCCAGAATTTTTTTAATGCATTGTCAGCCAACTAACATAGATAAAAAGTTTTAAATTTGTATGTCCTATAGTACAGGAAATAATTAGATATATCTCAAATTTTATTGTGTAAACACCCCTTACCGGGTACGCCAGAATTTTGGTAAATTTTTTATGAATGCATTGTTACTTAACTCACATAAAGTTTTATTTTTTTTTTCTCTTATTGTACAGGAAATAATTAAATATATCTGAAATTTTTTCATGTAAACACCCCTTACTGGATACTTTCAGGTAGCATCTATGCACGATAAAAAATTCGACTTTTTATTAATTTCCTAAACTAACAGAGTTAGAAATTTGAAATTTTATATCCAAAGTATATATTTAACAATGCATTAATATAAAAATTACCAAATCTCTGGGAAGTACAGAAGGGGTACTTTACTTGAAAAAAATTTGACTTTTTTAAAAATATTTCCTAAACTAACAGAGTTAAAAATTTGAAATTTTATATCCAAGGTAATTATTTAACACTGCATTCGTATAAAAATTACCATATCTCTGGAGGGTACAGAAGGGGTACTTTACTTTAAAAAATCGACATTTTCAAAATATTTTCTAAACTAACGGATTTAAAGATTTGAAATTTTATATTTTAATTAATTATTTAAAAACGCATTCATGTAAAAATTGCGGGTAACATACAGATAAATTATAACAAACACGAATTACGTAAGATCTAAGCGTCAAATCCCAATTAGGACGCCGGATTCGAAATCCTTGGGGTCGAATTTAAGAGTTGCCATGTCTACCTCAAAAAAATTTTCCCAGTCGAAATTGAAAAAGATGCATAGATGCTACCTGAAAATAGCACCTATGCACGGTCAAAATTTTTTAATGTGCATGGATGAAGCATTCTTAACGTAGCACCAATTTTGTTGAAAATTTTTGATGGAATCAGGATAACAGGAATGCAAAGAGCACTCGGAAATTCTTTTAAACCGTGCATGGATGCTTCTTTTAGGTAGCATCTAGGCACGCTGTAATTTTTCAAAAATGGTGGGCAACCTCTTATCGAATTTTGTTGAAAATTGCTGATTGTATAAGGATCAATAATAAGGGTTGTAAAATAAAATATATTATTTTATAAGTTTTATTCGTTTTAAAACAAATACAATGTATTTTACAATAATTACCACCCAATAAAATGTAAGCACATTCTAATTTTTTTTATAACTCAATAACACAGGCCCTAATTAATTTTTAAAAGCTAACTTAAATATGGACGTAGAACTCCACGTAGAGTTCAAATCGATGAGGAATTCCAATCAGTTTAGGAGATATCGGCGCTAGAATGAAAGGAAATCTGGCGAGTCGTTGGAGATGTTTTCCAGGTCCAGCAGGTCCGGAATTTCCACGATTTCTGTAGTTGTCACACCCGAGAGCTGAATGCAGTTCATTGATCCTAAAGAAACAGTTATTAATAATTGGAAATAAAAATATCAGTAGCTGATAAAATTATACAACTTCAATTTGGAGCTCCAAATCTAAACAAATTTTGGATGGATCTTACACAGGTTTTGATTGTCTATAAATTTTGTTATATGACATTTTTGCGTAAAGTTGATAGTTTACAAGATAACGATATCACACCCTAAAATGGGTGGAGATACAAATTTTTGATACCTATTTTGGAATTTACATATTTATCTGCGTATATACCTAAAATTTGGCTTCTCAATTATTAAAAATAAGAAAAGTGTAAATTTTCCACACCCAAAACTAAGTCAAATAGGAGGAAATATATCTTTGCATCGTACATAACTTCAGATTCTATACAATTTTTGTCATTTGCAATTTTGTTCTAATGTAACACGAGGGGGGGTCTCTGAAGCTGACTTATAATACTGATGATACTAATGATGATAATTCCCAACGATGATACACTTACTGACTGGTGGACGCTTTGATGGCTGACACTTCACTTTAACACTTTAACTTTACACTGATGAACACTACGGACATGAACACATACTTGGTGATTTAATATAACTAACTAATTTTATTTACAATTAAACTAAGTGATTACATTATTATTAATTAAACATAGCCTAACGTGTTACATATTGTAACCTGGCGGGCGGGCGTTCCGCACACGCGCCCCAAAACTAAAACACTACATGTTCACTCTCACGAGTATCTGAACCGATTCTTCCATGTTTATCCCATGGCTAACTAATACCGACTATATAAAACAAAAACGCTATCTCCAGGACAGGATTATCTTAGGGGTATGAGGTGCATAGGCAAGGGCATCCATAGTCACGTACGCATACACAATAATTTCTAGACTTAATTATCAACAAATAAATGTCGTGACTATCATAATACGATAAGAATTTCTAAACTGAATTTTGACATTTATATCTTAACAGATAAACAACGTTAAAATATGAATATTGAAACTATAATTTAGAAGAGTTTATAAAAAGTTATTTTTATATTTTGCGTTCATAATGAAGTCATTACGATACGCAATTGCGTATCGTAATGACCTTCATTTCGATACGCAATTTTTTGTTTTAGACGGTTGGTACTAGATGACGTTTCTTTAACCCATTTTTACCTAATTTATTTTTAGTTAATTGACAATTCATTTTAATAATATAATGTCGTTATTATTATTATTTTTTATTTAGAGAAGATTATTTACATGAAAATGTACAAATATAATCACAAATTGAGTAAGTAAATGTTAATATAATGTTCGAATTAGTCCACATAGATGGACCTAGTAGTACTAAAAATTTGTAGATTGAACCTTTGAACGATAGAAAATTATTTTTAATTAATTTTAAAGCAATTTTTAATTCAAATATAAGAAAAAATAAAAATTTCCTGTACACTGAGGCTGAAAGGGTTAAATTGTCAAACGTCAAAGCTGGAAGATAAGAAATTTCAATATAACCTCAAAATTTTTTTACATAATTAATCACTTTATTTAATGAATATAATAATAATACATATTTTCTTCTTACTTTGCATTTCAAAATAAGCAATCAAAACATTCTCTGTTACGCCTTTGACATTATTTTCTTTACACCATGTGTCAAAATTTGCAAATTCTTTCTCATAAATCTTGCGCGATTTTTTAGGAAGTAGATTATTTCCTGTAGTCTGAGCTATATTACGTAGCTCAGGCGGAGTGCAACTGATTTCATCTTCCATGATTACACTAAATTCACTTAAATTTGTTCGTAAATATTGAAATGACATGAACTTTCAAATAATAATTGAATGTGGTCAATTCAATGTTACCAACTACAACATTTCACTTACAAATTTCCCTAAATCAACTCGGTTTAATATTAACAGTTTTTTTAAATATTTTAGTTTGTAGAAGGTGCAAAATATAAAAAATAGTATAAAGAACTCATTTTATAAGACTTTTTTTCGCACTTGTCAATTAGAAAACTCGCTGACGCTCGTTTTCTAAATTTTGACGCGTGCGAAAAAAACATGTCTTATAAAACACGTTCTTTAATATACTATTATCTGTTATTGCGCTTACCCTCGCCTTGTCACATTATCCTCCCCTTAAGACATAAATATATCGCAAAATCGATATATTTATTCATAAATCCTGAACTGAAGATAGTTTCCAAATTCTGCAACCTCAGAACATAAAACACATACATAAAACAAATAAAACATAAAACATCACCCATATTACACATATGAGACAAAGCATAAAACATAGAATACAAAAAAAATTGCAAAACTGGTACAAATGTACAAACACAATTAACATAATACGATAAAACACACAAAAGGTATAAAACCTAAAACATTTCAAAAGCAAAAAGCTTACCAACATAAAACATTATAAACATAATGTAAACACAATAAAAACGAAAAACGTTTTAACAAATTACAAATTCAAATCTCAAATGCTAAAAAGGAAAAGGGTATTTTATTTTCCTATCTAATTAAAATTACTAATCTAACATGCAACTTAACTAGCCAAAAAAACTAAACACTAACAAAAATCGTCATATAATCGTCATAAATGAAAACAACACAAAGGTCACTGCACTGAACGAGGGAGGGGGGTGTTCACACCTAAGCGGTCTAAGGGATGGCACTACAAAAAAATTGGGAACACTTCTGCAAGCGATAACGTCGTTCCTCGAATGTAACACGATATCACCAGTGGCGTGCCCTCCATGGGTGCGGCGTAAAACTTGCACAGGTGGGCATGCTAAGTTGTTCTCTCCGACGTTCATGCCCAAGTCGCCATTCTCGATGTCCTCTTCATTGACCATTTGCAGATCCATTTCGTGCAGGTTGTCGTCATATACTGTGTTCATGTCCAGTTCATCAGCTACTTCGCTGTGATCTTCCTCAGTCTCACATTTCGCTGTTTCCTCCGGTAGGCAATTCTCTTTAATCATTTTTCCTTCTTGTACGCCCTTGTCACTCGCTGTGACGACTATTGTCGGACTTTCCGGTCGTGGTATGTCTACCACCGCAAAACGATCCTCTATTGCCAGCAAGGACTCAATTTCTTCTAAACTGATCCTCCCTACTGGCAACTCGTGCACTCCATGCCCTGGAGACAACGAATCTAACGGCGCCTGCGGTGCATAAACCTGGTGCGCCCATGCTGAACCATAAAAACTTGGCGCACAAGTCGGAAAAAATGATGGTGGTAATATGGTGCGTCCTGCATAGGTTATTTCTAACCAACGCACCATATCTGTGGCAGTGGTAGGCCGCTTACACAAAGGAATTTCAAAATACAACTTCCTTGCCTTACCACTGAGCCTGAACACTATTGCGCTGCCGAGAAAAACTTCATCCCAGCCGTATCGTCTGCTGGCTGCTGCCATGTTCTGGATATATTCTCCCACTCTGCCATCACCAGAGAACGTATTTATTTCAAGTAATACGTCAAGCATATCTGGTGACGGCTGATACGGCCTGGGTTGCTGTATCATCGCTGGTGTCGTGGTCGTAAATGTGTACATATTGTACACCAAGTACCCTCTCCTCGGTCACAAACTAATAATTCTAAAACTAATAACGTAAGATCTTTTCGGATGAATAAGAGTAAATCATTACTCTCATTATCCTACCGACTGCGCCACTGTAACACGAGGGGGGGCCTCTGAAGCTGACTTATAATACTGATGATACTAATGATGATGATTCCCAACGATGATACACTTAATGACTGGTGGACGCTTTGATGGCTGGCGTCCACGGCTTGTGAGAAGGAAGAACATACAGACACTTCACTTTAACACTTTAACTTTACACTGATGAACACTACGGACATGAACACATACTTGGTGATTTAATATAACTAACTAATTTTATTTACAATTAAACTAAGTGATTAAATTATTATTAATTAAACATAGCCTAACGTGTTATATTTTGTAACCTGGCGGGCGGGCGTTCCGCTCACGCGCCCCAAAACTAAAACACTACATGTTCACTCTCACGAGTATCTGAACCGATTCTTTCATATTTATCCCATGGCTAACTAATACCGACTATATAAAACAAAAACGCTATCTCCAGGACAGGATTATCTTAGGGGTATGGGGTGCATAGGCAAGGGCATCAATAGTCACGTACGCATACACAATAATTTCTAGACTTAATTATCAACAAATAAATGTCGTGACTATCATAATACGATAAGAATTTCTAAACTGAATTTTGACATTTATAACTTAAACAGATAAACAGAGTTAAAATATGAATATTGAAACTATAATTTAGAAGAGTTTATAAAAAGTTATTTATCTGTAATTGCGCTTCCCTCGCCTTGTCACACTAAAATTGATGGTTTAGCCGGAAATTACGTTACACCTTAAATTGGGTAAAGACACAAAGTCGACGTATTTTTATTTTTGGAATGTACGTAATTTTCTACACATGTACCCAAAATTTAATATTTGTAAATATAGACGGGAGATACTGTTGTTCTATCTTTACATCGTGTTGTCACCGAGAAATGCAAGTTCAACAGCTCCATGATCACCACAACAATGTCTGTTTGTCCGCCCGTCTGCACAGTACAACTGTCCACAACAATAAACAACACTTGTAGCAAACGAAATCACAAATATATTAACGTATCCTTCACAAAACACTGACGTTTTGTTCTCACCACATCTTCTGATATGTCTTCCAAAAAAAAAAATTAAACGAAGTCGTACTCGGCGACAGTGCAATGGAAAAAATGATGTTTGGTAATGCAGACACATCAATAGAATACTTTATAAAAGATGAAACTTTCAAACGAATTGTTACTGAAGCATTGCTGGATATATTCGACGCAATAATAGCACAAGAAAATAATTAAATAGGTTACATTTGTATTATAACACTCATAACATATATTTCATAACCTTAATTTGATTAGTAATGAATATAATTCAACTTAATTTATAGAATGTTTGCATTATAATTTGTATAAAAGGTGTCACTGTATTATAAAGCTTATTCACACCAAATTCATATTTAATTGTATGAAATACATTGATATGTTGGATGTATATTCACTCCTGCATTCCTAATGTAGTTACTGCTATTCAAATAATAGATGGCACTGATTTCTAAAGGTTAATTTACAATAATTATACCTTAAATTGCATGAAATACATCAAAATACATGGAAAAAACGTTGATATACAGTATGTAAATTTATCTTTACAATTCACAAATTTACTTCCTCATTCCTGTTGTAGTTCAAATATTTTATAACTGATGTCTCTTCACGTTTAAAATAAATGTAATAACAATGCAGGGTAAATTCTTTATAAACGTATGGGAATATTTTCTCACTAAAATATTGAGGTTATTACGTACAAATAAGAAAATATCATTTATGTTTTATTTACATTTTGATGAATTGCATTTGAAATAATACAGACAATAACAATTAAACAAGAAAATATAAATGATGCTGCTGATAATGAAAACCCTGAAAATGCCGAGGAAGAAAAAGAAACAATTCCGTCGTACCTTAAACATTTGGAACAAAGATTATTAGACAATGGGTTTGTGTCTGTAACAGACTCATACGGAAAGAATTAGAATTGAATTGTAATTATTTATTAACTTATAAATTAATATTAAATTAAACTAGCGAATTAGAAAATTTATAATTTCTGTGTTTATGTACTTCCATAATTAATATTTGAGCCTTATAATTTGTGAAATAAATTAAACATTTTCCGACAATAATTTGAGATATAAAAGGTATCCATCATTGGAACTGTTTGTAAACATTGGCCGCGCAAAACGTTTCACACACTTTTTGTTCTTCCCATATAATCACTGAATAAAACCGGATATGTATGTACAAAACTATGAATGTAAAACACTATTCAATATTTATATTAATAAATAATGTACTTACTGTCCTTTTAAATATAATATTTACTGAGACTTTACCAGACGAACTGCTCGAGTTGTTACGCTAAATCTTTGACAGATAACCTAAATTCGTAAAATTGTCCCACTCTCCAACATTAAATTTAATTCCATACAAGTAAAATTTATGCAATAAATTTATACTAAAGTTATAGAGAAAACTTCAGGAAACCAATGGTATATCTTTTGTCACGAAAAAGTCTTTAGGAAGCGAGGAAATTGGCAAAAACTGTCAAGGTCAAAAAATGACCAAAACGGTTTTTATATAAATTAACAATGTACTTCATCAAACTTATGAACACCGAAAAAGAGAATAAACCAATTTTAGTAGAACTAAATACCTTTGAAGATAAAATCCAAATCCTCAAAAATAAATCAAAACTGGGAACAAAACGAATATTTATCGAAAGCGACCTTACTAAAGAGGAAATAAGTGTACAAACATCTATCAGGAAAAGAGCTAGAGCAGAAAAAGCAAAAGGCAACAATGTTAAGATAGGATACAGAAAAATTATTATTAATGGTAAAACACTCAACTGGAACAAATCTGAGAATGGCCTAGAAGAAAACTCAAATACTAAGCCCAAGGAATTTGGACATAGTTCAAAAAACTGATAAACACCCCATGCCAAGATGTACGGAAAAAGACAACTGCAACGGACACGGAATTGCTTAAGGAGATAACAAATAAAAACAATATTTATACAAATATAAAAATAGGAACGTGGAACATAAAAAGTATTAAAAATAAAGAAACAGAATTAACAGATGAATTCGAGAAATCGCAGTTAACTATACTAGGACTAACAGAAACCAAGAAAAAGGGAAAAGGATTAGAAAAACTTAAAGGAGGTCACATATTTATTTACAGTGGGGTACAAGATAATGAGGGTGCTAAAGCAGGAGTGGGATGCATAATTAGACAAAACTGTACACAAGAACTAATAGATTGGAAATGTCACTCTGAGAGAATTTTAAATGTAAAAATAAATCTACATGGAAATAAAACTGAATTTCTAATTATATATGGACCCAATGACGACGAGAAAAAAGATATTAAAGATAAATTCTGGGAGGAGTTGCAATTAATAATCGAAGATATCAGTGAACCTTTTTTTCTATTAGGAGACTTTAACGCAAGAATAGGAAATGACAACAAAGGCATAGAAAGTGTGATGGGAAAACATGGAGAATCAGTTAGAAATAATAATGGTAACAGACTAATAGACTTATGCGTAGTTAATAATTTAGTCATACTAAACTCGTTATTCCAACATAAAGATAAGCATAAATATACTCGAGAAGTGGCAAGCAGAAACGAACGTTCAATTATTGATTATTTTATAACAGGAAGTAAGTACAAAAACAAAGTGCAAGATGTTAGAGTTAAAAGAGGCCATGAAATAGGAAGTGACCATTACCTGCTAGAAATGAAAACCAAAGCTAAACAAATAAATTGTATTAAAAAAACAGAGGTAAAAGAGCAGACGACAGTAAGAGAGAATATAAAAGTACATAAACTAAGAGAAGAAGAAGTAAGACTAAAGTACCAAGAAGAGATAAAAAACAAAATCAATCATTTAGGGGATATTAGTGGTCTTAATGTAGAAGAGATATGGTACCATATAAAAACAATTATTTATGAAGCAACTAAAACGGCTTGTGGCACATATATCCAACAAAATCGGAAAAAACAAACTCATTGGTGGAGCCCAGAAATTAAACAAGAAATTGAGAAGAAAAAACAAAAATGGAAACAATATTTACAAACTAAAACACCGGAGAATTATGAAGTATATAAAATACAACGAAAAATAACAAAAGAATTAATTCAAAGAGCTAAAGATAGTTCTTGGGAAGACTTTGGAAAAAGGATGGAAAATAATTATAGAGAAAATAAGAAACTATTTTATAAAGTTATTAAAACCCAAAAAAATAAGAAAACGGCTACACTAAAGCAAATTAAAGACAAAGAAGGGAATATTCTCACAGATACAGAAAGTATTATGGAAAGATGGGTAGAATATTTTGAAGAGCTCCTAGAGACAAATGAGAAAAGCACCAATGTAACTGCGCAATACCTTGAAGAAGAAGAAGACATTATAAAGAATGAAAAAATAACCGAGGAAGAAATAAAGGAAGCTATTCAAAAAATTAAAGTAGGTAAAGCCGCAGGATGCGACAGTATTAAACCTGAACAAATAAAATATATCGGAGAAGATGGAGTAGAAATGATACACCACCTAATTAACAAAATATGGGCAACGGAACAAATCCCTAACGAATGGAATACTACTATTATAATGACAGTGCATAAAAAAGGAGATAACAGGTTGTGCTCAAATTATAGAGGAATCTCTCTAATTTGTACAATGGCAAAGTTATATGAGAGCATAATAGAAAAGAAACTTAGAATAAAAATTGGAAAAGACCTAGCCAAATCGCAAAGCGGTTTCCGAAAGGGATATTGTATACAAGATCACATCTTTACTATCAGACAACTCATTGAGAAAACACTGACTTTTAACAAAGAACTTTATATATGCTTTATAGACCTAGTCAAAGCATTCGACAAAGTTGATAGAGAAAAATTATGGAAGTCGTTAAAAGATAAGAATGTTGGGAATAAGCTAATAAGAACAATTAAAAGCATATATAATAATACCAAGAATGTGATTCGTACATGCAACAAGATATCTAGAGAATTTACAACACAGAACGGATTAAGACAAGGAGGAAACCTAAGCCCACTACTTTTTGTAATATACCTAGATGAAATAATGAAAAAAGTAAAACCTAAGCTAAAGGAAACAATGATTGGACATTTAAACTTACAACGAATTAAAATTACGGAGTGTGCGTTTGCGGACGATATGGCTATTTTCGGAAGTACAGAGCAAGAACTTCAAGCAAATTTAATTAAATGGAATGAAGAGCTCAAATTGGCAAACATGGAAATAAATGTAGACAAAACAAAAGTAATGTGCATTAGCAAAAAACAGAAGAGGATGACAGTTAACATTAACTCATTACCCCTGCAACAAGTAAATAGTTTTAAATATTTAGGAGGCCTAGTCGAAAATACAGGAAGATATGAGGAAGAAATCAACGCCAGAATCCAAGCAGCTGCAAAATCCTTTTACACACTCAACCCATTAATATACAGCAATAAAAGCCTTTCGAAAACAACCAAATTAACAATTTACAAAACAATACATCAAGCGATTTTACTACAAGGAAGTGAAACGTGGGTGATAAACAAGAGGCAAGAAAGTAAAATACAAGCGTCTGAAATGAAAGTACTTAGAAGAATCGAAGGAATAACCAAGATGGACAGAATTAGAAACGATACAATACGAGAAAGTTTACAAGTAAAATCAACGAAAGAAAAAATCAAAGAAAAACAATTAAAATGGTTTGGACACCTTGCAAGACTACCAGAAGACAGACCAGTCAAAAGCATATGGAAAACACGAGCCACAGGGAAAAGGCATAGAGGTAGACCAGCGAAAACCTGGGATGGCACAATAAATGAAATAATTAAGGAGAGAAATATAACCAAACAAAGAGCTATAGAACTTGCACAAAATAGAAAAGAGTGGAAAGACTTCACAGAGAGTTAAATAACTAAAGATCAATCCTCAACACCCCGAGGGTACTCTGAGGAATCGACTATATATATATATAACAATGTACTTAGTAAATTTACACATAAATTTTCACTTAATATTCACAAAATCACTAACAATAACTTTTCTCTCCATAGTTTGTTGATAACAATTGAATTACTACGGACGGCTGTTATTGGGCGCGGAGTAGTACGCGAGACAAAATAGTGCCAGTTTGAAATAATACATTTGAATTTAAATAAATATGTTTGATATATTTTATTGACAAATCTTGAATATCGTACGGTATGGCCAGCTAAAATATCTTCTTCTCAAGATGTCAAGTGATGTTTTATTGGGTTATATACGAAAGAAACTATGTACACATATATAAAGAAGTGTGCTGAATCTAAATTTGCAATCCCCAGGTCGCTATCTCGATTAGTTTTCGAGATATTCAATGATAAATTGTTTAAATCTATTGACACTTACCGTCACTAACTCGTTGGAATTTCAGGATTTCTGGAAGGATTTAAAAATAATCAAATGTACAATTTCACAGGAATAATCGTTTATTCAAAACAGGATAATACAATGAATAGGATAATATCCATAAACAATTGACACAGGATGTGAAGGATAAAACACGAGTTGGATGGACGGCGTGAACTTGATAAGAAAACAACTTACCCTACCATCAAAGATTTAGGGCGCGATGCTGTCCATCTGTTCGGCCGCAGGGCTCTATCTATATACACGCGCTGTCTTCAGCCAATCGTCGTTCAAGTTGTTCCACAAGTTTAACAACTCCAGAATTACGTCAAGCAATGTCTGTATGTCTGTCCACATGCACGATTCATTTCTTACAGATATCAACAACAATGAAAACACTTGTAACAAACGGAATCACAAATATATTCACGTACCAGCCACAAGAATTTCTCCAGCAATGGAACTTCATTTTCAATTGCTCATAACAACTCAACGGGTACAAATATCGTCAATTCGACTACAGAATCGGATTCCTTGGACTTTAAACAATAAATCACAACATTTTCATCCTTTAAAACTGTTTCATATAAGATTCGGAAAATATTTTGTCGTATGGTGTCCGTTGACGATTTCCATAACCTAAAAAAATGTTTTGGTTAAATTACTATTTCAGAAAACACGAAAATTTATGTAGAATATGTAAAATTAAGTATATAATCTTAATTTACACTTGCGGTAAACCGGTTTCAATATCTGAAACATAATAAATTTACATATCTATTCTAATATTTTCTAATCATTAGTTTTAATTTTTATACCCTCAGAGTCGTGAACGTATTACGTGCATAGTTCTTATATTAGCCCTAGCCGCTGTACACGATTCACTGCGTTTAAAAAGAAGCATCAATGCACGATATTTTAGAAAATTTGGTGCATGGATGCTTCTTTTTTACTGGATTAAAATTCCTATTAGGTATATCAAATATAGGATCCTATCCACGATTCACTGCGTTTAAAAAAAGCATCCATGCACGATATTTTAGAAAATTTGGTGCATGGATGCTTCTTTTTTACTGGATTAAAATTCTTGTTAGGTATATCAAATATAGAATTCTATGCACGATTCACTGCGTTTAAAAAAATCATTCATGCACGATTTTTTAGAAAATTTGGTGCATGGATGCTTCTTTTTTACTGGATTAAAATTCTTGTTAGGTATATCAAATATAGGATCCTATGCACGATTCACTGCATTTAAAAAAAGTATCCATGCACGATATTTTAGAAAATTTGGTGCATGGATACTTCTTTTTTACTGGATTAAAATTCCTAATAAGTATATCAAATATAGGATCCTATCCACGATTCACTGCGTTTAAAAAAAGCATCCATGCACGATATTTTAGAAAATTTGGTGCATGGATGCTTCTTTCTTACTGGATTAAAATTCCTATTAGGTATATCAAATATAGGATCCTATGCACGATATAATGCGTTTAAGAAAAGCATCCATGCACGATATTTTAGAAAATTTGGTAAAAGCATCCATGCACGATATTTTAGAAAATTTGGTGTATGGATGCTTCTTTTTTACTGGATTAAATTTCCTAATAGGTATATCAAATATAAGATCCTATGCACGATTCACTGCGTTTAAAAAAATCATTCATGCACGATATTTTATAAAATTTGGTGCATGGATGCTTCTTTTTTACTGGAATAAAATTCCTAATAGGTATATCAAATATAGGATCCTATGCACGATTCACTGCGTTTAAAAAAAAGCATCCATGCACGATATTTTAGAAAATTTGGTGCATGGATGCTTCTTTTTTACTGGATTAAAATTCTTAACAGGTATATCACATATAGGATCCTATGCACGATTCACTGCGTTTAAAAAAGCATTTATGCACAATATTTTAGAAAATTTGGTGTATGGATGCTTCTTTTTTACTGGATTAAAATTCCTATTAGGTATATTGAAAGTAGCATCTATGCAGGACTTCTAGAGAAATGATGGGCACACTTTTTCCGACAAGTGCTACCCCAGAATTTTTTTTAATGCATTGTCAGCCAACTAACATGGATACAAAGTTTTAAATTTGTATGTCCTATAGTACAGGCAATAATTAGATATATCTCAAATTTTATTGTGTAAACACCCCTTACCGGTTACGCCAGAATTTTGGTAATTTTTTTATGAATGCATTGTTACTTTACTCACATAAAGTTTTAATTTTTTTCTCTTCTAGTACAGGAAATTATTAAATACATCTGAAGTTTTTTCATGTAAACACCCCTTACTGGATACTTTCAGGTAGCATCTATGCACGATCAAAAATTCGACTTTTTATATATTTCCTAAACTTACAGAGTTAGAAATTTGAAATTTTATATCCAAAATATATATTTAACAATGCATTAATATAAAAATTACCAAATCTCTGGAAAGTACAGAAGCGGTACTTTACTTCAAAAAAATTCGACTTAAATATTTCCATAACTAATAGTTAAAAATTTGAAATTTCATATGCAAGGTAATTATTTAATATTGCATTCGTATAAAAATTACCAAATCTCTGGGGGATACAGAAGGGCTACTTTATTTGAAAAAAAATTCTACTTTTTTTAAAATATTTCCTAAACTAACGGACTTAAAGATTTGAAATTTTATATTTTAATTAATTATTTAAAATTGCATTCATATAAAAATTGCGGATAAAATACATGACAGGTAAATTATAACAAACACGAATTACGTAAGATCTAATCCTAATCCTTGGGGTCGAATTTAAGAGTTGCCATGTCTAACTCAAAAAAAAATTCCCAGTCGAAATTGAAAAAGATGCATAGATTCTACCTGAAAGTAGCATCTATGCACGGTCAAAATTTTTTTATTGTGCATGGATGAAGCATTCTTAAAGTAGCACCAATTTTGTTGACAATTTTTGATGGAATCAGGATAACAGGAATGCAAAGAGCACTCGGAAATTCTTTTAAACCGTGCATGGATGCTTCTTTTAGGTAGCATCTAGGCACGCTATAATTTTTCAAAAATGATGGGCACCCTCTTGTCGAATTTTGTTGAAAATTGCTGATTGTATAAAATACAAATTTTCAACGCTTCCTTTATTCGTCATACATACCAACTGACATTTACCCTTGACTTTTATTTCTGAACCACTATAGTTACTTAACTTTGTTTTAGACTCTACGATCTGAGAATTTAATTTCAATGCTTTAAATTTAGCTAGAGGCATGACATTACATTGAGCACCAGTATCTAATTTCATCCTAACATGTTTAGAACCATTAACTAATATCTCAATAAACCAATCTTTTTCATTTGATTTATATGTAGATGATAATTCCTTGCCATTATTTGTTGTATCTTTCTTTATATTTCCTAAAAATAACAAAGAATCATCATCTTCATTTTCAGACTTACTAACTTCTTCTACAATGTTAATGTTACTAGTTTTACAATACCTCGCATAATGACCTTTTTTATGACATTTTTTACATAACCTATTAAACGCTGGGCAGTTGCGTGGGGGATACGTAAGTCCACAACGTTCACATGAGTAGAACTGGGCTCTTGAAGAGTGATTCGTCCTCTTCTGCTGATGCTGTCATCTGCCATCCGCACGACCACGTAGTTGTCCTCTGCTACCAGTGGTGTGGTCTGTGTGGTCAGCCTGTTGCTGCCCTCTGTCGCTGCAACGTTCAAATTGTCCCATTCTTCTTCTTGATGCTGCCTGTGCATTTTTATTCTCTTGATTGCCCTTGTGAACAGCATGAACCACACGATCTTCCTGTAGCACTTTAACTTGTTCTGCTGCTAGCTCGGCAGCTTTACACAATTGTACACACCTATCCAGTGTAAGCTCACCTTCTCTAAGCAGTCTGTCTTTTAAGTTTTTATTGATGATACCACTTATAACACGATCACGAATCAAACTGTTTTTAAGTTCACCAAATCCACACGATGCACTCAGCTTCTTCAAGTCAGTCAAAAATGAATCGAAATTTTCACCTTCTTTTTGCACTATAGAGAAGAATACATGTCTATCAACACTTTCGTTTGAACGAGGAACACAATAATCTTCAAAAGCTTGGAGAACTGCGGCATAATCACTTTTTTGTGCTGCAGTAAGGTTAAACGTATTAAATTTTTCGATTGCCTCTTCTCCCATTACATGTAGTAAAATAGCCACTTTAATATTATCATCTTTTTCCGCTGCACCTGATGCTATCATATAAAGTTCAAATTTCTGTTTCCACAGTTTCCAATTTTCAGCCAGATTTCCTTCAAAATTTAATGGTTTCGGTGGTTTAAGTGATTCCATTGTTTTTTATTCACACACTTTTTAGGTTAACACTTTAGTTCAAGACGCGCGTTATTTTCACAAAGCTTGTAACTATTATATTTCTATGTAATTCACGACTGCGCCATGTGATGTTTATTATTAATAAAACATAAGTCTATAAAATATTATATTTATTTCAGATATGTTCAGTACACGTAAACATTTTCTGGCCGCGTGATGTGTAGCGTTGGCGCGCAACTGCATCAATGTTGCCAACCTCATGACAGGCATCATCGTAAAAATGTTATAATCGGATTCTAGGGACCTTAAAACGTGCTTATTCACTAAAATCTGGATATGAGATTTTTAGCATGAATTCAATACCTCTCTTAGCGAGAGGTAAAAAGAGGAGGTACCTATTTTAAAAAACAAATCGCACAACTGAAAATTTTGTATTATGGAAGTGGTGTCACCAACCCTAGATCTTAAATTTAAATGAGGCAAAGAAAATGACGTATTAAATTGTCAAAAATTCGTAATACGTTAACGCCGCAGACTTTTCTAAATGTCGGTAATATAGGTAATATAATTTAACATTGCCGGTAAATTGATACTATTTTCTTCCGTGGAAGGTGATTTTGATCATAAACAGAACTTTCTCTATTCACGTGGCTTTCAATAATTCTAGATCATTCATTTATTTCAATGCTTGAATTTATGTTTTTATTTCCATTATTTACAATAAAATGACAGAAATATGAGAAAGTAAATTATGACCTGTAATTCTTTATATAAATTGTTTCCCCACAGATCAGAATTAATAAAGTTTATACATATAAATTTTATTTAGAAAAATATGAAACGAAAAACTAGCATTCGTCATAAGTATAACAAATTAATGTTGTCATGTAATGAATAAAAACTGTAAAAAATATTGTTATTTTCTTCTCCCTCTCATTCACTAATATTTCCAACATTTATTTTTTTATTTATGTTCTTAGACCTGGTTTACATGTTCAAGTACATTTAGTTCCAAAGAAAATAAAATCACTTTCGGAGTGTATGATCTATTTCAAAGTTAAAAGTTACAATATTATTTTCCAAATATAAGTGACTTCATCGGTATGTTGTTACAGTTATTGCGTAATGTATGCAGCCAATTGTATAATATAGTACAAATATGTAGTGTAATAATCATATGAGAACTGTATTATTGACGGAGACAGAATTGAAGTAGGATTTGACAGGTTTTTGTTTTGAGTAGTCAATTTTGTTTTTTCTCTGGTAATAAATGTCATTTTTATTGTAAACTTTGTGCATCAAGTCAATAAAGGGACTTCTTTGTCGTTTATCCAACAATAAGTGACAATGAAGAGAAGAAAAAGTATAAGAAGCGTGAATTGAATTGTACGAGTATTGGGATTTTCAAGTATCAAGAGATGGCGCTGATCGCATTAAACACTGGTACACTTTTTGTTGACGTGTGTCAGCGTAGCATTTCTGTCAATTGTATTTCTTTAGTTTTCGTATTATTTTCCCATTTATTAGTATTTCTTATTTATAATTCCAGTATGTATAATAGAGTTTTTGTAGTCATATAGTTGTAGTTTCATGTAAATGTCAAATGTGTACCACTGTTTGTAGTTCTAATAGTCGCCGCTAGTTAGCGTTTTCTTATTTGAAAATCCCAATAGAAATTATTGCCAGCTAAATTCAAGGACTTAAGATTATGAACTTTAGAAAATTTTAGAAATGAAGAATGTGATAAATATCAGATCTGCTTATAAATTACCTTAGGATTGTATAATGTTTCGTTTCTTAGTATTATTATATAAATCAGTCCTACTAAGAAAATTTATTATTAAAATGAATAAAATATTATTTATGAAACGTGTTTATTATTTATATTATTATAATTATATTTATATTATTTACTTAATTTCAAATTGTTTATATTTTTATAGTTGGAATAAATTAGCCATCTATATTTTAATAGGCGAAATGCGACATGGGTACGGTTATGTAGCGATCTATAGTGAATTATTCATACTCTCCATCCTGTCCCTATTCGTCCCACATTATAAATGGTAGCATTGTGTGGTCGGGAAACTTCGGGTCTGGTGGTGGGGATAACTTTAGAACTTGTAGCATTTGGGAGGCATAGCATTATTAGCATAAATAAATACATACAACAAATATATCTTCCACCGATAATATTCTAACACAGAAAACAGTATATGATTATGTAGCAATAGAAGCAGGCAGTCCAATAGTAAGCATACTGTAGAACTGGAACAAAACTATCTGAAATTTCCGTTTCTTATATTCTTATCGATGTGTAAATACCTTGAGATTCTGCTTGCAGTAAATCAATTGTAGATGATTACAGACAATGTTACAGGTTTTGTAATCGTATTTCGGTATAGTAGCTCATTAATTTTACAAAACACAGTATTTTAAAGTTTATTTCTCCAATGAGCTAAAATCAGAACATCAGAATCTTGTAGCTGTGCACTGCATAAGTATATAAATAAATTAACGTACTGTTCTTAGAAAAATTTCGCTGTTGAAAATTAAATGCTACCACGACAACATCCATCAGCTGATTACTTAACCAGATGATATTCCAATATTTGTGAAAATGGCATGTGATGTAATTTTTGTAATATGTCACTTATTTAATTGTTTATTGTGATTATTATTAGTATAATATATCCTTTATTCTATTATTCTTAAAATATTGTTATCAATAAAACTAATGGAAACATATCACATCATATCCGTATCATCATATTGTTAATTTTATATTTAAGGTTGAAGATCTGTCACCCTGCATAAAATTTTAGTTGAGTAATGCGGATGTCAAATACTTTTCCGATAGAAAACGAAGCGTGTTCGGCTGTCGTCGTAGTATAACTTATGAGAAGTATGAGTTATAAGAAGTATAGGGCGTGATATGTACTCATTTATGGGGCGTAGCATTTCGAAACTGTCGGTAACGACTGGCACGTACTCCTTGAAGCAGGTGGCAGGTAGCCTAGCCTATCGCTCCTCCCTGGCTCCCTGCTCTAGCCTTTAGCCTTACGCTTTCATTATTAATGTTATTATCATTAGAGAAATAATTACTTAATATCCAATATTAAATTAAACATAACGGGTCTCTACTTTTTTTTCTCGAACAGGAAATTTAATGTTAAAATTTGTGCATGGATAAGTATCCAGTTTGTTGTTCAATTATTTCTTATGTACAAGTTAGAAGCAAAAGAAAATATGCGAATTAAGGCAATTATTAGAGTGCCATGAAAAATAAGACAATAATATTTTTTTTTTCTTTAAGCGTATTACAATATTCATATGCCACTGTAAACACACTATAGAAGATATTCACTGTCTTACTAGTACAAAAATGTTGTTATTATTGTACTAGTAAAAAAATGTTAGCGTGTTTGTTCACCGCTGGCTGACGGCGGCAGTCGCTACAGCACAGCAACACACATCATATTGAAAATTGGCCGCAATAGCTGAATTCAACACAAAAAGACCGCTTTCTTCTCCTAATAACATAATTTACAAATGTTTGTTGTTTCTGACATATCTGCCATTTTTTAAATTTTATTCTTATTAGAATAATAGGAAGATTTAATCTAGAAGTAAAAAATTAATCACAAATTCTAATATCAAATGAAATATATGTCAGAAACATCAAACATATATTATTGTCTTATTTTTCATGGCACTTTGATAATTGCCTTAAGTCATGCAATTTCTTTTGCTAGTAACTAGTACATAAGAAACAATTTAAAAACAAATTTGATACTCATCGATGCACATTTTCATTCTGAACATTTTTCTTCATTACACATTTTTTTATAAAATTGATAGGTAAAGCCATATCGCCAAATTAAAGTTTTAACATTGAATTTCCGATATTCGGGAAAAAAGTAGACACTCCGTATGTACTTGTGTGTATGCTTTTTGTTATTGCTTGTTGTGTCGCCTACCCTGTTATCCGACACACAAGCAGCCGTCATTATTGATATATTTACAAAACAACTTTATTGACATAAATTTGCAATTTTTCCATGATTAGATAAAACACATACATATCGGCGTATAAATTTAATATAATAAAACTAAATTAAACGTATGTACACTATTATTCACGAAAGATGACTATTCAAGGTCATTTGTGCGAAGAAATAATACACATCACTTCACAGAAGTAACTTAGCAACATTTTGTATTAGAAAGAGAAAGATTATTTGACGTATGTCTATTTAATTTATGTGGTGTAACAGGTATACGTAAATAGTGACTACTTTATAACAAACTATAAATATTAATGACGTATGTCGTAGAATTACAGATACCTAATTATTTACTACCCATCCCTCTGTGCTAATATTTACCCAGTAGCGTTGACGTTCAAATCAAATTATTATTCTTTGGTTTATAAGTTGTGACGAAATTTTCCCTTAAGGGGTTGCTACACCCTAAAATGAGTATAGTGTGTCACGATACTCCACCTGAATGTTCGGTTGGGAGGCCGCCGGCTTTTAAACAGTGGAGAAGGGCAGGGTTGATAACCACCGGAATGATTAATTAAAGGGAAAAAGGGCGCCACGTAATTTTTAACCCTAAAATTACGAAAATGACAGTACCAGGAAATACTAAAAGGAATGTTACCTACCGTGACGTTGTTACCTGAAAACGACTCGGGCTTGTGAAAAGAAAAGCAAAAAAATTGGTAAAACTGAATTTAATAAACTGCCGGTTAATGCGTGCAGCGGGCACGACACAAATAATGGTATAACCATGAAATTGACAAGTGAAAATAATAAAAATAAACACCCTAGAGATTGACCCTATACCCGTAATCCAGTTCCGGATACCCGCTATACACCTACAACGATCGTTTTTGGTACCAACAACAAAAGTGGGCCGTATAATAAGCCAGTTGACGCAGGCAGACGTCGCCAGATTACCAGCGGCAACAATGAGTAATAATACTAGGTAACTTAAAAATATTGTCAAAAATAATGTTACAAAAAATAATACTTCCTAATACTTGACAGTGTGGAGCTGAAGGCTCTGATAGTATGGTAAATTACAAAAGTTTTTGTTTGTCCAAGATATGAACTAAATAGGACGTGAATATTTGACAGTAAAGATTCAAAAAAGTACATTTAGCAATGTCGCACAACACAGTAATAAATCAAACAAGAAAAAAACTAATGTAGCAATAACGAATCTTAATGAACATTACTTTACTACACGCCAGGGTATAAATTACACTGCTCGTACGAGTTAACCCAGTCCTCAACGGCAACAATGACTTTGCACTAGCATAAGCTGTACTCGGGACAAAACGGAATAGCGATGGTAAAATAACATTAGGTACTTAGCTCGGTGACGTATTCAGGGTTGATAAAGGGCGTTGGAGGCGGCGGATGTCGATGGATGAAGTTGTAGATGCTGGATGTCCCCAACCACACATGTGCCAGGACAGAGCGACCAAATCCTCTCTCGGAGATATGATGTCCAGACGAAACCGTAATGCTCGGGAATCCACCCGTCTCACTACCACCACACACAACTGGACCACAGAACAAGGAAGAATCAGAATGCAAACTCGATGTTGCCGCCTTTGATCTTTTTCAGCACGTTTGCGTAGCGGCGGCCATGTTATTAGAGTAGAAAGTCAGGTCCGTATTTAAAAATTATGTAAACATCATGTCAGGTATGTACTTCCATTATTTTAAATTCATTCAAATGTTATGAATTTACGCATCTGAGTGAAAAGTGCACAATATAATGTAAAGATTTTAATGGTAATTTATTAACGGACATTTACAAAAATGGCAATACTATTATTATTAGTTGGTTTAAAAGGAAACATGAAAGGAGAAATAAATATGGGATATGTGAACAACAGATTTACTTTTTTCTAAAAAATTTATTCATGTCTCCAAATTATAAGTTTTTTGGACTTTGGACATTTAAATTTTTTATTAATAAACTTAAGAGCATAAAATAATCTTAATCTATAATAAAGTTTAATTAAATACGTATGAGGAAAATTTTTACAGGGATGTTGTAAAGAAATTTCCTTGCTCAAATTTATTAATTGTTTTGCAATATCTTTCTGTATGCATATTTGTTCAAATTTACTTTGAAATAAAATTTCAAGTTTAGTAACATATATAACAAAATTATCATCAGGCATCTTTAAATTTCCGAAAGTATTTAAATTTCCACTTTCATAAGCTTTCAAATAACAAAATAATGTTGTATCGTCTAACTCTGCAACATTATGGGCATAGTTTTCTCAAATTGAGCATGTATGGATATTTAAACATTTCTTAATTAGATAACCACATACATAACGTTGAAATTTTGTTGTAAAATGTCGCTTTTTTGGTAATCAACATCGATAACTATATCATTATCACAATTAGAGGAATGTAAAATGGGAGATTCTTCAACATAAACATTATTTTGAATGTCATTTAACTTAAACAACATTTTATCAGTATCACCTTCACAATTTTCCGTACCAGAATGGAATAACTTTACACACAGGAGTTTTTTGAATGATCTTTTAAATTGAATGGCAGTGGGATTGACACAGTTTCCATTTTGTTGACGGATGGCTCCAAAGAAATTTTCTAAACAACCTTGGTTAAGTCGTCTTGTAAACACAAAGGTATATTTATCTTTTAACCAAAAATCCCATAAATGTATGAATCCGTTAATTGTAATTTGTATACAATCTAAAAATTTAATACGACTTGTGATATCAATACCACTTTTATCAATAATTCTTACTTCACTGAAAAACTCAAAACATTCGGTCAAAAATTCTAATTGAAACTGTTCTCCCTTAAAAGCTCTGTTAAATTTTTTTGCATTGGATGTATGAGAAGAGTTCAAAAGATCAAATAATTTGTCAATCATGTCTATAAAATTAGCTGTTGCTTCAGCAGTTCCAGGTATTGCTTCAAATCTCATATATAAGCCTGCTACTACTGTTTGGCTTAGAACTTGAGCGGCAAATTTAACCTTCATTTTTTCAAAATTATTAGGGTAAATATGTGAATTCGTTAATTTGGGCGCAGCTCGTAGAGGGTATTTTTTATCATGGTTGTAAAATTCTTCAATATATTTCCAACAAATTTCCTCACCATTTTTTTTTGCAAAATTATATTTTCTTAAATTATTCCTAACAGTTTTAATTAAGTGCAGAGTATCGAACATATAGATAATTCTTTGTTCATTAACAAAAAAGTATGGTTTTTCCGGAGTTACCTGCAAGATATTCTTAAGCTGAATATTATTTGATCCCATGTCCGATATTAAACCACAAACACTTAAACCAATGTCTTTTAGTTTTGTTACTATGTTGTCTATTATTAATTTTAATTTTTTTGCTGGACATGTTGAGTCCAAACCAACTATCGCATCCAAATTGGTAGCATAAAACAAATTTGCTTTTATACTCATTTCATCCACGCATAATATACAAAGTTTATCTTCAACAGGAAGAATACTAACTTTCATTTGCAGCATTTTAAATAATTCAGGATTGTTTAATCCTGGTTCTACTTTTAAGTTTCTTACAAGTTGCAACAGAGTTGTAGGTGTTGGTAAACAAACTTGTACCATTAATTTTTTTTGTACAACTTTGGACCTGTAAAATACATAGCAAGGCATTCGCTTTTAAATTCTAAAGAATACCTGCGGCCTTTCGGACGTTTTTGAGCATGTAATACTTGAGCGTTTATAAAATTAGCTAGCTCCTGGGATGGACAAAACTTATATGTCAATGACATACCGGGTGTCTTAGGCCGACCGACACATGGGCGATTAAGATTTATTTATTTAAAAAATATTAAAATTAAAAAATTATAATAAATATTCAAAATGGCTAACTATAATTTGAAGAAATTTAATTTATAATAAACCAATAAAGCAAATAATAAAATATTTTTTAAATAAATAAATCTTGTTACGTACAATGTATCCACTTTATTAAATTAAATATTAATAAAAGATTAAAAACATATTAATAATAAAAATTATTTTGAAAAGAAAAAATTAAAAAATAAATATTGCTGTCAGTTGGTTTCGAACCCGACTCTCTAATTTTTGGAGCGCGCACGTTACCCCTACTCTATCACAGCTGTTGCTTAGATACTATTATTTTCAAGATATGAATAACATTCATGGTACTTCTACAATTTTTCTTAATTTATTCTAATATTACACTTGTAAATTGACTGATTTGAATTGAAATCCATAGAAATAGTATCCCCGGATAAGCATGCAAAATTTAATCTTAATATCTTGCACTGGGGAGATTCTATTCACAATTAACTAATTTTACATGTTAATCGCCCATGTGTCGGTCGGCCTAAGACACCCGGTATACTGCTGGAGTGATATATGATCTGTAGTATTATTTGTGACCTCCTCCAAATCCTGTTGCAATTTTTCAATTTTCTTCTTCATATGATTATTCTGATGCGATAATTTTTTGATGGAATTTCTCAATTTAGTTTTTCGTGGTGTCCCTGATGACAAACATGATTCCGTTTGTGTGCTGCCAGGTGAAACCAGTGGAGTTCCCATTCCTATTGGAAAAGGTGATGTTGGTACAATAGACGAACTTGCAGCCGTACTTGTAGAAGGCCCAGATGGTAAAATATTTTGAAGAATCTTAATTTTCTTAAGTGGTTCATCATGTTTTTCCGATGGTGTCCCTGATGGCAAACGTGATTCCGTTTGTGTGCTGCCAGGTGAAACCAGTGGAGATCCCATTCCCATTGGAAAAGGAGATGTTGGTACAATAGACGAACTTGTAGACGTGCTCGTAGAAGGCCCAGATAATAAAATATTTTGAAGAATCCTAATTTTCTTAGGAGGTTCACTATGTTCTTCCGAAACCTTTTCTTCGGATGCAACTGAAGCAACTGAAAATATTGTTATTTATTTATTTATTTACCTGGAAAATATGCTGGACAAGCAACTTACCCCACGAAGTCTCAGCATTCCCAGATTTCACTATATAGTTATGCTCATTTTGAACATTCCGACTTGAGGCTTCTAACGAATAAAATATCGATGGCTCAGCATTTGGTAACAAACGATTTTTTAAATCATTTAGGTACATTTTATCTGCAAAATGAGCTGCACATAATCTATAGCTGCTCAATTTATCTAGTTTACCTTCGAGATCTTATCGGCCACATGCCAATAACCACGTGAGAGCCCTATAATATAATGGAAAGTTGCTAATGTTTACTGATTAAAAAAAATATATTTAAAACAATGCAAATTCCTTTTCTGTGAAACAGAATAGGTAAATGGAATAAATATAAAACTATATAGAAATCGTCTTACCCTGCTCGATCTTTAGGAAAAGTAAAAAATCTCAAATCTCAATTATATGCTTTGTTGTTGCAATCTTTTGCTGCACAAACTACTCCCCCCTTGCGTTTACTCATTGCATTAATATTAATATACTAACACAAAAACGATATATCACACTCGACTATACAATTTAACGCCGCTACTGGTCACCATTCACTTCCAACTCTAAAAAGAAAATGCACGCCGCTGACTTGGATACTCTCTAAACATGGCTACCGTAGCTGCGCGAGTAGATGCGCAAACTTATCCCGCCACGAGGAGATTGCGTTCTGATTCTTCCTTGTTCTGTGACTGGACAGTCACAAAGGCACTTCGACGTCCAAACCAAAAAAAATCTTAATTGATTTAAAAAGACGAGCTGTCGAACACTGTGTGTTACACCACTTCAAAAAACTCGATTAAAACTTCACATCAACCATGGCCTCGTGCCAAAACCCTGATCGAAAAAACAAAATTACGTCTCGACCGAGCAACGTGCTAAGAAGCAATCATCTCTTCTCAAGATTTTTTTCAGGAAGACCCCAATGGCTCCCAGAAATATATTCCACTAACATAAGAGAAACAATAAAATCATGAAGAAGAAACACTAACAAAAAGAAGAAATACCTTTAGAAAAAATAATCGGACGCCGCTGACACTAATTAACCGTTCACAACCTGTGAAGTAAACGTGAATAAAATTCAACGAGGTCGCCGCCAAACAAAATATAGTAGTACGAAACAAGGATTGAAATATACTAAATGAAATATAAATCGAACAAAACTACTGAAGATATGAATACCAGTAAGTTACAAAGTACAAGTGAGACAAATATTACATAAATAGTTATAGGTACAAATAAAACACACAACATAACCCATAAACGAAGAGGAATAAAGTGCAAAACATGCAAGAAAAATAAATTATTGGACAACACGAGCTGAAGAAAATATAACAATGAAGGAACTATAGAGATATAAGGAGATGACAGTGACTATACATAAATTAAGAAGAGGATAGTCCAGATTTAGAACGAAAAAAAGGTACGTACACGATAGAAACTTAGAGTAAACTACAGAAAAAGTCCGGGGGCAAAAATAGACCGTAACAAAGTTAAGTCTATGTTTTTGTATTTTGCAAAAACATAATCTTTCAGAAAGACATTATTTAGAAAGAAACATAATTTTCAAGTAAATTACTCTTAATTTTTCTGTTAAAATTTGTCCATAAATATTTCATGTTGCACGCCTATGCATATGAAATACAATGAAATTATTTTCAAGTAATATTATATCAGACAGCTCACAAATGACCTTGAATAGTCATCTTTCGTGAATAATAGTTTACTTGTTATTCACTTCAATTTTCCATGGAGTCACCGATTTCATTATAGTTCATCTATGCACCGCTAGGTATTTTAGCGCTCTTACAATGGTGTAACGCCAATAAATTATTCCTCAATGAGACCAAAACCACTCTTATACAATTCCATAACTACCAGAATATAAATGTCATACAACAGATGATTTATATCAATGGTCAGTCGCTAAAAAGACAACAACACACTGTTTTTCTCGGTGCAGTATTTGATGAAAATTTAAACTGGCATCTACATTGTGAACGAACTATTGCTTCGATAAATAAGTCATGCTACTTAATAAGATTTCTCAAAAATTATCTCAATTTTCCACAACTTCGTATGGTTTATTTTGCCATAGTAGAATCTTACTTAAAATATGCAATCTGCCTCTGGGGTGCCTCATCCGGTGCTTCACAGGTATTTATTGCCCAGAAGCGAGTTATCAGATGCATTGCGGGTGTTGGAAGTACATGCTCCTGCAGACAACTATTCCCAAGATACAACATCCTCACAGTACCTAGTTTGTTTATATTTGAAATAAATAAATTTATTTTTAAAAATAAATTAAAGTTTACTCTTAATAAGCAAATTCATAGTTTTAATACCCGTCAAAGGGACCACTTCAGAGTTCCATTTGCTAAAAATAACTTAACAATTAATACTCCATACATACTTGACCTAAAGATATACAATGCCTTACCGACCAAAATAATGAACATACCTAATTATAATACTTTTGTAAAAGAACTGAAAGAATTCTTATTAAATCAAACCTTCTATTCGGTAGAAGAATATTTTGAAAGCGCAGAAGCACAAACTCGCCGCCATTTCTGATGGGGTCATGTCACTAATGTAATATTGTATTCACACATATATATTTTTATAATGTTTATAATGTGTCACTGTACATATAATGTAAACTTAATTCATGACGATATCCATATGTTTGTAAGACATTTAAGGATAAATAAAATATTATTATTATTATTATTATTATTATTATTATTATTATTATTATTATTATTATTATTATTATTATTATTATTATTATTATTATTATTATTATTATTATTATTATTATTATTATTATTATTATTATTATTATTATTATTATTATTATTATTATTATTATTATTATTATTATTATTATTATTATTATTATTATTATTATTATTATTATTATTATTATTATTATTATTATTATTATTATTATTATTATTATTATTACTATTATTACTATTATTACTATTATTACTATTATTACTATTATTACTATTATTACTATTATTACTATTATTACTATTATTACTATTATTACTATTATTACTATTATTACTATTATTACTATTATTACTATTATTACTATTATTACTATTATTACTATTATTACTATTATTACTATTATTACTATTATTACTATTATTACTATTATTACTATTATTACTATTATTACTATTATTACTATTATTACTATTATTACTATTATTACTATTATTACTATTATTACTATTATTACTATTATTACTATTATTACTATTATTACTATTATTACTATTATTACTATTATTACTATTATTACTATTATTACTATTATTACTATTATTACTATTATTACTATTATTACTATTATTACTATTATTACTATTATTACTATTATTACTATTATTACTATTATTACTATTATTACTATTATTACTATTATTACTATTATTACTATTATTACTATTATTACTATTATTACTATTATTACTATTATTACTATTATTACTATTATTACTATTATTACTATTATTACTATTATTACTATTATTACTATTATTACTATTATTACTATTATTACTATTATTACTATTATTACTATTATTACTATTATTACTATTATTACTATTATTACTATTATTACTATTATTACTATTATTACTATTATTACTATTATTACTATTATTACTATTATTACTATTATTACTATTATTACTATTATTACTATTATTACTATTATTACTATTATTACTATTATTACTATTATTACTATTATTACTATTATTACTATTATTACTATTATTACTATTATTACTATTATTACTATTATTACTATTATTACTATTATTACTATTATTACTATTATTACTATTATTACTATTATTACTATTATTACTATTATTACTATTATTACTATTATTACTATTATTACTATTATTACTATTATTACTATTATTACTATTATTACTATTATTACTATTATTACTATTATTACTATTATTACTATTATTACTATTATTACTATTATTACTATTATTACTATTATTACTATTATTACTATTATTACTATTATTACTATTATTACTATTATTACTATTATTACTATTATTACTATTATTACTATTATTACTATTATTACTATTATTACTATTATTACTATTATTACTATTATTACTATTATTACTATTATTACTATTATTACTATTATTACTATTATTACTATTATTACTATTATTACTATTATTACTATTATTACTATTATTACTATTATTACTATTATTACTATTATTACTATTATTACTATTATTACTATTATTACTATTATTACTATTATTACTATTATTACTATTATTACTATTATTACTATTATTACTATTATTACTATTATTACTATTATTACTATTATTACTATTATTACTATTATTACTATTATTACTATTATTACTATTATTACTATTATTACTATTATTACTATTATTACTATTATTACTATTATTACTATTATTACTATTATTACTATTATTACTATTATTACTATTATTACTATTATTACTATTATTACTATTATTACTATTATTACTATTATTACTATTATTACTATTATTACTATTATTACTATTATTACTATTATTACTATTATTACTATTATTACTATTATTACTATTATTACTATTATTACTATTATTACTATTATTACTATTATTACTATTATTACTATTATTACTATTATTACTATTATTACTATTATTACTATTATTACTATTATTACTATTATTACTATTATTACTATTATTACTATTATTACTATTATTACTATTATTACTATTATTACTATTATTACTATTATTACTATTATTACTATTATTACTATTATTACTATTATTACTATTATTACTATTATTACTATTATTACTATTATTACTATTATTACTATTATTACTATTATTACTATTATTACTATTATTACTATTATTACTATTATTACTATTATTACTATTATTACTATTATTACTATTATTACTATTATTACTATTATTACTATTATTACTATTATTACTATTATTACTATTATTACTATTATTACTATTATTACTATTATTACTATTATTACTATTATTACTATTATTACTATTATTACTATTATTACTATTATTACTATTATTACTATTATTACTATTATTACTATTATTACTATTATTACTATTATTACTATTATTACTATTATTACTATTATTACTATTATTACTATTATTACTATTATTACTATTATTACTATTATTACTATTATTACTATTATTACTATTATTACTATTATTACTATTATTACTATTATTACTATTATTACTATTATTACTATTATTACTATTATTACTATTATTACTATTATTACTATTATTACTATTATTACTATTATTACTATTATTACTATTATTACTATTATTACTATTATTACTATTATTACTATTATTACTATTATTACTATTATTACTATTATTACTATTATTACTATTATTACTATTATTACTATTATTACTATTATTACTATTATTACTATTATTACTATTATTACTATTATTACTATTATTACTATTATTACTATTATTACTATTATTACTATTATTACTATTATTACTATTATTACTATTATTACTATTATTACTATTATTACTATTATTACTATTATTACTATTATTACTATTATTACTATTATTACTATTATTACTATTATTACTATTATTACTATTATTACTATTATTACTATTATTACTATTATTACTATTATTACTATTATTACTATTATTACTATTATTACTATTATTACTATTATTACTATTATTACTATTATTACTATTATTACTATTATTACTATTATTACTATTATTACTATTATTACTATTATTACTATTATTACTATTATTACTATTATTACTATTATTACTATTATTACTATTATTACTATTATTACTATTATTACTATTATTACTATTATTACTATTATTACTATTATTACTATTATTACTATTATTACTATTATTACTATTATTACTATTATTACTATTATTACTATTATTACTATTATTACTATTATTACTATTATTACTATTATTACTATTATTACTATTATTACTATTATTACTATTATTACTATTATTACTATTATTACTATTATTACTATTATTACTATTATTACTATTATTACTATTATTACTATTATTACTATTATTACTATTATTACTATTATTACTATTATTACTATTATTACTATTATTACTATTATTACTATTATTACTATTATTACTATTATTACTATTATTACTATTATTACTATTATTACTATTATTACTATTATTACTATTATTACTATTATTACTATTATTACTATTATTACTATTATTACTATTATTACTATTATTACTATTATTACTATTATTACTATTATTACTATTATTACTATTATTACTATTATTACTATTATTACTATTATTACTATTATTACTATTATTACTATTATTACTATTATTACTATTATTACTATTATTACTATTATTACTATTATTACTATTATTACTATTATTACTATTATTACTATTATTACTATTATTACTATTATTACTATTATTACTATTATTACTATTATTACTATTATTACTATTATTACTATTATTACTATTATTACTATTATTACTATTATTACTATTATTACTATTATTACTATTATTACTATTATTACTATTATTACTATTATTACTATTATTACTATTATTACTATTATTACTATTATTACTATTATTACTATTATTACTATTATTACTATTATTACTATTATTACTATTATTACTATTATTACTATTATTACTATTATTACTATTATTACTATTATTACTATTATTACTATTATTACTATTATTACTATTATTACTATTATTACTATTATTACTATTATTACTATTATTACTATTATTACTATTATTACTATTATTACTATTATTACTATTATTACTATTATTACTATTATTACTATTATTACTATTATTACTATTATTACTATTATTACTATTATTACTATTATTACTATTATTACTATTATTACTATTATTACTATTATTACTATTATTACTATTATTACTATTATTACTATTATTACTATTATTACTATTATTACTATTATTACTATTATTACTATTATTACTATTATTACTATTATTACTATTATTACTATTATTACTATTATTACTATTATTACTATTATTACTATTATTACTATTATTACTATTATTACTATTATTACTATTATTACTATTATTACTATTATTACTATTATTACTATTATTACTATTATTACTATTATTACTATTATTACTATTATTACTATTATTACTATTATTACTATTATTACTATTATTACTATTATTACTATTATTACTATTATTACTATTATTACTATTATTACTATTATTACTATTATTACTATTATTACTATTATTACTATTATTACTATTATTACTATTATTACTATTATTACTATTATTACTATTATTACTATTATTACTATTATTACTATTATTACTATTATTACTATTATTACTATTATTACTATTATTACTATTATTACTATTATTACTATTATTACTATTATTACTATTATTACTATTATTACTATTATTACTATTATTACTATTATTACTATTATTACTATTATTACTATTATTACTATTATTACTATTATTACTATTATTACTATTATTACTATTATTACTATTATTACTATTATTACTATTATTACTATTATTACTATTATTACTATTATTACTATTATTACTATTATTACTATTATTACTATTATTACTATTATTACTATTATTACTATTATTACTATTATTACTATTATTACTATTATTACTATTATTACTATTATTACTATTATTACTATTATTACTATTATTACTATTATTACTATTATTACTATTATTACTATTATTACTATTATTACTATTATTACTATTATTACTATTATTACTATTATTACTATTATTACTATTATTACTATTATTACTATTATTAC
>OY720463.1:24466731-24618465 GCA_963082715.1 Harpalus rubripes | reverse complement strand
GTCACGACGAAATTAGTCAGAATGGATTCAGGGATGGTCAAAATGGATATTTCCGTTGAAATCTCAAAACCGAAATTTTTCGCGATTACAATACTTCCTTTACTTTGTACAAGGAAGTAAAAATCTGATTTTTTCGATTTTTATCAATTTATACAGATTTTTTCCTTACATATGGCAATAATGAACTTTAAAATCACTCATTTTCATTATTTTTCTTTATTCGCCCAAAAATATTTCTTGTCTAGATTTACAGTTAGGGGTTAGTGGGTTCTAGCCACTAATAATTTAATTCCTGGCAAAATCAAATCCTTTTACCGACATAATGTTTGATGAAGAAATTCTCAAAACTTCAAAAGCTTTAAATTGGTGGAAATCCCAACAGAATGTCGATGCTGTTCAAAAGTACTGCCCACCATTAAACAGTTGTTATACTCAAAAATTTTGACTCTGTCGTGTCTAGTAATAAAACTATAGCAGCATACAAAAATAGCATTTATGTTCAGGGAACAGTAAGATTATTTTACTATATCTAGGACTCACAGTAGGTGGCGAACCCAAAAATTTCAACAGAGCGGCGTTGATATCCAATGTTATAATACAAGCAGTAAGCGGCAATATGCCGCTTTGTCATTATTAGTTTTATTGCTAGACCCGTCAGAGTCAAAAATTTTGAGTTGATCTTCTACAGCTTCTTCAGCACCTGCCGAAAGAGTGTTTCCGACATATGTTTTGGTACAATCCAAACTTCGAAATCGCTTGGAAACCGAATAAGCCGCTAAATTAATTTTCCTGTATAAGTATTACAATTGACTTATATTATATTACTATAAACTGTTTTCGTTGTTGTAAACTGTTTGTGTTTTCTTCAGTTTAATTTATGAATATTTACGTTAAACTGATGACGATTAGTTATGTTTTTACACTTACATAATGTTTGTAAACACTTAGTTTTAAATAAACTATCTTCCTTTTTTTGAATTTCTTGATGAGTTATTTGCTTCGGTGACTTGTTTTTAAAGCAATTTATAATTTGATTTAAATCACGATTAAAATTGAAACAATCAGTTGATTTAAATTGTCGCAACCCTGGTTGTGGATGAATTTGAAGAGAGAAGACCGACTGGCCTATTACTGTTTCATGTAAATATTTACATACATACATACATAAAATCACGCATTTCCCACTTAGTGAGTTAGCACAAACCCGAAAAAATAATAATAATAAAAATAATAATAATAACAACATAAACCATAAACTATACTGACACCATACAACAAATATTCTTCTCTTAACATGTGACCGATTTTGCTATAAAAAATCTAATTTCAGTAATTTTCTATGAGTAAATGACAGGTAATGACAACTTAAATGAAAGATTTTATTTGACTGTTATCAACTTTACAATTTAAAAAAATGTAATGTGGCCAACACAATACCTTCCGCCATGTACCGCCCGAGTCACAAAAAAGATTAAGCTAATCCTTTTAGATTAGCGAATTTTACTCTAATTTTTTCAGTTTATTTCTTAAAATATAGTCTAATCTACTCCAAATGACTACCTTTTTACTTCCTTTTACAAAGTAAAGGAAGTATTGTAATCGCGAAAAATTTCGGTTTTCAAATTTCAACGGAAATATCCATTTTGACCATCCCTGAATCCATTTTGACTAATTTCGTCGTGACGTCTGTACGTACGTACACAAGTATTACTCAAAAACGGTAAGCCGTAGAAAGTTGGAATTTTGTATTCAGAACTGCTATAACATCTAGTTGTGCACCTCCCTTTTTGGTCATTACATAATTTCCAGAAATGGTACTTTACTTGAAGCCTATAATAGATTTTAATGAAAAGCTATTATAAAATATATAATATGTCAATTGGAATAACATAGTAGATTTTGGTTAAAACAGGCTAACCGGAAGTGATATATTACCTGAAGTTGTTAACAGTTTTTCTTGAATAAAATGGTTTCATTTTGATTTTAGAAATAAATGCTTCAAATAATAGTTTTAAAGAATTAAATTCTGCGTGCACCTCCCTTTTTGGTCATTACATACAAAGCGGATTGGCACACCTGGCAATGGGTAATATGCCGTGATGATATATTTATTTTATTTAAATTCTGCGTCTAGCACATCAAGTATTATTAAATTAGCCCTTTCTATAAGCGAGATATGTAAATTTATAACATATCCTTTTTGGTTTTTATAATGAAGCTTGCTGTGGATTAGGACAAAAAATAACAAAAAAATAAAAAAAATTGATGTTAATGTCAAATTACGTCAAATACGTGCAATTTTATAATTGGGTCTATACTTCATATTGGTCTTGCGTACAAGGAAGTCGTGTGGTGTCCACATCAGATTTTTTGATAATAAAATGAAGTTATATTTTAAAAACCGGGATAAAATAGTATTCACTAATCCAAAAATGAGAATTAGCTTAAACTTTTTTGCAAATCGTTAATTTTTATTAATCTAAATACATACCTACATATTTACATATGCTGGGAACTGTATTGATTTCCTATTGTTCTATTTACTTTTTACTTCCTTGTACAAAGTAAAGGAAGTATTGTATTCGCGAAAAATTTCGGTTTCCAGATTTCAACGGAAATATCCATTTTGACCATCCCTGAATCCATTCTGACTAATTTCGTCGTGACGTCTGTACGCACGTACGTATGTACGTACGTATCTCGCATAACTCAAAAACGGTAAGCTGTAGAAAGATGAAATTTTGTATTTAGGATATCTGTAACATCTAGTTGTGCACCTCCCTTTTTGGTCATTACATAATATCCAGAAATGGCACTTTATTTGAAGCCTATAATAGATTTTAATGAAAAACTATATTAATATATAATCCAAAACTTTTTAAATTAGGTATATAAGACTTTTATATCAATTGGAATAACATAGCAGATTTTGGTTAAAACAGGCTAACCGGAAGTGATATATTACCTGAAGTTGTTAACAGTTTTTCTTGAATAAAATGGTTTCATTTTGATTTTAGAAATAAATGCTTCAAATAAGAGTTTTAGAGAATTAAATTCTGCGTCTAGCACATCAAGTATTATTAAATTAGCCCTTTGTATAAGCGAGATATGTAAATTTAAAACTTATATACTTTTTGGTTTTTGTAATGAAGCTTGCTATGGATTAGGACAAAAAATAACAAAAAAATAAAAAATAGATGTCAATGTTAAATTACGTCAAATACGTGCAATTTTATAATTGAGTCTATTCGCAATCGTAGATAAAATTTTCCCTCTAGTGGCGCAAATCAGTACTACGAAAAGCAATCGTACAAGCGCTATATTGAATAAGTGACAGCTGAGTGAGTAGTATAGTAATTAAAAATTAAATATTTTAACTTATCGCCTTCATATAAAATAAGGTTTTAAACTCGGTTTGTACACACAGTCAACGAAACACAGTGAACAATGTGAACTGTCATATGTCAAATTCATCGTATGGCGGCCATCTTGTTCGAAAATCAGCGCCTCTATCGTTAATTTCGATTGCGAATACTTCATATTAGTCTTGCGTACAAGGAAGTCGTGTAGTGTCCACATCAGATTTTTTCCTTTTAAAACGTTACTATTATTAATTTGAAATGATTAGTTCTTTGACAGTGACATTTATCTGTCAGTTACATACATTTGAATAACCGCGCAACCAAGAAGTTTTGTTTGTTTAAAGCGTAGGTTCCGAGATTTAAATTATAGATAATTTTACAAATTTATCCATAAAATATATAGAAAAAGTATTAAAACGAATCTGTAGAAAATTTGATAATTTTAATTTTTATAATAACATTAATCTCGAAAAAATAACATTTAAAGGTATTTTTTGAAGAAAAACTATTTTGAGCTTCTAGTAAAGTGCCATTTCCGGTTATCCGGTTTACACCAAAATGTAATGGGATCTTTGCATTATAGAAAAAATTCGAAATAAAAGGTTTCAAAATTTTCTGAATGATAGTATTTGAGTTAGTATGGACGATCCACAGACACACATACACACAGACATCATCGTGAAAATGTTAAAATTGGATTCTAGGGACCTTAAAACGTGGTCATTTACCAAAATCTCAATGTGCAATATTTAGCACGATCCCTATACCTCCCTTACCAAGGGTAGCGGGAGATAAAAAATCTAATTTCAGTAATTTTCAGTGAGTAAATGACAGGTAATGATAACTTAAATGAAAGATTTTATTTGACACTCAGAGTGTTACCAACTTCACAATTTTAAAATAATCCGCTATAACATTTGTTTAAAATTGGTCATTTTAACACTGTTTTTGTTCAAAACAATTGTACACAAATCATATTATGAGTGCGAAATAGGAAAAAATTGTTGATATTGGAGCCAGAACTTATTTTGGAATTTTGTTTTTGATGACTTACTTATTATACGGTTTGTCTCCCCAATAATGTGCCAGACTATTCACACACCAAACTATATTGAGCTGTAGAATGGTTCTAAAGAAAAATATAACAAATATACTGTTCTTCAAAGTTTCGCCTAATACATAATACGCAACTGCTTGTGGAAAAATTGCATTGACCACCACGAACAGTAGATAGTAATACCTGGAAAATAAAAAGATTAATTTTTCTAGTATAAAGTTTTCGACTTTTCTTGGTACATTCACAATCAAATTGAAATAGCAAACTAAACAGAGGTATTTCCATATAGCCATTTACAATGATGATTTTCACTGGGTGCACCGGGTTCAGAATGTACATCGGCTTAAACTTTACGAGATCCAAGCTTTCACTTCAAGTCGGGAAGGAATTTTAATCGCCGTATTTTTCCCAATAGAGGCGCTGTAAACACTGCTTTCAATTTGACTATTTGAGATTTATTTATTTTTGTAGGGTTGCATTTTAATCTCCAAATTTTATTAAATATAAGGTCTAATTTAGTAGTCACTGGATATTTATATATATATATATATATATATATATATATATATATATATATATATATATATATATATAGGTATATATATATATATATATATATATATATATATATATATATATATATATATATATATATATAGGGTGTTTCCTTTAAAACAACCAGCGCTTTTTTGGGCGAACTAATGATATACAAGAAATGATCAACAATAAGTGGCTAATTTATTAATAATAAGAAAACGAAAATTCGACCAGTGGTTCTCAAACGGCAGAAAAAGTTATATATTTTCTTAAATAGTATCCTATATAATTTTTTTTTCTAATTTCAACGGTATAAATATGATATAGGGTTGTATAACAATTATTTAGAGAAAAATGGTATTAAAAATAATGTTATAATATTACAATAGGCTATGCAATACACAGGTATTGATACGTCTATTGCCTAGTTACGATAGTAGTAAACCCATTTTTTATTACATTATTTCCAGTTTTTAATACCATTTTTCTCGAAATAATTGTTATACAACCCTGTGCTATATTTATATCGTTGAAATCAGAAAATAATATTCTATTTAAAAAGCTAAAAAATTATATAGGGTGCTATTTAAAAAAATATAATTTTGTTCTACCGTTTGAGAACCACTGCTTAAATATTCGGAATGTCACTATTCACACATTATGCCTTTATTCTTGATCATTTTTGGTATAAAACATTTTTCTCTAAAGTTATTAGTTGGCTCAAAAAAGCACTGATTGTTTTAAAGGATACACTCTGTATATATATATTAAATAAAAACCATATTTTGGTATTTGCGTATACCTTTATTTAAGTATAAAAAATAACAAAAATATCTCTTCCATGACAAAAAAAAAGGAACTTTGATATTTAAAATATTTAGGCCCGAGTGCTAGAACGTCAGGTATCACACAGTTACATGTAACAGACAGGTACCTGACGATTTGACGTACTATACATTGTCCCACACTCTATGTTCAGTGTGGCGGAGATATATTCAAAAATTTTGACTCTGTCGGGTCTAGCAATAAAACTAATTATGATAAAGCGGCTTATTGCCGTTTACTACTTGTATTATAACTTTGGATATCAACGCCGCTCTGTTGAAATTCTTGGGTTCGCCATCTACTGTGAGTCCTAGAGTATAGTAAAATAATCTCACTGTTCCTTGAACATAAATGCTATTTTTGTATGCTGCTATAGTGTTATTACTAGACCCGACAGAGTCAAAAATTTTGAGTATAGCCAATGTTATTCTTATGGACCAATTTTTCACTGTAATGTAATATTGAAACATTCATAAATTTTCATTGGTATACCAAAATTAGTTAACACTGTACAATTTAAGTTTTATGAGGGTCTGTTATTTACCCAAGGGCTTATTGTATTCACCATTCCCCCGAAATTTGTCTGTAGTTCTAAATAGTTTTAAATACAGGGCCGCGAAAAGATGCGTTGGAACCAGGGTGTAAAAAACATGCTGAAACTATTTGTACCTGTAATAAGTAATATTTCAATACAATATTTTAAAATCGCCTGGCATACTAATCTTGATCAAATGCATTAGAGATTAGAATATTAAAATATTAGTAATTCAAATTGGAGATTATAAAGAAAGAATAAAGACTTATGATCTATGTAAAATATATGCAGTATTTCTATAAAGTCTAATATGAGTAAATTATCAAACAAGAAGATATAAATTAAATTTAAAAAATCATGCTTAATAATTAAAACTGACCAGTTTATTATTTATTTATTTTTTCTTTTCGCCCACCTGTTTAGATACAGTGAAAGTACACCAGTCATAAATACATTCAATGAAGTACCCAGAATATTTCATCTCTTTTTGGGCATCTATTTTGCTCTTTCTATCTTGTAGACTTACAACAGGTAAATATGGCAACATGGTACTCCATAAGACCCTACACTGAACATAGAGTGTGGGATACTGTATAGAACGTATGTTACCTTAAAATGCATCGTGAAAGCTGTGATACATATAACAGCGACTTCACGACCAGTTACCTGACTGCTACGTACTGTCAACGTGTCATATTGGTAATATTTTGCTCGTATATAATTTTAATGTTCAAAATATGTTCTTAAAATTATCAAACAATTTCAGAAAACGGAACAACCTTGATATATGAAGTGTATTTTAAGAAAGGTTACAAGATTACGAAAAAATTTGCCAGAAATTTAGTTAAAGAACAAGATAACTTAAAACTAGCAACTATGAAAAGTAAATCAATTTTAGCTGAATTACAAAAATATTGCTTATGTTATTTACGATTCTTGGACACAGGTCAATTATTATGTTTGTGCTTTCTTCATTTTTTGTTCCGTGCATTTTATTTAAGGTGTCCAGTACTTAGCTGGTCATTTGTACATCCCACCAAAATGTTTTTATGAACTCTAACGGCCAAAGCCAGAGACGAAGATGTAAATTTTACTGTAAGTAGTCGTGTTCAAACAATAGTCGAGATTAGACGTTAAACAAATAAAGAGTCGCTCACAATTTTAATAAAGTTCATGTGTTGTAAATATTGTATATATTTCATTTTCTTCATATAATAAAATCAATTAAATTTAACTCAACGTACAACATTTTTATTCCCGTATATTTACGGGTGGTCCTTCGAGATATATTCCTTGGGGTTCATCATCAGGATCCCACATATTTTCTGGTCCTTCGAGCCGGATGATATACATCAGCAACAATCATCAAATCAACAATCATCAAAGCAACAATTAGAAGCAACAGCAGTAGCAGCAACCAAACCAGCAGCGATCAGTGCAGCATCGGTGTACAGGTAGGCTCATGCTTTGCTATTTGTTGTATTCTTTGTCGAATGAGAGCACTCGTATTTTTTAAAAAAATCATTTAAAATGTCTCAAGAAGAAATAAAACTATTAGTTGAAAAGCGTGGATTGATTAAAGCCGCACTTACTAGAATTAACACCGCGGTGGAAAAATTTGATAGAAATAAAGATAATATAAATCAATTGAAAGCACGTCTGTCTCGATTAAAAACAACATTTTCTGATTTCGACAACATTCAAATTGATCTAGAATTGAAAGATATAATTAATATAAATAAACACACTAAGGAACGCGAAGAATTTGAAAATAAATACTTTGATGTTGAATCTGCCATTTTAACGTTAATAGATAAAAACGATCAAAAACTTTGTACTAATCCATTGACAAGTCAAGCAATCGATGCTACAAGTTCAAATACACAAGTAGTGAGCAATGTTCGTCTACCTCGATTAAACCTTCCAACGTTCGAAGGTCTTTACACAGATTGGATGACATTTTATGACACGTTTAAAGTACCTATACACGAAAGTAGCTCATATTCAAATGTTGAAAAATTTCACTATTTACGCTCGTGTTTGCGGGGTGACGCATTTAAATCTATAGAATCAATATCAGCGTCGAATTCAAATTATGAAATTGCATGGGAGGCTCTTAAAAAGCGATACGAAAACAAGCGACTCATTGTCCAAGAACATGTTTGTGCCATCTTAAATACACCAACTATACAAAAGGCAACTCACACTGCTATGAGACAATTAGTAGATGACGTTGCAATTAATACAGCAGCTTTAAAAACTCTAGAACAACCTGTAGATAGTTGGGACGGGCTTCTAATACCAATTGTAGTTTAGAAATTTGATTATCAAACCAAAAAAGAATGGGAAAGTACTTTAAATTCAGAAGTACCGACATTTAGTAAATTAAAACAATTTGTTGAAACGAAATGTGCACTTCTGGCCTCTCTCAACGCGTCAAACAAACAATATAATCATCAAATTAAAACAAATCAATCAAATGCCACTAAATATAACAATCAAAATTTTAAATTTCGTTCTAGTAATTGTCTCTTAGCTAGTAATGCAAAGCCGCAATGTCCTTTATGCAGTAACAATCACCCGCTATTTAAATGTAAACAATTTATAGAATTAACCGTAATCGAAAGAATTAATAAAGTAGACGAACTTAAATTATGCATAAATTGTTTTAGAAATAATCACAAAATAGAAAATTGTAAATCTAATTATTCTTGCAGAAAATGTAATCTAAGTCATAATACGTTGTTACATAAAACAGATTCTGTTGTTACAGCAGTTAGTGCACATGCACATAACAATGTTAACACTAGTAATCAAGTCTTATTATGTACCGCACAAGTTTTAGTTAAAAATAATGCAGGCAAATGGATTAATTGTAGAGCACTTTTAGACGTAGGTTCTCAATCAAATTTTATTTCCGAAAATGCATTTCAAAAACTAAAACTTCCCTCTTCAAATATAAACATTTCAATAAATGGTGTCAATGAATCAGCCAGTATTGCAAAACAATCAGTTAATATTGTATTAAAATCATTACATAATAAAAATCAATATAATTTAAAATGTTTAGTTTTGCCCAAAATTACCGATGAATTACCAATATTGCATTTTTCTACAAAAGAATTACAAATTCCTATAACTTTGCCATTAGCAGATCCTCAATTTAATACTCCTAATAAAATCGACATCTTATTAGGGGCGGGTATTTTTTGGTCTTTGTTATGCGCAGGGCAAATTCCGGGAACACATCAAAATCCACATCTGCAAGAAACTACGCTAGGGTGGATTATCGGAGGTAATGTAATCGGTAATAGTAATAACGTACAAAATCGTGCTACATGTTTCTTAAACACCTTAGAAGATCAAATGGAAAAATTTTGGAGTTTAGAGGAATGTCCTAGTAATAAAATAAGTCCGTATTCACAAGAGGAACTCGATTGTATAGAACATTTTAAAAGCACTCATAATCGAAATCTTGATGGCCGATTTATCGTTCACTTACCTTTCAAAAATAATATTTCTAAATTGGGAAACTCTAAACATTTAGCCATAAAGCGATTAAATTATTTAGAAGGGAAACTTGCGCGTGACTCACAATTAAAAATTCATTATAATTCATTTATGAAAGAATATGAAGAACTAGATCATATGAAACAAATCACTTCCACAATTTCTGATACCTCAGATTCTAATCAAAACTATTTACCGCATCATTGCGTAATCAAAGAATTAAGTACCACCTCTAAGGTTCGTATAGTTTTTGACGCATCCGCTAAAACAACTTCCGGTATAAGTCTTAATGACACCCTTATGACTGGTCCAAAATTGCAAGAAGATTTGTTTTCCATTTTAATTAGATTTCGTATATATCAATGTGTTTTATCAGCTGACATTAAACAGATGTACAGGCAAATTTTAGTAGCTGATGAAGACAGAATTTATCAGAGAATAGTTTGGAGATATAATCGAGATGATCCTATATCGGTTTATCAGTTAAATACAATCACTTATGGCACAACAAGTGCACCATATTTAGCAGTACAATGTTTAATGCAATTAGCTGAAGATGAAAAACAAGATTTCCCTATTGCATCACAAATTTTAAAATCAGATTTTTATATGGACGATCTTTTGACCGGAACCAATACTATGGAAGATGCTCTAAATTTACAATCTGATCTTCAATCACTATTAAAACGCGGTGGTTTTGAACTTAGAAAATGGACATCTAATGAATCAAATTTATTATCATCAATTAATAATTGCGAAAATGTATCACATATGATCAATCTCGAAAAAGACGGAAAAACAAAATTGCTAGGTTTATGGTGGAATTATAAAAAAGATCAATTAAATTATATTGTAAACAGTTATATTAGTAAATCAGATAATATTAACACTAAACGTACAATTTTGTCAAGAATTTCACAAATTTTCGATCCACTAGGTCTTCTATGTCCAATTATAATAAAAGTAAAATTAATAATTCAAAAATTATGGCAAGTAAAATATAACTGGGATGAACCAATACCCCCGAATCTTAACGCCGAATGGACGGAAATCATCAACGAAATCAATGAAGTCAACGATATATTAATTCCGCGTAAAGTAATTGATCTATTCCCTTCAAAATCTATAGAGCTTCACGGATTCTCTGATGCATCTGAAAATGCATTGGTGCTTGCATTTACATTCGTGCAGTCAGTAAAACCGGGAATGTATCAGTTCATCTCCTCTGTGCAAAATCTCGTGTTGCGCCACTGAAGATGCAAACAATTCCTCGTTTGGAATTGTGTGGTGCCTTGTTATTATCAAAATTGATGAAGGTCACTCAGGATTCATTAAAAATTAATATAAATCAAATAAAATACTGGACAGATTCAACAATTGTGTTAGCGTGGCTAGCTACATCACCTAACAATTTAAAAACATTTGTTGCAAACAGGGTGTCCCAAATCCAATCATTATCTAACCCAATAAATTGGCATCATGTAAAGTCTAGGGACAATCCTGCAGATATAATAACACGGGGTAGACTACCAAGTCAATTAATTAACGATAATCATTGGTTCCATGGGCCTGCATGGTTAAAAAATGATATTATTAATTGGGGTACAGACTTGAGCGAACGGTGTGTTGATGTTCCAGAAATACGTCTAAGTGTTAACACAACATATGTAAACGATTGTGATTGGTTAAATAAATATTCAAATTTTGCAAAATTACAGCGAGTTACTGCATATTGTCTTCGATTTATAAACAATACGCGAAACAGAAACAATTGTTTAAATGGTGAATTAAGTACAAATGAAATTGAAAATGCAACTAAAATTATCCTCAAAATAGTACAAAATTTAACTTTTTCTACAGAAATCAAGGATTTACAATCACATAATGAAATAAATAATAAAAGTGAGTTAAAAACTTTAAACCCATTTCTGGACAATGATTCGTTAGCCAGAGTAGGTGGACGCTTACGTAACGCGGTCATCCCATTTGATAAAAAGTACCCAATTGTCTTACCGAAGCATCATGTTACTGATATTATTATTAAACAAATTCATGAAAATCATTTACATGCTGGTAATGCGGGTACATTAGCAGCAATCCGCGAAAATTATTGGCCGCTATCAGGACGAAATCAGGTACGCAAAGTCCTACATAAATGCATACCTTGTTTTCGAGTTAAACCGCGAGATTTACATCCCATCATGGGTGATCTACCTGCATCCAGATGCGAATATGAGTTTCCTTTCGTCAATTGCGGGGTAGATTATGCCGGTCCAATTTTAATAAAGGAAGGGATTGGTCGAGGTAAGCGAAATATAAAAGCTTACATTTGTGTATTTATATGCTTTGCTACAAAAGCAATTCATTTGGAATTAGTTGGCAATTTGACATCAGACAATTTTTTAAATGCATTAAAAAGGTTTATTTCTCGGCGCGGTTTAATAAACAATATTTATTCAGACAATGCGACCAATTTCGTAGGCGCTAACAAAGAATTAAAGGCACTTGCAGAATTATTTGAAACGCAACAGTTTAAATCTGACGTTGTGAATCAATTGGCATTAAAAAGTATAAAGTGGCACTTTATACCCGCGCGTTCTCCTCATTTCGCTGGACTAGTGGAATCGGGAGTAAAAAAGGTTAAATATCATCTGTGACGTGTAATGGGTAATGCGATGCTCACGTTCGAGGAAGTGTACACACTTTTAGCATGCATTGAGGCTTGCCTAAACTCACGACCTCTGCTGCCTCTCACTAATGACCCGAACGACCTGTCAGCTTTAACTCCTGGTCATTTTTTAATTGGCCGTGCGTTGACATCAACTCCTGACCCGTGCATTACACATATTTTACAAAATCGCTTATCCCGCTGGCAATACGTCGAACAAATTCGTCAGCATTTTTGGAAGCGTTGGGTATCTGAGTACCTGACCCAGTTACAACCCAGACCTAGAGGCAACACTACGGACACGTCCAACATACAACCCGGGACCTTGGTCATCCTCAAGGAAGTCAACACTCCACCACTGACATGGAAGTACGCCCGTGTCGTAGAGCTGCATCCGGGCGTCGATGGTGTCACCCGTGTGGTCAGTGTACGTACGCAAAATGGTGTTGTGAAACGTGCTGTGCGAAATATATGTGTAGTGTCAGTTAAAATAGACAATTAGAATTTAGACTAAGTTGCATGAGGGACAGATATCTTCTTATTTATGTAAACTCTATTTTTTAACTGACGATTTATAATTGACTTCACTAACAATGTTCAAAATTAAGCTCAATAGGCGAAATAAAATGTTAATTAAAATTTTGATATTGTCAGAATTACGAATTACATTTTTTTGTTAACGCTTAAATTTTAGAAAATGTTAGTATAATTGAAAATTGAATGCGTAATATAACAAATTGATTACAAATATCAATTTTAATTATTATGAGCGAAATGTAAAGTGTTGTATATTTATTTATAATTTTTATGTATCATGTATTTGTTATGTATCATGTATTTGTTAGTTGAACCGGAAGCTTCAACGGCGGCCGGGATGTCCAGTACTTAGCTGGTCATTTGTACATCCCACCAAAATGTTTTTATGAACTCTAACGGCCAAAGCCAGAGACGAAGATGTAAATTTTACTGTAAGTAGTCGTGTTCAAACAATAGTCGAGATTAGACGTTAAACAAATAAAGAGTCGCTCACAATTTTAATAAAGTTCATGTGTTGTAAATATTGTATATATTTCATTTTCTTCATATAATAAAATCAATTAAATTTAACTCAACGTACAACATTTTTATTCCCGTATATTTACGGGTGGTCCTTCGAGATATATTCCTTGGGGTTCATCATCAGGATCCCACATAAGGATTTTTCAAATAATGGTTTCAGATGATTTGCGCATTGTTCAAAGAACTGAATCGAAAAATTAAAACAATTTTACCAGAAATAGCCAATCTATCTTTGTATCTTAAAATTATATTTATTAAATGATTTTTCTTAAAAGACGTGACATTCCTTTCTTTAGTTTTTTCTTATATTTTAAAATAACAAGTATAATTTAATATTTATAAGCAGAGAATAGCGAAAAATATATTTTTTTTTTGCTTGAATGTAACCTCAAAAATGTATATTTTTTGACATATTTGACATTTAGATAGTGTTGCCATCTAGTGAATTGTGGAAGAACGCATCATATTTCATTGGTTTGTGCCAGTACTGATACCGATCTGTTACCAAGCAACAGCCAACATTCGTTTCTAGCACGCCGTAAAAAGGTACCGACATGTTAGGAGGTACCAGGCAGTTAAGTAACACATAAGATACCACTGTGTTTCTAGCACCCGGGCCTTAAACTTTGTATAACAAAATCAATCTTTCTTACTTTTGACGAAAACATATCTAGAACATCTTTATTGGAAATGTTTATTCATAACTACTATGCTAGCATCTTAGTTAGACCACTTATAATTTTTGTATTTTATTTTACATTTCGGAGGGGGTTTGAACCCCCAAATCCCCCCCTTGGATACGGCCTTGAACGCGGCCATTTTGATTGTCACATTAGGTTAAATGTCAAAGTGACATTTAAAGATAACCTGAAATTTACGAAAGTAAACATGTCGGTGAAACGCTGTTTTGTGTCATCGTGCCAAAATACTAGCGAGAATAGTGAGAAAATATTTTTAATAGTACCGCATGATACAAAAAACACAACTCAAAAAACAGTTATTGTTTGTATTGAAAAATACAGATTTGAAACGCAACAAAGCAACAGTAATGAAATTCTGAGAATACACAACGAACAACGTGGACAAATGCTAATCAGACGAAAAAGTAAAAACAAATGACTAATGACCAACGACCACAAATATACTAGATAAAACATGCCCTATACCTCACTATTGTTTTTTTATGTTCTCGGCTGTACAAAAAGAGACAACTAGAGATAGAGATATATAAAGTCTACTCTACAGTGTGTCGAGAGATGTCTCTACGGTCCTTATATTGTATTTGTGACATTTTATTCCTTTGTTTGGAAGTTGTGAAATCGTTCGGACCTCGATTTCAAATTCTGTCAGAATTGGGTTTTCACTGCCCCTGTTCTAAAAACTCTTATTAATTAAAGGACAATTAATTAATACTACCATGAGAAATTTACCTACGGGAATTTTGGACTGTATTCATAACCATATCCTGGCCCAGGATCCATTAAATAACCATGGCATTCAATTGATCAATTTAATTTTAGACATTTATATCAAAATCCGAATCCACCATAAAAATAAATTTTAAAAAGAACTACAAATAGAATAATAAGTATGCACACAAAAACAATATTGTTTAAATATCAATAGAATAATATAAATAATTATATACAATTTTTTACCTTCCGTCACCTTTAGGTAAGGAAGGTATTGTCTTTGGTCAAAAAATTCGGTGGTGAGTTTTTGATGAATAAGCACGTTTTAGGGTCCCTAGAATACGATTTTACTATTTTTACGATGATGTCTGTATGTGTGTGTGTGTGTATGTATGTGTGTGTGTGTGTGTGTGTGTGTGTGTGTGTGTGTGTGTGTGTCTGTGTGTGACAAAATTTTCTAATGCGATAACTCTAATACCATAATTCCAAAAATTATAATTCTTTCGTATTCCTCTTCGTTACATCCATGTGAAGAGCTGATTAGATTTTGGTTATAATTGGTCAACCGGAAGTACCTTCATTTGAAGATTTTAACAGTTTTTCTTGAAAAAACGGTGTTAAATATAATTTTTTCACATTTTATGTTATTATAAATATTAAAGAATTATTTATTCTCTATACGATTTTAATGCATTTTATACTTCATATTAAATGGACATAGAGTTAAAAAATTAAAAAGAAATTAAATATCATATATATTAGTCAGCTTTATTGCTATAACTCTGGAAACAGCTGCTACATTAAGAAAATTCTGATTGAAAGGTGTCAGTGTCAAGTGCAGTTGACAGTATGTTTATGTTATAATTTTACTGGAAATATAGGATCTTTTGTTAGAAACTTTCTGTATGGAATTTGTATAAAATACATACAACTGCCTTATGGTAATGTACAAGAAATATAATCTTTTGCAAAGAACTTTATGTATGACATTTATATAAAATACATAGAACTGACGGAAGGTAATGTGCTGGCCACATCAGATTTTTTTATACTTTGCATAGTACAGTTCATGTTAATAGAACAAGCAGTGACATCTAGTGAATACTCCGTGAGGAGAGGAGGAGACAACCAACGATCTCTTATATACTAATAGATACCGCATCAAGTATTTTTGCTGTGCCAACATGTTTGCAAGTAGGGGCGGAAGTATTCATTTCGCATGCGCAAGATTGAAATTAGTACCAACATTGTTAGTAATACATGTATTTTTAAAATAGATATTAATGAAAGTTTTAGATATTTAACAATAATAATAATGACAGGAATATCCAAAAAAATATATTAAAATATGTTGCAACTTTTATTTGATTAAGAATTAATTTTTCTTAGCACATAATTCCAACTAGTATTTTTCTTCTTTGAGTTGGTAATGGAAGTAACAGCTGTCGGCGCTATTTTGTGTAAGATCTGCAGTTATTTCATGTTTGGATTTTCTTACTGAACCTCGTGAGTCTTGTGGTTTTTACTTCGTTTGTTTTAAAATAGTAAAAATTGTTGTGTGTGCAACTGTGTAAATTAGTTTTATTTAGAAATCAATAATATTGTACATGTAATTGTTTTATTCATTTATTTTCCTTACTGTTCTTATTACCCTTATAATATACATGTGTCAATAAATTATATTTTTTATTAATCATAATAATTAAAACAATTTAATTATTCGTTTAGACAAAAATATATAGTTTTGAAATTCAAACAAATTTAAAAGCATTTTGCGCGCCAACTTACACATGCGCAAACATTATTTCCGCCCCTACTTGCTGCTTAGATGTTGGCACAGAAATGATCCATGCGTAGAATAGTTTGTTCGGTATCTATTAGTATATGGGAGATCGTTGGAGACAACATATCTCTATCCTTAGTTGTCTCTTTCTGTCCAGCCGAAAAAACAAATGAATTGAAGTTATATCTAGTGTATTTGTGATCGTTGCAAATGATCAGCACATAGACATATAATATATACTACTAGACTGGGTTTACAATGTTAAACGTTTGTGCCGAATTGAACCGATGGATGCCATAACGAGACGCTAATTGAAAGGCGTGAAACTTAGACGTAGGAAAAATATGTTTAATAAAACTACAAAATATAAACATTATGTACATTGTAAAAGCTGAAGACAATCAAATTCAATAATAAAACAAATTTATACATGAGTAGTAAATGAGAGCCATTAGAGGTGTTTTAATGACTTTTTAATTGCTTTTTAATTGCTTTTTAATTGTCTTCCTGGAAATCGTCCGTGACCTTGACAACATGTTTATTTTTGTCAAGATTAGGTTGGGCTAATTAGTGGATTGTGACGTATGTGTGCTAATTAGTTGGGTTTGTTTTGATACTTTGGAATTTGTGACGTACGCTGGGGTTAATTAGTGACCTGTGTGTTTTATTTATATCAACACTAATTTGTTTTTACTTTCTAATATTTATTGTTATTTCCCCTTTTGTAACGTATGCGGAGATGTAAATGCTTATATTAGTATACTTTATTAACAAACTGCTCATAAAATAAATTAAACAAATGTGAAAAGCAAACTTATCCAAATTTTCAATTTAAAATGAATCCGAGTATACCTACTAGGTTTCATTAATTTCTACTTTAAAATCAAGGCGAGTATATTTTTCTTTTCCGGGAATTCAAATTTTTGAAAGCTCCTTAGGAAATATGAATGTTATGATAACAAGTAAGTACAAAAATATAAAATTACCGTATAATGTTAAATATGAAGTGGATAAGAAATTAGAATCTTATAGAAATTGTAATCAGTGATAGTTTGCAAACTTATAATTATTAAATAAAATGTAATTAACAACCACGTGTACATATACTTAGAAATTTTTATTTTCTTGTTTTAATAATTGTGTAATTAGATTATTTTATATCAATTTTAATTTGGAGAGGATATATATTTAATTTATTGATTTGATGCTTATTTGTAATTAAGCCGCGAAGGTGTTCATTATAAAATACATTGAATTAGAATGAATTTTCCTAATCATTTGAGCATGACATAGATTATTCTAAATCTAAAAATTTTAGCGACATTATTATTGCTGATCAAAAAGCAATAAATAAATTTCACCATGACTGGCGGAAAACGAGAAATTGGAATAGCTTAATAGGCTACATTTGTTTACAAATAAAAACACGCGTAGAAGTGAAGCTAGGAAGAAGTTTATATCCGTGGAATATACACAAAGATAAATAAATATTTTTAAATAATGTTTATACCATTAGTTTTTTTAATAAAAACATGTTCAATTTTGTAACAGAATTGCTAGTTACGTACAGTTTAATAAAATATATAAAAATGTTTATATTAGTATACTTTATTAACAAACTGCTCCTAAAATAAATTGAACAAATGTGAAAAGCAAACATCCAAATTTTCAATTTTAAAATGAATCCGAGTATACATACTAGATTTCATTAATTTCTACTTTAAAATCATGGCGAGTATATTTTTCTTTTCCGGGAATTCAAATTTTTGAAAGCTCTTTAAGAAATATGAATGTTATGACAACAAGTAGGTACAAAAATATAAAATTACCGTATAATGTTAAACATGAAGTGGATAAGAAATTAGAATCTTATAGAAATTGTAATCAGTGATAGTTTGCAAACTTATAATTATTAAATAAAATGTAATTAACAACCACGTGTACATATACTTAGAAATTTTTATTTTCTTGTTTTAATAATTGTGTAATTAGATTATTTTATATCAATTTTAATTTGGAGAGGATATATATATTTAATTTATTGATTTGATTTGTTACTTATTTGTAATTAAGCAGCGAAGGTGTTCATTACAAATACGCTGAATTAGAATGAATTTTCCCTATCATTTTTACTTCGGTCCTGGAAATAAATTAATGCTTTTTAATGACGTATGTTGTGTAAAAATAGGTCATGAAGGTTATTCGTAAATTAGGTCATTGTACAGTATTAAGGTCATTATCTAATCCTGGAATAAATTAAGCAAATGTGGAAAGCAAACTTATCCAAAATTTTCAATTTTAAAATGAATCCTGGTATACGTACTAGGTTTCAGCAATTGCAACTTTAATTGGATGCGGCTATATTTTTCTGTTCATGGAATACTTGTTTTGAAAGCTCATTAGGAATGTGTGAAGAGTACGTGAAAATATAATAAACATGGTAGCTATTTAAGTACGATATTAACTTTAATTCCTAGTATAACTATGTTTGAAAGTCCGTTAAGAAATTGAAAAAATAATAATAAATTTGGGAAATTTTGTAATTAACAACCGAGTGTACACATACTTAGAAATTTTTATTCTCTTGTTTAATAATTGTGTAATTAGATTATTTTATATCAATTTTAATTTGGAGAGGATATATATTTAATTTATTGATTTAATACTTATTTGTAATTAAGCCGTGAAGGTGTTCATTACAAAATACATCGAATTAGAATGAATTTTTCCAATCATTTTTACCTCGGTCCTGGAAATAAATTTAACAACGGTGTACCGTTTGACCGTGATGACGAAATATCAGAAGAGCATGACACTGATTATTCTAAATCTAAAAGTTTTAACGACATTATGCCTGTTGACCAAAAGCAATAAATAAATTTCACATTGAAATTTTTAATAATATTTTTATTTATAACTACGAATTTCTTTATGCATCTTAACATTAAATGTTTACTAATTTAAAATTTATATTATTGATAAAATTTCAGCTATTTATAGCTGTTAACATCTTATATTGTCAAATATTTGGTTTTTATTACCACCTTATATCTTGTAACAATTTAAGTATTGAAACACATTAAAATAACATTAGGCAGTCTAAGCTTCCCATGTTACTTTCTTGTCATAATACAGTAATATTCTGTATAGTTTCTTCCTCTGTAAACAACAGACGTTAAATTACATTGCTAAACATGTTGCGACAAAACCAAGAGGGTTTGTTCAAACAGCACGAAACCTTGCTTCCGTTACATCCTGTGCAACATTACCATGTGATTTCATCAGAATGTTGGGATGACGAGCCGCCGATACAGCCCGTGCAGCGCTATCATGTGGTTTCGGCCGAATGTTGGGATGACGACGAACCGAATCGTGAAACCCTGCCTCCACTACACCCCGTGCAGCATTATCACGTGATTTCGGCCGAATGCTGGAATGACGAGGAGAAGCACGAAACCTTACCTCCTATACATCCTGTGCAAAAATATCACGTGAATGCTGGGATGCAAGCGAAGACCCTACATACATCCCTCTGCAGGCAATACAAGATCGACTTATTTTAATTCACCCACCGCATAAGGCCAGTAGATCTGTTAAAAAAGCTTTTCGCTGTCAAGAGCGGAAACGGTGGGCTCATTTAACAAATAAATGATATACCTAATTTATTTTATTTATGTATGTATATATTCCACAAAATATTTTTTTTTAAATTACTGACATTTATCATTATTAAAATTATAATAAACATGTACCCTTCAAATTCTATTATTTTCATACTGGAGAATAGCGACGATAATTATTAGAATGAAATGGTAGGTAAATATATTTATATTAAAGTTTCACACATTATGCTATATAATATATCAAATATACTTAAAAAAAAACTATCAATATTATTACCAAATACATAATTTAAAAGGAATAAAACACAATATTGTCCACAAACAGTAGAATTTAAATTTTGAACTGAATAGTATTCATTGTACCATGTTTGTAAATTGTTTGCGTTTTCCAAAGAACACCTAGCGTTCTTAATAATGTGATTACCGCAATGTGAAGTTTTAAATATGTTATTCAAATATTTTAATTAAGAACAGTCCAAGTTTATAATACGTATTTTGAAATTTTATTATCACGATAATTTTTATTCTCTAAACCTTTTACGTAAACGCAGTCAATAATTTTTTTAAATATGTTATTCAAATATTTTAATTAAGGACAGCCTAAATTTTCAATGTTTATAATACGTATTTTTGAAATTTTATTATCAAGATAATTTTTATTCTCTAAACCTGTTACGTAAACGCAGTCAATAAATTTTAATGAAGTTTGTAAAATATTGTCCAAGTTTTCATATTCTATGCTTCCATCAGTCCACTTAATACCGTGATAATTATTTCTTGTTAACCATTTTATCATACTGTCAAATTCAGCGAATATCAAACAGTCATATTAAATGAAAATAAATATATTATTTAGGACAGCGAAAAGTTTATTTTAAAATAATCTAACCCATATTCCAATTTCTTTTCCATTTGGTAATATTTTAAATATTTGTTTCATGCATACATTTCAAATATGGCTGGAAAGTTTCAAGTCGTCGGGTGAGTTCTTATTTAAGACATATCCAAATATTACAACTTCAGGAAATCGAATTCAAAGTTAAAAAAAAAATTAAATAAGTCGAATTGAAGACATCTATTTAAAAATTATTTATTTTAAACTATTAATGTACTAATAATCATTATTCTTACAAAATTTTGTCTGATTATTCCTATGGGTTTTTGAAACAAATATTTTTTTAAATTTTGGATATGGAACAAAAAGTAAGGTTTTTTGGAATTTGGTTAAAAAAATTAACAATTTATTTTGGGAAATTCTAGTTTATTTTACATAAATACAATTATTTTATAAAAATAAACTCATGAAAAAACAAAATAAACAATAATTATTATTCTCGGTGTTATAACAAAACATAAAAAAGGTTAAATTCTATTTCAATTTTCTTTAATACTACATTATTAATTATAATCTAATAAACAAGGAAATATGTTATATTTAACAATACAAAAATTTCTATTTGAGAGTAGCTTATGAAGTTAAAAACCTGCTTCAGAAGATTTTTTCAACTTCCGGCATGTATGGGAACATAGATTTTATATATTTTATTTTAAGCTGTCAATATTATATATTTTAGATTTAAGCACCTGAAGTTTTGGTAAATCATTCCAAACTGTACTGTTTATTTTCGATTTTCTGGTAGGTAATTTTAATTAATCGTCTTCTACATTAAAATTGTGTGATTTTCATTGATATTGATATCCTGTTTGTATTTGATGTTTCACGTTCTAATATTTACATACGGGAGAATAGCGACAATAATTAGAATGAAATGGTTGGTAAATATATTTATATTAAAGTTTTACACATTATTCTTAAAATTATTCAAATTTTCTTTAAAAATATTTGTGAAAATCTAAAGTATATCTTACACGTGAGAAATTATAATAAAATATTATTGGCATCAAGTTAGTTTTATTTCAAGTGTTTTTATTCTATAGAATTTGTGCCAAAGCTTTTTTACATTCATAAAATTATTCAATTTTTTTTTAAATATTTGGGAAAATCTTAAGTTTACCCTACATGTGAGAAATTATAATAATAAAATAATATTGGCTTGAAGTTTGTTTTATTTCAAGTGTTTTTATTCTATAGACTTTGGGCCAATGCTTTTTACAGTCATTAGAGAGAAGAATGAAATAAATTTAACAAACAAACAATAACATTTTCAGCATATAAATTATTATGAAACAAATTTATAAAATCAGTTTTATACAGAATATTTTTAATCAAATTTATAAATTGGGTCTATACAACGTACTGACGGTCAGGTGTGGACGTGAGAATTAACATGGGAGTATAGTAGCAAACTTTTTCCAAACTTTCAATTTAAAAATGAATGAGAGTATATATTCTTCTATTTTCATTTTTAAAATAATTGCGCGTATATTGTTTCGGTTCGGGGAACCCGAATTTTGAAAGCTCATTAAGAACGAATTACGCTAAGCTTGAAAAAGAAACAACACAAAAAAAATCCAAATAGCAATTTTGTTGACATCGGATGAACCACAAATCTAGAATGTATAAAACAAGTGTAAGCAAACTTATCCCAAACGTTCAATTTAAAACGAGCGAGCGTATATTCAGTTGTTTTCCAGTTTTAAAATGAATGGGACTATGGTGTGTGTTTCACGTGGAATTCGCGTTTTGAAAACTCATTAAAAACATTTCATGATGAACGTATTAAGGACGAAATGTTATAGATTTTGGCCCTAGGTGCATTGTAACCCTCCGCTGCGCCCGGGCGCGCGTCGGGCTTCAATCTTGCACCGATCAATTGAATGCCATGGTTATTTAATGGATCCTGGGCCAGGATATGGTTATGAATACAGTCCAAAATTCCCGTAGGTAAATTTCTCATGGTAGTATTAATTAATTGTCCTTTAATTAATAAGAGTTTTTAGAACAGGGGCAGTGAAAACCCAAAAATTATTGACTGCGTTTACGTAAAAGGTTTAGAGAATAAAAATTATCGTGATAATAAAATTTCAAAATACGTATTATAAACTTGGACTGTTCTTAATTAAAATATTTGAATAACATATTTAAAACTTCACATTGCGGTAATCACATTATTAAGAACGCTAGGTGTTCTTTGGAAAACGCAAGCAATTTACAAACATGGTACAATGAATACTATTCAGTTCAAAATTTAAATTCTACTGTTTGTGGACAATATTGTGTTTTATTCCTTTTAAATTATGTATTTGGTAATAATATTGATAGTTTTTTTTTAAGTATATTTGATATATTATATAGCATAATGTGTGAAACTTTAATATAAATATATTTACCTACCATTTCATTCTAATTATTGTCGCTATTCTCCCGTATGTAAATATTAGAACGTGAAACATCAAATACAAACAGGATATCAATATCAATGAAAATCACACAATTTTAATGTAGAAGACGATTAATTAAAATTACCTACCAGAAAATCGAAAATAAACAGTACAGTTTGGAATGATTTACCAAAACTTCAGGTGCTTAAATCTAAAATATATAATATTGACAGCTTAAAATAAAATATATAAAATCTATGTTCCCATACATGCCGGAAGTTGAAAAAATCTTCTGAAGCAGGTTTTTAACTTCATAAGCTACTCTCAAATAGAAATTTTTGTATTGTTAAATATAACATATTTCCTTGTTTATTAGATTATAATTAATAATGTAGTATTAAAGAAAATTGAAATAGAATTTAACCTTTTTTATGTTTTGTTATAACACCGAGAATAATAATTATTGTTTATTTTGTTTTTTCATGAGTTTATTTTTATAAAATAATTGTATTTATGTAAAATAAACTAGAATTTCCCAAAATAAATTGTTAATTTTTTTAACCAAATTCCAAAAAACCTTACTTTTTGTTCCATATCCAAAATTTAAAAAAATATTTGTTTCAAAAACCCATAGGAATAATCAGACAAAATTTTGTAAGAATAATGATTATTAGTACATTAATAGTTTAAAATAAATAATTTTTAAATAGATGTCTTCAATTCGACTTATTTAATTTTTTTTTTAACTTTGAATTCGATTTCCTGAAGTTGTAATATTTGGATATGTCTTAAATAAGAACTCACCCGACGACTTGAAACTTTCCAGCCATATTTGAAATGTATGCATGAAACAAATATTTAAAATATTACCAAATGGAAAAGAAATTGGAATATGGGTTAGATTATTTTAAAATAAACTTTTCGCTGTCCTAAATAATATATTTATTTTCATTTAATATGACTGTTTGATATTCGCTGAATTTGACAGTATGATAAAATGGTTAACAAGAAATAATTATCACGGTATTAAGTGGACTGATGGAAGCATAGAATATGAAAACTTGGACAATATTTTACAAACTTCATTAAAATTTATTGACTGCGTTTACGTAACAGGTTTAGAGAATAAAAATTATCTTGATAATAAAATTTCAAAAATACGTATTATAAACATTGAAAATTTAGGCTGTCCTTAATTAAAATATTTGAATAACATATTTAAAAAAATTATTGACTGCGTTTACGTAAAAGGTTTAGAGAATAAAAATTATCGTGATAATAAAATTTCAAAATACGTATTATAAACTTGGACTGTTCTTAATTAAAATATTTGAATAACATATTTAAAACTTCACATTGCGGTAATCACATTATTAAGAACGCTAGGTGTTCTTTGGAAAACGCAAACAATTTACAAACATGGTACAATGAATACTATTCAGTTCAAAATTTAAATTCTACTGTTTGTGGACAATATTGTGTTTTATTCCTTTTAAATTATGTATTTGGTAATAATATTGATAGTTTTTTTTTTAAGTATATTTGATATATTATATAGCATAATGTGTGAAACTTTAATATAAATATATTTACCTACCATTTCATTCTAATAATTATCGTCGCTATTCTCCAGTATGAAAATAATAGAATTTGAAGGGTACATGTTTATTATAATTTTAATAATGATAAATGTCAGTAATTTAAAAAAAAATATTTTGTGGAATATATACATACATAAATAAAATAAATTAGGTATATCATTTATTTGTTAAATGAGCCCACCGTTTCCGCTCTTGACAGCGAAAAGCTTTTTTAACAGATCTACTGGCCTTATGCGGTGGGTGAATTAAAATAAGTCGATCTTGTATTGCCTGCAGAGGGATGTATGTAGGGTCTTCGCTTGCATCCCAGCATTCACGTGATATTTTTGCACAGGATGTATAGGAGGTAAGGTTTCGTGCTTCTCCTCGTCATTCCAGCATTCGGCCGAAATCACGTGATAATGCTGCACGGGGTGTAGTGGAGGCAGGGTTTCACGATTCGGTTCGTCGTCATCCCAACATTCGGCCGAAACCACATGATAGCGCTGCACGGGCTGTATCGGCGGCTCGTCATCCCAACATTCTGATGAAATCACATGGTAATGTTGCACAGGATGTAACGGAAGCAAGGTTTCGTGCTGTTTGAACAAACCCTCTTGGTTTTGTCGCAACATGTTTAGCAATGTAATTTAACGTCTGTTGTTTACAGAGGAAGAAACTATACAGAATATTACTGTATTATGACAAGAAAGTAACATGGGAAGCTTAGACTGCCTAATGTTATTTTAATGTGTTTCAATACTTAAATTGTTACAAGATATAAGGTGGTAATAAAAACCAAATATTTGACAATATAAGATGTTAACAGCTATAAATAGCTGAAATTTTATCAATAATATAAATTTTAAATTAGTAAACATTTAATGTTAAGATGCATAAAGAAATTCGTAGTTATAAATAAAAATATTATTAAAAATTTCAATGTGAAATTTATTTATTGCTTTTGGTCAACAGGCATAATGTCGTTAAAACTTTTAGATTTAGAATAATCAGTGTCATGCTCTTCTGATATTTCGTCATCACGGTCAAACGGTACACCGTTGTTAAATTTATTTCCAGGACCGAGGTAAAAATGATTGGAAAAATTCATTCTAATTCGATGTATTTTGTAATGAACACCTTCACGGCTTAATTACAAATAAGTATTAAATCAATAAATTAAATATATATCCTCTCCAAATTAAAATTGATATAAAATAATCTAATTACACAATTATTAAACAAGAGAATAAAAATTTCTAAGTATGTGTACACTCGGTTGTTAATTACAAAATTTCCCAAATTTATTATTATTTTTTCAATTTCGTAACGGACTTTCAAACATAGTTATACTAGGAATTAAAGTTAATATCGTACTTAAATAGCTACCATGTTTATTATATTTTCACGTACTCTTCACACATTCCTAATGAGCTTTCAAAACAAGTATTCCATGAACAGAAAAATATAGCCGCATCCAATTAAAGTTGCAATTGCTGAAACCTAGTACGTATACCAGGATTCATTTTAAAATTGAAAATTTTGGATAAGTTTGCTTTCCACATTTGCTTAATTTATTCCAGGATTAGATAATGACCTTAATACTGTACAATGACCTAATTTACGAATAACCTTCATGACCTATTTTTACACAACATACGTCATTAAAAAGCATTAATTTATTTCCAGGACCGAAGTAAAAATGATAGGGAAAATTCATTCTAATTCAGCGTATTTGTAATGAACACCTTCGCTGCTTAATTACAAATAAGTAACAAATCAAATCAATAAATTAAATATATATATCCTCTCCAAATTAAAATTGATATAAAATAATCTAATTACACAATTATTAAAACAAGAAAATAAAAATTTCTAAGTATATGTACACGTGGTTGTTAATTACATTTTATTTAATAATTATAAGTTTGCAAACTATCACTGATTACAATTTCTATAAGATTCTAATTTCTTATCCACTTCATGTTTAACATTATACGGTAATTTTATATTTTTGTACCTACTTGTTGTCATAACATTCATATTTCTTAAAGAGCTTTCAAAAATTTGAATTCCCGGAAAAGAAAAATATACTCGCCATGATTTTAAAGTAGAAATTAATGAAATCTAGTATGTATACTCGGATTCATTTTAAAATTGAAAATTTGGATGTTTGCTTTTCACATTTGTTCAATTTATTTTAGGAGCAGTTTGTTAATAAAGTATACTAATATAAACATTTTTATATATTTTATTAAACTGTACGTAACTAGCAATTCTGTTACAAAATTGAACATGTTTTTATTAAAAAAACTAATGGTATAAACATTATTTAAAAATATTTATTTATCTTTGTGTATATTCCACGGATATAAACTTCTTCCTAGCTTCACTTCTACGCGTGTTTTTATTTGTAAACAAATGTAGCCTATTAAGCTATTCCAATTTCTCGTTTTCCGCCAGTCATGGTGAAATTTATTTATTGCTTTTTGATCAGCAATAATAATGTCGCTAAAATTTTTAGATTTAGAATAATCTATGTCATGCTCAAATGATTAGGAAAATTCATTCTAATTCAATGTATTTTATAATGAACACCTTCGCGGCTTAATTACAAATAAGCATCAAATCAATAAATTAAATATATATCCTCTCCAAATTAAAATTGATATAAAATAATCTAATTACACAATTATTAAAACAAGAAAATAAAAATTTCTAAGTATATGTACACGTGGTTGTTAATTACATTTTATTTAATAATTATAAGTTTGCAAACTATCACTGATTACAATTTCTATAAGATTCTAATTTCTTATCCACTTCATATTTAACATTATACGGTAATTTTATATTTTTGTACTTACTTGTTATCATAACATTCATATTTCCTAAGGAGCTTTCAAAAATTTGAATTCCCGGAAAAGAAAAATATACTCGCCTTGATTTTAAAGTAGAAATTAATGAAACCTAGTAGGTATACTCGGATTCATTTTAAATTGAAAATTTGGATAAGTTTGCTTTTCACATTTGTTTAATTTATTTTATGAGCAGTTTGTTAATAAAGTATACTAATATAAGCATTTACATCTCCGCATACGTTACAAAAGGGGAAATAACAATAAATATTAGAAAGTAAAAACAAATTAGTGTTGATATAAATAAAACACACAGGTCACTAATTAACCCCAGCGTACGTCACAAATTCCAAAGTATCAAAACAAACCCAACTAATTAGCACACATACGTCACAATCCACTAATTAGCCCAACCTAATCTTGACAAAAATAAACATGTTGTCAAGGTCACGGACGATTTCCAGGAAGACAATTAAAAAGCAATTAAAAAGCAATTAAAAAGTCATTAAAACACCTCTAATGGCTCTCATTTACTACTTACATGAAACAAATAGGGAAACAAGCTTTGTAAACAAATACTAAACAAAGAAATAAACTTGAAAGACACTGGCTAACAGAAATGACAGATTGCTGGGCATCCAACATAAATTAAATAAAATTCACTACTACTAAAGAAAATATTTATTACAATTATTGGAAAAATAATGTAAATTAAATATTGGTCGTACTTTTTATTATACAACTGAGTTTTGTTATTTTGAAATACAGATATTATATAAAATGTATTTATCAAGTTACTATATAGTTATTTTCTTTTAGTTATGTCATAATTTACACTAAAGGTGCGCGCGCAATTAGCGTCCCGTTATGGCGCCCATCTGTTCAATTCGGCCACGAAGAATTCGGCACATAGCTAGACCTTAGACATTGCCGCCAGGATAGATGCTCGGTCTAGTATATATCTTTCCTTGTCTATGGACCGGCAGCTGAGTGATACGTGGATAACTTCAGGGCAAATGAAAATTATATTTATAAAAATTAATAGAGTGATGTTATATTAATATATTATAGCATTTCTATCAAATATTTAGATATGTAATTCTCAATTTATAGTCTATATATTTTTTTCACTTTAAAACGATTTTATACAACAAAAAATGTAAATAAAAAATAATTTATTCATACAAATCGATAAATTAGACTATGCTTGTTTGAATTAAACAAAAAAAAGAAACGAACAATTTTTTTGCATGACCTCATTTCCACTTCAAGTGAAAATTAAACAGGATCTACAGTGATTGTGAATGTACTATTCAAGCTGCAACTCACTTTTGATGGAATCGTATGACAGGATCTTTGTATAGGTCGCTGACATCAACTTTCTTCCAGACGGCTATGCTATCGGGGTGTCGTTTCGTAACGAGCCAGCCTACATGCGAATAGAAAAGACCCCTCTTCGCGTTGTGTGGATCTTTGTCTGTATCTGTATTGAGATGGTGTTCAGACTTTCTCCGGCATCTAGCGGTCATTTCGAGTGTTACAGCTGCGCGCTGCCGTCTCGCACAGCTACGTCACTTCCCCTCTTTGGCTTTCACTGTTTTTTCCCAAAAACACGTTTTTTCATTCGTTGCACGACCAGTGTACTGTACGCGCGCTTATACTTTGGTGCTATCTGATTGCTTTTTGCACAATCATTATTCAGTGATTGCTGTCCTTTTTGTCGCTTATCTCAATTTATATTTACGCTAAAGTGTTATTCAGTGCACTTTATTTATATTTACGCTTCGCTAGTGTGTTATATTTTCTTTCAGTGGTTCTCGCATATGGTGCTAAAACTACACTATAACTTTATAATTTTCCATTTATTTCAGCTTGTTTCTAGCTATTATAGCAAGCCTTTTTATTTTTACACATCAAAGTGCACCATGCCTTGTAGTTGTAATGATCTACTGGAGTATTTGACGGTACTTTGTAATGAATTTTACTGCTACACATTTACACCATCACACCTCAAGTATCAGGTATTCTGTACATATTTGCACACTACACATAAACTGTAAGTACTACTATTTATATACTACACTGCGTTTCAATATTAATCTGACCATTTAGTCGTGCTTTAAGTGCATAAAGTGCCCTATATTTTTGTTATACTTTTATATCTTATTTGTAAGTGCAGTTTTTTATATTCTGTATTTTCTGCACATAGTTTTTCATAAGCGCCACAGTTTTTAAGTTAGTTTTTGACAGTTTTGAGTCTCCTTCTACTGTAAGTGTATTTAACACTTTTGTACTCCTTTTTTACTATATAATTTTTTAGTACTACGTTTGGTGTCCTCTGCTTGATTTGTTCCTAGTTTAGCACTACTTTTAATGTAGTTATTTGCTCATATTTCAACGCTGAACATTAGTTATTTAATTTTCAATTGGGTTTAACATTTATTCGTTTATTTGGGTTAAGATTAAGATATTTAAGTACAGTTATTAGTTAATATATTTCAATTATTTCTGGGTCATTATTATTTATATATTAGGGTATAGTTCCCATATTGGTTAGCGCACATCACATTTGTTTACACTCGCATACTTAAAGCTCTGTTTACATGCGTACTTAAAGCTTGGTTTACATTCGCATACCATAAAGGTAGGTTTACATGTTACGAGCACACTATTTCATATCTTATGTGCTTAATCTTTATTTAGCAACACAGTCGCATATTTTACAATATTCATACTGCTCTTATATAACTTTTAGTTCTGATACACAACTGTTGGTCGATTCATCTGGTTTGTACTTAATCTCCTGTGCTGTTGTTAGGAATAAGAGTTTACATTTTAGCTTCGCTATCCTCCTCGACTATTTGGGCCGTTGTGTATTTATTCTATCTCTCCATAAAGAGCTACTGTCTTGTGTAAGCCCTGTTGATCGCTCCAGCAGGTGAAGATTGTTTTACCTTATTCCCTTCCTCCTCGTATTTATTTTCTCTTCGCTGTTTTCCACTTAATTAATTCTAAACAGTCTTCATCACACACTATACGTTCGCAATCGCTTTTTCATGTAGAAATCGCCGCCGCACCGCATCGCTACTGTCCAACACAACTGACACGTCATTGAACCAGCGCAATTCTACAATTCACCATCTCCAGCAGGCGCATCAGAAGTTTTCATCACCAGCTTTTGGGGATCAGGACTCTCACGCATCATTGGTCCTTCGAGTTATTATTTGAGAGTCGAACTCATTAGGCCCCAGCTTCCTATTTGCACTGCGTCTTAACAGATGGTGTGTTCGGTGGTCTCTAGCCCATGTTACTAGCGAGTACTACAAGGAAAAATCTAATTTAACCAGCAGGTCCCTATAGAAGATATTTTTTTGTGAAAAATTGAAGGCTTGAACTCTGGACTTATTTATTTATTTATTTATTTTTAAGTACATCTACCCAACAGACTTAGTCTAAAATAGGGCAGGAATATAAATATAATAAACAAAATTAACTGTAACATAGTATGCAAAAATACATAGTGCAAAATACAAAATATAGTAAACAAGACAATACTGTAAGTGAAATGGTAAATAATGTAGCATTATGCAATAGTTAGCTGTAAGAAGTATTAACTGTAAGTGCATTAGCAAAGTAAGTAAGTACAAGTTGCAAATGTCTATAAGAAAATATCTGGCGTTATCAAAGTAAGTGCACATTCGATGAAGTGGTGATTTAAAGAAAAGGTTAGTGCGAGCAGAAGGCAAATAAAATAAACGATGGTTTCTATTAAATTTGGAAGGAATATGGAAGTTTAGACAAGAAAGTGAATTCGGATCGTCAATATGCCCAGAAATAAGATTTCGTAAATGATTTAAAGAACATGAAATTCGTCTTTCCTCAAGTGACTGGCACTGAAATATTTCACAAAGAGTTGCGTATGGTAAGTGTTGTGGTGGATAGGAGGACATGATTTTATAGTAAATATATTTTAAGAATTTTCTTTGAATTGAGTCGCTTATTTTACTTTGATTTTGATATATAGGATTCCATACAACAGAACAGTATTCTAGCTTGGATCTAATAAATGAGTAATAAAGTGTAAATATTGCGGCTATATTTGTAAAAGATTTAGTATTACGAATAATGAATCCAAGCATTTTATAACTGGCTGACGCAATATCTTCGACATGATAAATAAAACTTAGGTCCTTGTCAAATATAACACCGAGATCTTTAATTTGATTACAATGTGAGAGGGAGGAATTGTTTAACGAGTAATTGAAAGAAATCGGTTCATGTTTTCTAGTAAAAGATAAAACCTTACATTTTGAGAAATTTAGTTCTAGATTATTTTCATTACACCATAAATTGATTTTATTGAGATCAGACTGGAGTAGGGTACAATCATTTATGTTAGTTATTGTTCGGAAAATTTTAAGGTCATCTGCAAATAATAATCGTTCACTACTAATGACTCCGTTAATATCATCTATAAATAAAAGAAATAAAAGAGGGCCGAGGTTAGAACCTTGGGGAACACCAGAGATTGCATAAAATGGTGGAGATTGAGAATTTTGGTAAGAGACGAAGAGTTGACGTGCTTCTAGATAAGATGAAAGTAAAGAAATTAAAGCGATAGATAACCCGAAAATATGTAACTTCTGAATGAGTATGTTATGGTCTATTTTGTCGAAGGCTTTCGAGAAATCAGTGTAAATAGTACCTATTTGACCTTTTTTATCTAGTACAGAGGAGATATAGTGTGTAAAATAAGAGAGGTTCGTTGACGTAGACCTCTTACGCATGAAGCCATGTTGCGAGAAAGAAAGCATGTTATGGATATTAGGATAAATTGAATTATTAATAATACTTTCGTAAATTTTACTAAGATTAGATAAAATAGTAATCGGTCTGTAATTTTTAATGTTGTTTTTGTCTCCTGATTTGAATACTGGAATAATTCTTCCTACTTTCCAAGACGTGGGAAATTTACAAGTAGTAATAGATAAATTAAGTATAACGTATAAAGCATTTGTGAATGAATAATAACAATCTTTAATTATAAAGTTAGGAATTAAATCGGGACCGTGAGATAAATTATTTTTTAATTTTTTGATAGCTGTTTCGATATCTTTCTTTGTTATATGAATACTAGAATTATATATTTTTTATAAAATATATTATTTGGAAACCTTTTACGCATTTTAAAATAATGATTTTTCTTCTTTATATCGCCAATAGTTTGTTTCGTAAACCAGACGGGATAGTGTAATTTAGTACTAGTTTGTTGTGGTACACATTCATCGAATATACTGTACAAAACGAATAAAAATAAGACAGAGCGGAATCAACGTCAGAGAAATTTTCAAGTGCACTCCAGTTAACATTTCCTATTAACTCATATAATTTAGGATAATTCGCTTTATTGAAATTATACTTTTTGGAAATCGATGTAGGAATTTCGTAGTTGAGACCAGACTGGTTAATATCAAGTGAAATGTTTAGCGTGGGATGGTGACAGTACTCCTTATCAAAAATTGAATTATCCTTAATTACAGTACAGGTATTATTAGAAATTACTAGATCTAGTAAGCGGTTTTCAGTGTTCTTAATATTATTAAATTGTATTAATTCAAAATAATTTAAAAAATTTTGAAATAGTTTTACTACCGTTGAATTCGGATTTGTTACTAGAGCAGGTATATTAAAATCTCACAGTATAACAAAGTTACTGCAATATAAAAAAGGAAGTGACTCAAAAAATTCAAAAATATTTCCATAAGAGTCCGAGTTCAAAGAAGGAGGTATATAAACATTGAATATATAAATAGAATTTTGATCAACAACAATTTTTGTACAAATAATATCTACATTAACAGGTAATAAACTTATATAAGTATCTAACGGAACATGGTACGAGTTGTATTTATTAGAAATTAGGGTAGCAACACCGCCACCACGAGAAACATCACATGCAGAAAAATTGCGATCATTTCTATAAACAGAAAATGAATTGTCACTCAGTTCGGAATTTAGAACACTCTCGATTAACCAGGTTTCTGTGAAACACAGGATGTCAAAATTTAGAGCACTGATAGTAGAGTATAATAACTGTAATTTGTTATTTAACCCTTGAGTGTTTTGATAATATAAATTAAGGGAATTGGTAGAGCTATTAACTGAATGTTTTTTTAGTTTTTTGCACTGATAATTTTAGGGGTACCAGAATAAAACTTAAGCAAGATGTCTTCTCCTTTGGCTTTACGATTAAGAAACTCGGCTTTCACGTTTTTTAAGTGACGTTGCTGAATCGGGGTTCTGTCCTGATTTATATAAATATTATTTAATTCAGGAAATGTGCGAACTTTGGTTGCTTGTTTGAGGATATGAGCAGAATCGTTGTTGTTATTAAACGTGATCTTCAATAGACGGGGTTTAGAGTTAGAATCGGAGGAGCGTTTGCATAATCTATATATTTTACTGGATTCAAGTGATATGTTTGGAGCAATTTTTCCCAAAATTTTGGTAACTTGAGTTTTGTCATCAGTTTGATCAGATTCGGAGACACCACTGATAATTATATTATTCTCTCGCTTTCGTCTTTCGTTTAGTTCTTCTACGACAGATTCAACATTGCAATCTGGTTCTTTATTAATAATATTATGCGAGCTGAGTTTTTCATTAATATTTTTGATTTCCGCTTGAAGGTTATTAATTAGATCTTTAAGAGCAGTAAAAGTATCACTTGATGTAAAACAAATTTTACAAAATATTTTTACTGATCCAACAGAGGATCGAGTAAGCCTGCTAACATCATCGGTGGTAAGATTTACGCAAGAGAGATGCATTGTTGATTGACAACCATCGCAGGCTATGCTTTTATGCTGAGTAGAGACATCTTTCTTGCAATTTGGACAATTGGACATACCTGGCATGTTGATAAAGTCAGATGTACGATCAGTGTTTGTTTCTTCGATTAATTATTCTTAATTAATATGTACTTGACCACTTGACTAGGTACGTTGAATAAAAAAATAAGTGAAAATGAGCCTTATGATTCGCACTTCGCACGTGGAACAAATAAATGAAAAAAAATAATACTATCACAGATCACTAGGTGAACCACTATCACTACACTGCACTATTGGGATGTAATAACTTTCGTGTCCGTTTACACAAGTAAATTAAATTACAAAGAATACTTCGATTTGGAGAAGAATTGTAAGAGCAAAACAACAGCATGTACTTATGCATACACTTACTTTCTCTCTTACTTTTTAAATAAACAATCATAATATTTCACAGTATTTCAAATTTAGAATAAAATTTACCAACAAACATTTTAATTCATGTTACATTTTATTACAACAAACATATTAATAACAAACACATAAATTTATTTTTTAAATTATAAACAAACAATTTTATTCGTATAACATTTTAATTCAACAAAAATAATAATGCCAAATATTTAGAATTTAAAATTAACAACAAACATTTAAATTCATGTAACATTTTAATTCAACAATCATAATAATACTTCTTATTTGTAATTTAGATTAAAATAATCAACGAACATTTATATTCAACAAACATTTTAATACAACAAATATTTAAATTCCTTAATTACAACGTTTGTTGAATTAAAATGATTGATGAATTAAAATGTTTGACTTAAAATTATCAACAAATATTTAAATTCGTATAACATTTTAATTCAACAATCATAGTAATACAAGCTATATTTAATTTAGGGTAGGGTCAGAGTGTACGAAAATTCAAATATCACTTTATTCATATATCAACTTACAAAACATAGTAATGGATAAAATTCGAAAAAAATAACATTGCCTTATTCAAATAACTACTTATGCATTTCTCGAATCGTCAAATCTCAAAAAATATTATTATGGTCTTATACAATTCTCGACTTGTGCAAATCTCTACCACTATGAAGTCTGCGCGCATTTATATATTCGTTTCTGGTTTGTTCACTACTGCTTTATTGCGGTACAGTTTAGTGATATTTGATTTTATAATTATATTTAAATTTGAATTACAAGTATATGAGAATGTTAATATATTTGTTGTGACAATTCAAAAATAATCAAATACATATTTTATATTTGCAAATGATATATACATATTTTGTTTTGTTCGTTAATAATAATAGTCTAATTTCTAATATTAATGCTACTTAACTGTAGATATATAAAAAACAATAACCATTTTATAATATAATTATAGAAAGGCCATAAAAAGGCTAAATATAAAACAGAAAGAAGATAAAATGAAATGCATGGGAAAAATAGAATCACTTTTAGAATAAACTAAATACATATATTTGTTATTTTGTAATTATAGTTTTTGAACAGGTTTGTAAACATGTACCTACCATAAGTAGTAATACAGACATAATGGCTGGTACCACAAGCCCTGTTTTAACTAAAACACTGTTTTAATAAATGTCAAATTCAAAGTTTAATTTTACCCTTATGTTTTAAGAACGATTTTTTAAAAAATATTTGTTTGAATACAAACTATATTTTGCATTAAAATCATATTTTGATATTATCTATTAGTAGGTATTATTCAGTAATGAAATTTGACATTTATTAAAACAGCGTTTTAGTTAAAACAGGGCTTGTGGTACCAGCCAATACGATTGTAATTTATATTCACAATATTTTACTGTTTTTACATTTTTCTATACAGGGTGTTAATGAATACTTGTTACAAATTTATAAGGATATGTAGGGGATGCAAAATAGACTAACTTTTACTACACAGTTTTCGAGCTACAGGCTCTTAAAAGAGTAATTATTTCCCTAATTTTAGTTTGCTGTGACCTGTCACCAAATATTATTTTGTTTATTTTAACTTTATTGAATAGCAGACGCAGTATGAATGTGCACACTGTTCGCGATTACGCAAACATGGTATATATTAATGTATGGCAGCACAAGAAATTCAAACAAATTCTGGCGTTTTTGAACGAATGTATCAAAATATGCTCGCTCTGAAGGTGCAATGCTTGCATTGAAGTTAGTGGTGGTATTTTGAGCAACTATTATAATATGTATTACAAAAATGAATAATAGTTATTTTATAATCGGCTATATCATGTAACACATCGCTTATATTAAACGACGTCGTTAAATATTTTGACAAATAGAAACAAATGTAACAAATTACATTGCGCTTTTTTCATTAGAGCCACATATTTTGATTGGATAACATTGTTAACGATGTCGTATAATATAAGCGATGTGTTACATGATACAGCCTTATATGTGTTAAAAAAAACATGAGAAGGAAGTTTGGAATACAAAGCGGAGTGGTTCAACCCTTCAAACAAAATAAAATCACTTTTAACACGTATATCATATACTATTCTTTCTACTACTTTTTCATCAAAATTTGTATTTATTATAATTTTTTGACATATGCCAAAAATGTCGATTTGTTGTCCCATTCGTTATTACATAGGTAACTAATTCACTTTTAACACTATATAGTGTTCAAAGTAACAATGATCTGTCACTTTTTAATACTGGTGTCATAAAATGATATTTTTTCACGACCGGGAGAAAAAGTTGGTTTCTATGACTCCAAAATCATGAGAAACAGCACATTTTGTTTCAGTGGGAAATTGGAACATTTTTTCCTCGTCGTATTGTAGCCATTACCTACGGCTCGGGCTGCGCTACAAACTTACTCCTCGAAAAAAAAATTATACACTTCTCTCCCTTTATGTATAATATACTATTTCAACCCAAAAACAAACATTAAAAAGCCTACTTATAGTAGATTTCTAGAAAAATTATTTAAAAAATTTAAAATAAGGATAATTAATAACTGAAGTGGTAGGTCACAACCAACCAAAATTAAGGTTACTCTTTTATGAGCCTGAAGCTCGAAAACGTTGCGTTTTTAGATAAGAGTTTATTGGTAAAAGTTAGTCTATTTTACATCCACTACCTACATACCCTATAAATTTGTAACACGTATTCATTAACACTGTATAACAACAATTTTTGTTACATTTTTTTAAATGAAAATGGATAAACAAATTATTCATACTAGTAGGTATATTAAAGGAATAACAATCTACCAAATGAGCACTGTATAAGGTACCTTATCATTTACTAAATTATGTGTACGTAGAGTACAAATCAAAAATAGTTCATTAATGTATAAATCTGACTTGTTTAAAATTTGTGTTATTTATACTATACATGTACACTATATTTATGTAAAATAAAGTGGAATTGACGAGATGTATTACACTGGCAACAACAGATTGAAAATCCTATTTTTTCCACCGCTCTTCTTTTCCTAAAATGCAACATGGGATTGACAAATGTTTTTGAGTATGAAGACAAGTATTTATAGCAAAACTCAGGTCCGGTTTTATATACGTCCATTTAAAATTTAATTCCAAAGTAAATTTAATTAAGTGTAACTCAATTTTTTGACAGCGATGCGATGATTTTAATTAATGACAAGAACACGAGAGTGATTCTAGCGGCCACTTCTCTAACGCAACCTGTTGTGAACAAGCCTGACAGAGTGCATTACCATGGCCTAACAGCTATATCAATAATAATTATTAAAGGAATTAACGAATAAATGACAATGAAATATACATTAAAATAAAGTATTATTAAAGATAATACATATAAAAATTCACAGACGCAGGTAAGTGATGAATTTAATCATTTTGATGATTCTAACTCCAAAAATTTTTACAGGTTATGGTAGCAGATAATAAACAAATGCATTTATTCCCTATATATCTTAAGAGTGCCGCTTCAAAATTATTATAAATAAATAATATGTATTATAACAAATATACTCATATATATTTTGTAATAGCACCACACGTAGGGCATTTATAAATAATTAATAAAGTTTGCGTTATATCCTATGTGAATATATTTTTTCAGATATCTCCTTTATAAGTCTGCGTGCCGCTTTGAAATTATTACAGATAAATAGTAGGTATTATAACAAATTATTAAATATATATTTCAATATAGCGCCCCCCGTAGAGGGGTATGAAAAAAATTCATGAACATTTTGTTACCTATCATTTACTTGTAATCTTACAGATTCCCTATAAAAGTCCGCGTGCCGCCTTGAAATTATTATAAACAAATAGTATACATTATAACAAATCATTAAATATATATTTCAATATAGCGTCCCCCGTAGATGGGTATGAAAAAATTCATGAACATTTTGTTACCTACTATATACTTGTAATCTTGCAGATTCCCTATATAAGACCGCGTGCAGCTATGAAATTATTATAAACAATTAGTATGCATTATAACAAATTATTTAATATATATTTTAATATAGCGCCCCCGTAGGCAGGTGTGAAAAAAATTCATAAATATTGTGTGGTCCGTCCTAGGAAAGGAAAGTATAAATAAATTTATAATAACTATTTCTCTTCGTAGAGTTCGCTTGGTATTTATGAACATATAACATTTATTAAAAAAAATATAAGGTCTAACAAAACAAATTTACCGAGTGTAGGTTTGACCTTTAAAACGCGGCAATTTTAATAAATTTAAATTTGTGTAGTGTATCCCTCGTACATATACTTTTTTTCATATAACTCTTATATGAAATATAAATCTATGTGTCGCTTACAAATTATTATAAATAAAAAGTATAATAAATTATTCCATGTTTGTTGTTACACTGCCACGCAGGAGAGGTACGGAAAAATTAATAAGTTGTTTTCATTCATCACAAACACTAAAATATCTGGAAAAGATTTAGACAGAGCTTGTCTTGTTACATATTTATAAAGGAAACATGAACATTGTTTAAAAGAAATGCTACGTTCATTGTAAATTTGCTCTATTTAAAATGTTCTTAATATTATTAGAAAATAACAGGGCATCGAACCTGCCAAAAACTCGCTCCGGATCAGGTTAATTTGGGTTTTGATAGAGGGGTTTGTTTGTGGTTCTGGTTCAAGCAATAATAATATATGCGGTATTGTTCCGGATTCAGGTTTGGTTCGACATAATGAAAATTGAATAAATGTTTTTTTTGAATAATAATTTAAAATACGAGCCGAAATTTATAATGCAATACAAGATAAGAACACGAACCCAATTTCCCGATGTTCAGCTATAAGAAGTATTTATAACGATTACATTTTGAACTGAAAATGAACCGGAACTGAACCCAAATTTTAATACCCGGTTGGGTTCTCACTCGGGTTCAATTGAAAATATACCGTAGGTTCCATTCTGTATTCGATGCTCTTGGAAAATAAGGATCTCATAATTTATGGAAAGGAAATGAAGAAATATAATAACAGAAATTAACATAATTCAAAGTATATTTTTATTTTTTCTACAAATTAATTTTTAATGATTCTAAAACATATTAGCTTTTATAGGATGCAATTTATATTGAATTTTAGAGCATAGAATTCTGGATTTTTTAGTGCTAAAATTTTTGAATTGACGACAGTCATCTTAATTTAAAGCCGTTGCAAAAATCGATCATTTTATGGTCTAAATTTTAATGTATGTATCGGTACAGGTAATATTTCAGAAGAACCTGCTTAATGTAATATGTAAATCAACCTTTATGCTACAGTGCCATCTATGATGCGAGTTATAATACAAACACAAATTCTAACCTCTACAAATATTTCCAAAAGATCAGCGGGAGGGGGAGGCGCTATTTTCAAATGTATATTAAATAATTTGTTACAATGCATACTGTTTATTTATTTATTATAATTTCAAGGCGGCACGCAGTCTTATATAGAAAATATCCAAGATTACACATGTATGATAGGTAACACTATGTACATGAATTTTTCTCATGCCTTTCTACGGAGAGCGCTATATGGAAATATATACTAAATAATTTGTTACAATGCATAATAATTGTTTATAATAATTTCAAAGCGGCACGCGGACTAATATAAGGAATATTTAAAATTACAAGTATATGATAGGTAACAAAATGTTCATGAATTTTTCTCAAACCCTTCTACGGGGGACGCTATATTGAAATATATATTTAATAATTTGTTGTAGTGTATACTATTTGTTTATAATAATTTCAAGGCGGCACGCGGACTTATATAGGGAATATCTAAGATTAAACGTATATCATAGGCAACAAAATGTTCATGAATTTTTTTCATACCCTTCTACGGGGGGCAGTAAATTGAAATATATATTTAATAATTTGTTATAATACCTACAATTTATGTATAATAATTTCAAAGCGGCACGCGAACTTATAATGGAGAAATCTAAAAATATATATTCACATAGGATATAACGCAAACTTTATTAATTATTTACAAATGCCCTACGGGTGGCGCTATTACAAAATATATAAGAGTATATTTTTTATAATACATACTACTTATTTATAATAATTTCGAAGCGGCACTCTTAAGATAAATAGGGAATAAATACATTTGTTTATTATCTGCTACCATAACACGTAATTTTTTTGGGGGTTAGTATCATCAAAATGAATAAATTCATCACTTACCTGCGTCTGAGAATTTTATATGTATTATCTTTAATATTACTTTATTTTTATGTATATTTTATTGTCATTTATTCGTTAATACCTTTAATAATTATCATTAATATAGCTGTTAGGCCATGGTAATGTAGTGTGTGAGGCTTGTTCATAACAGCTTGCGTTAGAGAAGTGGCCGGTAGAATCACTCTGGTGAATTTATTCCTGTTTATAAATTCTAAAATGAAACATATTTATAATAACTACATATTTATTTACCTTAATATTCATACGTTTAGCACTTTCTTGTAAAATTAATAAACAAATATTACGTACCAAAAGATTTTTAGATATATTATAAATAATTTAAATACCACATAAAACTAAAGTTACTAACAGTATTGGAATGGAGCATGGTGAACGAACATTGTTTTAACAAGCGCGCCAGCTTCAGAGTGGAGAGATTTGCAAAAGTTGAGATTTGAATGAAACAGGATAAAAATTTTCAATATTTGAATAAGACGAGATAAATATTTTTCGAGGTTTGCAGAGGTGAAAAAAGCATAAGTCGTGACACGAATAAGTCAATGTAAAACTATACGAAATTTGACGATTCGTAGATTTATAAAACGTGATTTGACCAAGTCAATATAAATGTATTCGAATGTTCTGTGTGCTCCCTGATTTAATATAGCATAGGGTTGTATAATAATTATTTCGAGAAAAATGGTAAAAAAAACTAGAAATAATTTAATAAAAATCTGATGTGGCCAGCACATAACCTCTCGCCCGATATTTTACCTGGTTGTACGCATAAAACGAAACATATTTTTAAATACAAATACATATATTCATGTCTCACTACAAAACAATTCTCATATATATATATATATATATATATATATATATATATATATATATATATATATATTTGCAAAATCTATGGGATATTTTAATATAAATTATATACAATTCATACATTTTCTTTATATTCAATATCCTGAAATTTTCTTTTTCTACTTTCCTTTTCTTTTTCTTTATATTCGTAATTTTTTCGCAAATTCCTCTTATATTCTTTTTTAGGTATATTCTTTTGTGTTGTTGACTTTTTATTTATTTTCATAATCTTCATAATGATGTACAAATATTTTTGACAGGGGCATACAAATATTTTTGACTGTGACATTTATCTGTCAATTACAAACATTTGAATTTCTTGCCTTGAAGTAGTTTGATTTGAGAATTTTTATATCAAATTATTTTATATGCATTTCTTTATCTTTAAATCTATAGAAGATATAATAATGAATTTATATTTATGGAATAAAGAATTTAACATTCTTTAATATAAGTATTTACATAAATTTTCGATAAATAATATTTAGATGATTTTTTTCTTGTAACTACTACTTCCGGTTGTCCAATTGTTACCAAAACTTAATCAACTCTTCCCATTATTGTTAGATTGAGGAATCCGTAGTTAAAAATGTCTTAAGTCTTATAGTATTTGAGATATCGTGAATCCAACATCCACACACACATCCACACACACATACACACATACGGACATCATTGTAAAAATGTTATAATCGGATTCTAGGGACCTTAAAACGTGCTTATTCACTAAAATCTGACTATGCGATTTTTAGCATGAATACAATACCTCTCTTAGCGAGAGGTAAAAAATGGGTTTACTACTAGCGTAACTAGGCAACAGACGTATGTATTGCATAGCCCATTGTAATATTATAACATATTTAATACCATTTTTCTCGAAATAATTGTCATACAACCCTATACCATATTTATATCGTTGAAATCAGAAAAAAATTCTCTACCTAATGGACTAAAAAATTATATAAGATACAATTTAAAAATAATAATTTTTTTGTGCCGTTTGAGAACCACTGGTCGAATTTTTGATTTGTTATTATTAATAAATTACCCCCTTAGGACTCTTGATCATTTCTTGTATATAACATTATTTTCTAAAGTCATTAGTTCACCCAAAAAAGCGCTAGTTGTTTTAAAGGAAACACCCTGTATATATAATCATCGTGAAATTGTAAAATCGTATTCTAGGGACCTTAAAACGTGCCTATTAATCAAAAACACCCCCGAATTTTTTGACCAAAGACAATACCTTCCTTATCTAAGGTGAGGGAAGGTAAAAAATTAAATATGATATATTAGCCAACTATGCTATAACTCTGGAAAAATAAAAAAATATATCGTTACGGCATATTACCCATTGCTGGGTGTGCCAATCTGCTTTGAATACAGATATCGGTAATGATGATGACATATTTGTACCGTGCGGGGGTTCACCAGGCGTCACCTCACGGGCACTCATTGCTGGCGTGGAGAGTGCTCCACAGGGGTCAATTTTGTGCCATTTAAAATTTGAAATATTTGGCGTCGGTCAGGATCGAACCCGGTTCTCCAGATTCGCGACCAGACTCTGGAAACAGCTGCTATATTAAGAAAATTCTGATCGAAAGGTGTCAGTGTCAAATGCAATTGACAACATGTTTGTGTTATAATTTCACTGGAAATATAGGATCTTTTGCTATAAACTTTCTGTATGGAATTTGTATAAAATACATACAACTGCCTAAGGTAATGTACAAGAAATAGGATCTTTTACAAGGAACTTTCTGTATGACATTTATGAAAAATACATAGAACTAACGGAAGGTAATGTACTGGTCAAATCAGATTTTTTAATAATTAATAATAAGCCATTAAATAAGGAGTATTTAGATACTCTTTAGTCTTGCGGGACAGATGATATTTGAAAAAAACTGTTTGCGCATGTTAAACGCGTATGTCACGGTTTTCAGTGTTCACACTGTATATTGCATTATATTACACTATAAATACAACTTTACAATTTATAATTAACAAATTATAACTCACAATGATAAAGCACTTTAATACGTCGTATTACAAAAACTGACATAAATGTTAAAAGAAGTTACAATACCATACACATTAATTGGAATTATTTTTTCGACTATGAGTGTTCATATGAGTTGTGAGATGATGTTTTCGTCTAAACGATTTATCGCAAACTGAACAGTTATGTTCCTTAGACCCACTATGAATTTTCATATGTTTGCGTAAAATATTACTGCGTGTAAATAGTTTATTGCATATTGTGCATTTATAATTTTTTATTCCACTATGACTTCTCATATGATCTTTTAAATGAGAACTTAGTATAAATGATTTATTACATGTAGAACACTTATATGCTCTGGTTTCATTGTGACTTTTCTTATGATTGCTTAAAGTACTACTTTGTGTAAATACTTTATTGCATATTTCACACTTATATTCTTTTATATCACTATGAATTTTCATATGTTGCGATAGATTACTTCTTTGTGTAAATTGTTTATTGCATATTGTACACTTGTAATCTCTTATTCCACTATGTATTTTCACATGGTCTTTTAAATGACGCTTTAGTAAAAATAATTTTTTACATAAAGTACATTCATATTCCTTAATTCCTGTGTGAATTTTCATATGAACTTTCAAATCATGCTTTTTTCTAAAATATTTATTACAGATATGGCAGAGGAAATCTTTTTTTTTCACTTTGTATACACATATGCATTTTCAAGCGGTAATTATTTATAAAACTCTTATTACATATTGTACAACAAAATCTGTTTGTATTAATAATTTTAGTTTTTTGAATATCGTTATTTATCGTAATTGAATTGTCGCCATATACTTTGTCAATTTGCTCATCATTGTCAGTTATGCATTCTTCTTTCTTTATTCTTTGCAAAACATTTTCATATTGTCGATCCCAGGATATTTCTTCCAATGGTTCTTCTTTGATATGCACTTCTTCAAATTTATGATAATTTGTTATTGTTGTAAGTGCCCCGGTCTCGCTTCTGCTCTCCATAACTGATTCTTGATCAATGAATTAACTAGTGAAAGTTCGTTGCAAAAATGGAACTGATGCACACAAGAATTCTTCACAAATTGGCAGTTTATTATCTGAAACAAATTTTTTTTCTTACAAGACATTGCTATGGTATTTTGTTTTGAAAGATATATAATATATACAGGCTGAGTCTGGGAAGACGCCCCCGCCCCTTTAACTTTTTTATTATAAGTAATAGAAAAAATGGCTCATATAAAAGTTTTATTATTTTATATATACTATTTGATGGCAGATGTAGATATTTTTTTATAAAGTCAGGTTTATTTATTTATTTATTACAACTGCTCAACAGAATTATTCCCAATGAAAGAGCAAGAAACACACTTAAAAATATACAATACAATAAAGAATAATATTTAACAGATTAAAATGTATGAAGGATATTATTATTTATACATTTGAAAATTTGACTAGGCTTTAGAAGAAAAACGTCAAAATTAGAGAATTTAATATTATAGTACGAACACATGCGATAAATGGGGGAAACCTGTAGGACATTAGTTCGGGGAGTAGGAAGATAGAAAGTACATGAGCAGCGGGTGGAAATACGAGGAATTTGGAAGTTAAGACAACTAGTGGATATGGGGTCATCAATGTCGCCATTAATTAACTTAGATAAATAAAAAATTGAGTAAGCCTCACGTCTTTCCAAGACTTGGCATATTAATCATCTCGAGTAATTCGCAATATGATGTATTATAATCAGGGTAAATATTATTTATTTTAAAAAATATAAATTTTAGAAATTTTTTCTGTACTTTTTCTAATAAATCTTGATGACATTCGTAAGTGGGGTTCCATACAATAGAGCAGTACTCAATTTTAGAGCGCACTAATGAATAATAAAGAGTAAATATGGAAGAAATATTTTTGAATGATCGGGTATTACGTATTATAAAACCAAGCAATTTAATGAATTCCTTGTAAATATTGTTAATATGATGAATAAATGACAATCTAGTGTCGAAAATTACTCCCAGATCTTTAATAACGTTAACCCGAAGTAAACTTTTATTATCAATTTTATAGTCAAACAAAAGAGGATGAGATTTTCTCGTGAATGATAAAATATTACATTTATTAATATTAAGAGATAACGAGTTGATGGAGCACCATTCATTTATAGAATTAATATCATGTTGGAGTTGTAAACAATCGTCAATAGTTTTTACAGAATAAAATATTTTCACATCGTCAGCAAATAAAAACTTCTCGCAATTTAATTTGGCGGGTAGGTCATTGATAAATAAAAGAAATAAAAGTGGACCAAGGTTAGATCCCTGGGGTACTCCAGATGTTGAGGTGTATGTATGAGATTTAAAGCCACGTATTTGGACATATAACTTGCGGTCTGAAAGATAAGGGGCTAGAAGATTAGTTAAAGCAGGAGAAAAAGAGTAAGACAGAAGTTTACTAACTAGAAAACTATGGTCTATTCTATCGAAGGCTTTAGCAAAATCTGTATATAAACAATCTACCTGACCTCTATTATCCATTATAGAAGAAATAAAATGAGTAAAATTAACTAGGTTGCTTGTTGTAGATCTTTTACTCATGAAACCATGTTGGCACAGAGAAATTAAACCTTTGACTTAATAATAAATTTTGGAATATATAATACTTTCAAATACTTTGCTAAAGTTCGATAGGATAGCTATAGGTCTATAATTGGATACATCAGAGACAGAACCAGATTTATGGACAGGCGTGATTTTAGTCAATTTCCATTTAGTAGGAAAAGTGTTGGCTTTAATACACAGATTAAAGATATGGATTAGTGCAAATGACAAAGGGTATGAACAATCTTTTATAACTAGGCTAGGAACAAGATCTGGACCGCAAGAAAGATTAGATTTAAGCTTACGAATAGCAGATTCAATGTCATCAGAGAATATATTCAGTAATGAGATAGATTATTGGAAAAAACAGGGAAATGGGATTGATAAGTAGGATTTGTTGGTAGGAAAACAGATTCAAAGAATGAAGCAAAACCGTTAGAAATATCGCATGTGGAAGAAACTTCCCTGTTATTGAGTTTCATGACTGAAGGAATAGATGGCGTTTTTCTCCTACTATTAATAAATTTACAAAATTCGGCAGGATTATTTTTAATTGAATTTTCACAATTTCGGATATAATTAGAATATGCCAATTTGATATTACTTTTAATTTTGCTTCTAATAGATTTGTAAGAATTTAAATAATACAAATTGTTTGGAAATTTATTACTGAGCCTTCTGTATTTTTCTTTATTCTTAATGTCTAATTTAATTTCTTTAGTGAACCAGGGAGGGTAGCACAATTTAAAGGGAAGTTTTATCGGTACACACTGGTCAAAAATATTATAAAGGTTCTTATATAAAAAGTTACAGGCTTCATTAACGTCAGAAAAATTCTGTAGTGTAGACCAATCAAATTCTTCAATAAGATTGTACATTTTGTTAAAATCAGCTTTTTTGAAATTGTACTGGAAGCTATTAAATTTATTTTCAATATCATTTTTGACAACAGAAATATCGACTATGCACTCTAAAGAAGGATGGTGATTATAATCAACTTCCAGTAAATTTTCGTAAGCTCGATTGACAGAGCATTTAACATTAGGAATTACTAGATCAAACAATGTATTTGAACTATTTAGAATATTATTATATTGTTCGCAATTTTGTAAATCTAAAAAGTCATTTAATAACTTAACTTTAGGACAATTTGAGTTGGAAGTAATTTCAAGGATATTAAAATCTCCTAGTAATATGAAATTATTATTTTGAAGAAATGGTAAATGCTCTAGAAAATCGAAAATGGTACAATAATTTGTGGTATTTAATTGTGGCGGAATGTAAAGTGTTAAGATATATAATGGTTTTGAATTAAGAATTATTTTGACATAATACATCAACAATATCAGGCAAGATATTATAGTGAGTTAAATCAACCCTGGAAGATGTCAGATTTTTATTAACCATTAAGAGAATACCACCTCCTCGATTAACATTACAAATTTGATGCTTTCGATCACAACGGAATGAATTATAGTTGCTAACACATATTTCAGAGTTGTCAACATTGTTTTTGAGCCAAGTTTCAGTAAAAGCTATTACATTGTAATCGCAAGAATAAGTTGCAGATTGTAAAACAGAGATTTTATTATTAATACTTTGAATATTTTGATAATAAATGCAAAGTTACAAGATACGACTATCAACTTTTATTTTTCAAATGGCAACCTATAATTATTTTAATAAAATAGAATCCGCCATTTTTTTCTCTTTTCAACGATGTATTATTTTTTATTAATGTATATGAAAAAATTCGAGAAAAATGAGATAATTTAGAAATATTAGAAATAATTTTTAAACAAATATTATAGGTGGCTATGTGAAAATAAACAAAACATAACAGTGCTATAAAACTTAGCAAACTAAAACAACAAATTTAGTAACAAAAACAACTTAAAACAAATGTTCAAAATTACGACCATGTTCTGTATTACAAAAATTCAAGCGTTGAACGTGATGTGTTCGAACATCTGCCAGCATGTTTCGTGAAATATTCTGAAAAGCATTTCGAATACGCTCTTTCATGTCTTCTACATCTGTAGGTATCGGGTAAAAATCCTTCTCAGTGTTCTTAAACTCGGTTGCCGACGTCTAGGAAACCGCTCCCGGTATAGTAGTTCATATCTTATAAGTAGGTATACAATAATTTTACATACTACTTACGATTTTTTATTACCAAATCTAAGAAGGATAATCTTGATTCGTCAAAGTAACATTTCAGACCGTTCTGATTCCCATTTTTATACGTTCTTTTCAATACTTACAACTAATTCATAATATAATTCAGTTAATTGTTATTAAATTCAAATTTCTTTTTACACCGAATATATTTCTATCTAAATGACAACATTGAAATGTCAAATATGACATTTGTATCGTTCTTCTTCTTAATTTTGTAATAAATGAATAGACAGTTACCTAGGTTACACGACTTACGTGATTTGTGATTCTTGGATTTCATATCCATCCTAGAATGGATATGAAATTATATCCGTTCAGTTAACTAGTATTGCCTACATATCCATTCTGCAGATTGTGAAGAAATGATAAGTTTTTCAAGTGGGAGTAGAAAAAATTATTTTCTCTTCTTATGATTCCAGTCAATTCACCAATTATTAGAATCATATCAATTAATTCGTTCTTCGTAAACATTTCAAAATGTAGTTTTTTGTTTACATAATAAGTTAAATTAAGTAACAAACAAATGTATACTTTTTTGACATTAATTTAATTGTTTTACATTGTTGCGTTTTGTTTATTTTCACATAGCCACCTATAATATTTGTTTAAAAATTATTTCTAATATTTCTAAATTTTCTCATTTTTCTCGAATTTTTTCAAATACATTAATAAAAAATAATACATCGTTGAAAAGAGAAAAAAATGGCGGATTCTATTTTATTAAAATAATTATAGGTTGCCATTTGAAAAATAAAAGTTGATAGTCGTATCTTGTAACTTAGCATTTATTATCAAAATATTCAAAGTATTAATAATAAAATCTCTGTTTTACAATCTGCAACTTATTCTTGCGATTACAATGTAATAGCTTTTACTGAAACTTGGCTCAAAAACAATGTTGACAACTCTGAAATATGTGTTAGCAACTATAATTCATTCCGCTGTGATCGAACTTTATTATGTTTTGTCGCTAATTAGCTATTTAGGTACGTAACCGATGCTGTTGGATAAGAGCTACATTTAATGATACTGGTATTCACGTATTTTATTTTAGTTTATTTCTAGATTTCAGTGTGAGAACATCGATATTATAGTGATTCAGGTGAGAGAGTTAATCTAGCATGTGTATGATTGTAAGTGTGCGTGTGAGCAGTACTGGGTACTGTAGTGGCCGCATCGTGTGAACCCGAGCGTCGCCAGCGTAGCAGCAGGGAAGGCTGTAGTGACCCACATCTGGTGTCGCCAACAGCAACAGCAGTTAGGGCTGTAGTGATCTGATCCAGTTGGTTAAGTGGAATGTCTCTGGATCACCACCGAAGCGGCAGTGGTTCCGTAGTGGCCGCTCGTGTGAACCCGAGGGTCGCCAGCGTAGCAGCAGGGAAGGCTGTAGTGACCCACATCTGGTGTCTCCAACGACAGCAGCAGTTAGGGCTGTAGTGATCTGATCCATTTATTATTTATTAATTCGTAATAGTGAAATTTTTAAAATAAAGAAATATAATTTTGGATAACAAAATTATAAAGTTGTGTATTGAACCAGACTTTTTAATCACCCGTGAATAGTGGAAGACAAGGAGGGGCGAGGAAACGAGTGGAAGATCAAAAGCATAGTTATTAGGTTATGAGATGATTATTTATCGTCGATAAATCATAATAGTTTAAATACGTTATTCAAAAAATGTAAGTACAAACTTTTGTCCATCTAAAAGAGGTACTTGAGTACCAATAATTAGTCGTCCATTTATTGTTCCCGCTCAAATATGTTTTAATGAAAATTTTTACAGCATTTTCGTCTGTCGAGATGTGTATTGCGCATAATAAATACACCTTCCCAAGTAAATTCAGTCTCATTAATGAACATTATGAGCCATTCCCAAAATTGAAGTCTTTTATGTGCTGAAAACATAGAACATATTGCACATGTTATGGATATCTGTTGCTTTTTTTAAAATTGTCATATGTGACACTCCGTATTGTGATGTGATAAAGATGTGCAAGATTAACAAATGTGCGAATATTAAGAACAGAATGATTTGGTGATGATTTGGAAACGCTCCGTGTAAATGCGTTCGCAACTCCATGACACTGTCTTTATGTCAACCGTGATGTCAAGTAAAATATAGTACAGATACGAGTAAAAAAATAAATAAATAAACCATAGGTAAGTAATTACAATAGGTACGTTCAATAAGCCAAGCAAAACAAGCAACCGGAAATAAAATTTGTTGAACGACTTAGCTAGCCTAGCATTTGCTTGATTTGCTCGCAAGCAATCCAAGCCACAATTTTCTCGCTTGTCTTGCTAAGTGTCAAATATAATGGCGGGAAATACAAATTTTACATACATGAAGTTAACTTGAACTGTTTCTATTTCTTTATATGGTGTGTGTCTATCAACCACATGTAAAAAAGGCTTTGAGAGTTTTGTGATAATCGTTTATAATATTATTAAATTTGTATATTTTGTTATAGTCAATATGGCTTCTTCCAAATTAATCCCACTATCTGAAAATAAATATATATAAATTCATTTTCCATATGTTCGCAGACCAAGAAAAGAAGTACAACAGGTACACAATTACACAATGTTATATTTGACATCTATATACGCTTCTGGATGACAGTTGGGGATGACAGTTCGTCATATAGCTAGCAAATCGTTCAGCGCACTAAGCAACAAGTCTCGTTTGCTTACCTAGCATTTGCTAGATTTGCTTACTTCATTGAACGCACCTAATGTCTGTGTACTCGCATTTTGACAGAATTTTACCTTATTAACAAGTTTATTACTAATGTCAAAATTTAATTGCAACAATTGACAGGACTGTCAATTGCTAAAACAAAATTTTTCATAGCTATTGCTACTGCAAAATACACGAATTAAGGCAATTAGCCAGAGTGCCATGAAAAATAAGACAATAATTTATGTTTGTTGTTTCTGACATATGACATATTTGACATTTCATTTGATTTTATTATTATTAGAATAATAGGAAGACAATCTAGAGTAGAAAACGATCACAAATTCTAATAATAATTATTAAATCAAATGAAATGTCAAATCTGTCAGAAACATCAAACATAAATTATTATTTTATTTTTCGTGTCTTAAATGTGTATTTTCTTTTGCTGCGTACATAAGAAACAAATGGACAACAAACTTGGTATTCGTCGATGCACATTTTCATTCTCAACATTTTTCTTCATTACACTATTTTTCTAAAATTAATAGGTAAAGAAATATCGCCAATTTAAAATTTTAACATTGAATTTCCCATGTTCGGGAAAAAACTGGGAAAACAGTTTTTGCTTGCGCGTTGTCCCCCAAATTGATGTTTTAACTGCCAAATGATAATTTGACCAAAAAATAAAAAGCAAATTAAAATCTATCATTATTTTTGACGTGATTTTCGACATTTTCATATCAAATTTTTGCCGTTACGAAGCATGCAAAATTAATTTCGTTGATTCAAGTGCAGAATATCATGATCTTCAACTGTTATTCTCTTTTTTTAAATGGAACACCTATATATTTTTATATATTTTTATTTGTATTTTATTCACCTATACACACATATGAATTTTGTGTTAGTTTTCCTCGGCATTGCCAAGTTATTCCGTTTTTTTCTCTAAATAAAGACATAATACACGCATTGCTTCATAAAGGCGTACTATAATTATTTTAATAGTAAAAATTAAGAATTTTTTTTCTGTTCAACTTACATCTATACTCTATGTTCTCATACATTTTTATAAATAAATAAAAAATATATCATCACGGCATATTACCCATTGCTGGGTATGCCAATCTGCTTTGTACACAACAAAACTTAATTGTTCAAAAAACTAAAGATGTCGGTACTGCAATCAAATCCAAGAGTTCTGCTCCGGCACTGGTTTCTGCTTGTACTCAGTCAGATGACAAAGTTAAACAAACGACTCCGAAAGTGAACGCACGGACTCCGCCCAAATCCGAACAGAAATCGGGGAACAAACCATCTGGGAAGATAGGGTCGAAACGTGTTCCTATTTTAGGATCTAAAAAGTGCACCACTGGCTGTGAAATTAGTGCAGTTCCACGAAAAATTGCCGTCCATGTGTCAAGACTGGCGCTGACTGTGACTTCGAATGATTTAGATTCTTATTTAATAAAAAATTTCCCGAATCATAAATTTTTCATACAACAACTTACTGTTAAATCAGGTGAATATAATTCATTCAAAGTCTCAGTCTCGCCTGACATCTTTGACGAACTTCTAAATGGTGAACTTTGGCCGGAGAATGTTTCAGTCAAAAAATTTGTAAATTTTCGGAAACGTCCAGCAGCACAAGCTGCAAAAACTCAATAATCAAGGAAGATAAATTTGATTTTCGTATACTTCACTACAATATTCGTAGTTTAAATAATAAACTTCAGCACTTTAACATTTATCTTCAAACGGTTGATTTTCCTGAGATTTTGTGTTTAACTGAACATCATTTATCTTCTGAGACTATTGAGAATTGTAAACTTGATAACTATAAATTAGCTTCTGTTTTTTGTCGTTCTTCCTATGAATGTGGCGGTGTTGCCATTTACATTTTGAATTCTATAAATTTTACTTCTTTGACTATTAAGAATACTACATGCTGTGATAAACATTTTGAATATTCCTGTATCGAAATTTTATTTTCAAATAACAGTAAATGTCTAGTCATAGCTCTTTACAGATCACCTAGTGGAGATCTTAACTTTTTTCATCGTGAACTAAATAATTTACTTTTTAATTTTTCGAACTATAATCATCCTATATTCGTATGTGGTGATTTCAATAAACTTGCGGACTTTTCTCGTCGTATGGTTTAATAGCACCCCATCCTGGTTTTCCCTTGTTACGCAGTATCTCTGGACGATGTATTGACAATTTTTTTTACAAATATTGACTGCAATAAGACTAAATTCACAATTTTAAACCCATGTTTGTCTGACCATAGTGCCCAGCTGTGGAACTTAAATATAAATTTCAACAAAATTAACAACATAATTGTTGACATGAGAATCTTCAATAATGAAAATAAAAGCTACTTTAAACATTTGCTCTAATCTGAGTCATGGCTTCATGTTTACAATGCTCCTAATTTTTCTGAAAAAATCTCTATTTTTTTAAATACTTTTCATTACCATTTTAAAAATGCTTTTCCGTTAGTACATAAAAAACGATCAAACAAAGCCATTAAATCGAAATGGATTACCCCAGAAATTATTCAAATGGCTGAGACCTTGAAATTTATTTTTTCAATATATAAAACTACAAACAATCCTGTGATATTGAATAAATATAAGGATTTGAAGCGCACATATGATAATTTAATTATCAACTCTAAAAAGAACTATAACAAAAAATATTTAGAATCAGCTCATAATATTAATAAGGCTGCATGGAACGTTATTAATAACGAAACGTTAACATCTACCAATCACCCATTTCCCTGGCCTATGTTTTTTAATAACAATGAAATTGTAGAATCTCAAATTATTCCAAATTATTTTAATGATTATTTCATAACTTCGGTTCGTAACTTGACATTGAATAGTGCGCCAAAACATAACTCCAACACTAGTACTATCAATAAAAACACTGCTACAATTTTCCTTGAACCTGTTAATGAAACTGAAATTCAGCTGGAATTGACAATGTGCCTTGTTCACTGCTACTTTTTATTGCTGACGAAATTATTTATCCTCTAACCTACTTAATTAATGAATCCCTAAATTATGGATCTTTTCCTGCTCAATTTAAAACTTCACTAGTTACACCCGTGCATAAAAAAGGCAACAAAAATTACATAGAAAATTATCGACCTATATCCATTGTTCCTGCGTTTTCTAAAGTTTTTGAGAAAGTCATGTACTCTCGCATAGTTCGTTTCATAAACTCGCATGATATATTATCACCATCGCAATTTGGCTTCTGTAAAAACAAATCCACTACACACGCCTTATTTTGCAGTCTTGGTAGTGTTCTTGATTACCTTGATAAAAAATTCTATAACGCTGGAATTTATTTTGATTTAGCTAAAGCCTTTGATACCATCAATCACGGTATATTGCTTGATACGTTGTCTGATTACGGTATTCGTGGTAATGCTTGGCACTGGTTAAAGTCCTATCTGCAAGGTAGGTCTCAAGTTGTATGTGCTAAAATTGACGGAAAAAAGTACTTTTCTGATTCTCAGTCTTCATTAACAGGTGTTCCCCAAGGAAGTGTTCTTGACCCCTACTCTTTCTCTTATATATCAATGACCTTCCAAATATGTTTAAAAATGCTGATATTTGATTATTTGCTGATGATACTTCTCTTATCGTCTCTGCCTTGAGCATACCTGAACTTAATAATAAAATACAAGAATGTGTGGATATTATGAATCTTTGGTGCAATAAAAATGCTGTAGTCCTGAATGCTGAAAAAACACAGTTAGTTCAGTTTATGTTAAGGGGTAATATTTTTAATATTTCAGCTCAATTTGACAATATAACAATCACTCCGATACCCACAACTAAGACCTTAAATGTGCATGTTGAATACAATTTTCATTGGGTTCATCACACCCAGTACCTCATAAAAAGACTCAACTCGTCATGTCACGTCATAAGACGCTTGCGTAATTATGCCAGTATGGATTTACTTAAACTGTACTATTCTGCACATGTCTTTAGTATCTTGTCATACTGCATAAATTGCTGGGGTAATTCCATTCATTCTATCAATGTCTTTAAAGTGCAGAAAAGTATAGTTAGAGCCATGGTTGGTTGTACTCTCACTACATCGTGTAGAGATATCTTCCCACATCTTGGTTTACTAACCCTTCCCTGCATATATATTTACCATTGTGCTCTTTTCATTAAAAAAAATCCGTCATCTTTTCTTACTGTTAAACAAGCTACTGGATTGTATAAAACACGTAATGTTAATAATTTATACATTCCAAAATTTCGAACAAGTAATTTTCATGACAATATTTCTTATATGCCGATTAAAATATATAACAATTTGCCACAGGAGCTGAAAGCTATTACAAGCATATTTTCTTTTAAATTAAAAGTAAAAAATTTTTTTATTGAAAAGTGTTTTTATTCTATTGATGAGTTTTTGAATAATTAAATGTTTGATATGCCACATTTACTTTTTTATGTAATATATGCTTCATGATTTTATTATGTGAATATTTTCTTAATTGATTATTTGCCACTATTTTTATTTATATATATTTTGTATGTGTACCTTTATATGTATTTATTTCTTTTATGAATGTATTGACATTGACAAGCCAATTGTATTACTACGTGAATCTTATGGCAAATAAATATTATTATTATTATTATTATTATTATTATTATTATCGGTAATGATGATGACATATTTGTACCGCGCGGGCGTTTACCAGGCGTCTCCTCACGGGCACTCATTGCTGGCGTGGAGAGTGCACCACAGGGGTCAATTTTGTGCCATTTAAAATTTGAAATATTTGGCGTCGGTCAGAATCGAACCCGGTTCCCCAGATTCGCGACCAGACACTCAGGCACGCGGCCACGAGGCCCCATTTTTAAAAAGTTTCATTAAACAGAATGTTACATAAAGCGAATCAAATATACTCAATTTTAAATTAATATAACCCGTCATTTTCAAATGGAACATCCTATATTTTATTATTCAGTTGTGTTTCTTTTGTAATATCTTCATATTTTATTAAAGGTATCCTAATGCCTAAAATCAATAATTTCGGAGATGTTCACCATTTTTCTCTAATTTAGTTTAAATTTAATCTAGTATACTATGGAATAAGAAACAACTGCAGTAATGGACAGTAGTTTGCATTAGCCAATAAATAACTGTTTATTATTAATATTAATGTGAGTAGGTAATAATAATTTATACATATGAATTTTTCACAAGAAGTATAAATATATGCATACTATTCTGCAAAGACTTTTAAATACGTGGAGTTAGTAGTAGGTATATTTAAGGTAAAACTCCCATGAATTTATAAAAATATATATTCTACAGTCAAATTTCTCTAATAATAGCATTCCAATATGACGTCGTCATTTAGTTCATTTATATGTCAGGTAGTGAAGCCGATTGATCTGGTCGATGCGGCAGATGTCTATAATCAAAATAGACCCGTTTAATGTGACGTCACGAAGGTTTCCAAACAAGAAAATGGTGTCTTAGTTGCTAACTTAGAGTATATAGCTTACGAACCAGATATAAGAAAATTAATAATAGATGGAGTCCAAGGTTAAATATAACTAAAACTATTAAAATTACCCCTTAAGCTTAAAATTAATTTTAATAAAAAGTAAGTTCTCATTATCAGTAGTACAACAAGGAAAAGTTAAACAGAGGTCCTAAGAACTCTCTCTAGAGTTATTAGGACCTCTGGCATTGTTGACCTGTTGACTAATCTTGACTACTCTGTTTAACTTTCCATTGTATTACTGATGATGAAAACTTAGTTCTCGACATATGTATTTAGTTTTTATTAATATTAATTTTAAGCTTACGGGTTAATTTTAATACTTTTAAATATAAGAAACCTTATGATACACAATGCATTTGTAGGGAACGGTTAAAAGTAAGAATGATAGATTTATACATTGTCGTAAGTACAAGAAAGAAAGAGAACATTTCATAGCGTGAGGTAAAAACGATCGACTTTCGTGAAATGCTATCATGATTGAAGTTAGGAGCGAAGTACATCACCATGATAAAACAAATTTAAAATAAAACCTTAAAATATGCACTGTACAACTTACAGGACGTAACAAGTACTAATAACAATTATATTTCTTTCATCTGTGCCTTTTAAAGAGCGTAAAATTTGAAGAAAGGGAAATCTCCCACTACTACTTTCACAGTCAATTTTAAACATAGACAAGGAAAGATATACACTAGACCATATACCTATTAACTAGTATACTGCTAATCCCCTATCTTGCCAATGTATTGTACATCCGTTCAAGAATATGAGATAGAGATATATCTGCATCGCTCACAAGAAGCGGTAAATGAGTTTATATGCGCATGGTCGTGAAACTAAAATAAATTTCTTAGCAGCCAAGAATATTTTCTTTAAAGTGATAATTTCATATTTAGAATTAAATAAAAAATATTTAATAGGTATATGTACTAGACCGATCATCCATCGCCGACAGTGTCCAGTTTTGTGCCGAATTGAATCGATGGGCACCATAACGAGACGCTAATTCTAGTGTAAATTCTCCCACATAATGAAAAAAAAGTAACTATGCATTAACTTATAATATGTATTTTATATAATTTCTTCATTTCAAAATAATAAAGCTCAGTTGTACAATAAAAAGTACTACCAATATTTAATTTACATTACTTTTTCAATAATTATAAAAACTATTTTCTTTAGTAGTGAATTTTATTTAATTTAAGTTGGCAGTCCAGTAACCTGTCATTTCTGTTAGCCAGTGTCTTTCAAGTTTATTTTTCTACAGACTATATACAAAATAGCCATTTGTGCTTTTTTGTCAACGCAAAATGTCACTTTGCCGCTCATGCGCGACAAAGTAGAAAATCCAAATTTCTAACTGTACAATATTGAAAAATGTCACTTGTCTACATTCTTAATAGAAACGTTTAGTCAGGAATTAATGGCACTGTAGTTACACATTTACCACCTTCACAAGTCAATCTGACATAACTGCTCTGTCGGTATATTACATAACCAAACAAAATGCCGCACTGCTGTGAAAATAAAATAGGTCATTTATTTACAAAAACAAAAGTATAAAATGCTTAGATTAGATTGAAGCAGTAGCTCAAGAAAAATGGAAAATAACGATAAATTAAATATAAAATAAACTGTGTGAACAGTTGTGCTGGCACCTGCAAAAGTTTGGCATGAACGCTCCCAGTAGACATCCACTTTTTCACTGCACTAATTTAATGTACTTGAAACAAATAAATTGTACAAAAACTTATAATATTCATTACAAAATTGGCATCAATTTTTTGAAAAAACGAAAGCCAAAAGAATATCTTGAAGTTATATTTGAATACGTTCCTGTCTTCACTGCAAAACTATTGAGTAGTACTGTAAGTACAAAGTGTACATTATATTACTCTTTGTTATGGTGGAGAACTGTAGAAAAAATCTTGTGTGTGTTTCAAGCGCAAATGTACATTGTCGATTTCGAAAGAATGCAGTGCTCCTACGTCGCGCGGCAACAACCTCTCAATCGAAAATGTCCTATTTTGCGTTCTTAATACACAAATAGCTATTTTTGTTTAGTATTTGTTTACAAAGCTTGTTTCGCTATTTTTTCCATGTATAAATTTATTTTATTATTGAATTTGCTTTTCAACATTTACAGTGTACATATGTAGTTTTGTAGTTTCAGAAAACATATTTTTTCTTACGTTTAAATTTCGCGCCTTTCTCTTAGCGTTTCGTTATGGCGTCCATATCTTCAATTCGGCACAAACATTTAACATTGTAAACTCAATCTAGTAGTATATATTATATGTATATGATTTTAAATAACGTAACAACCGTTACCAAGGCGGCAACCATTTTCTTGTTTGGAAACCTGGCCTACGTCATCACTAAACGGGTCTACTATGGACTCTCGAGCATGAATTTTGCTGGACGTACAAAATAAAATACAATTTATAATTATAGCAGGTATTGTTTTTATTCAATTAATATTAATTAATAATAATAGACCTGAAAAGTGTAGTTTGTATGTTTATATGTATTTCTTACCAAGGAAATTTTTGCTAAATAAAAGTGGTATATTCCGATTGTAGATAGATGCTATAAAAAAAAATTTTACACTTACAAAAGCATCAAAAATTTGCAGTGATCATTTTCTTGAAACTGATTATTTGAAAAGGCCTAGAATATATATATTTATATATATATATATATACCGGGTGTCTTAGGCCGACCGACACATGGGCGATTAACATGTAAAATTAGTTAATTGTGAATAGTATCTCCCCAGTGCAAGATATTAAGATGAAATTTTGCATGCTTATCCGGGGATACTATTTCTATGGATTTCAATTCAAATCAGTTAATTTACAAGTGTAATATTAGAATAAATTAAGAAAAATTGTAGAAGTACCATGAATGTTATTCATATCTTGAAAATAATAGTATCTAAGCAACAGCTCTGATAGAGTAGGGATAACGTGCGCGCTTCACAATTTAGAGAGTCGGGTTCGAATTTTTTCTTTTCAAAATAATTTTTATTATTATTATGTTTTTAATCTTTTATTAATATTTAATTTAATAAAGTGGATACATTGTACGTAACAAGATTTATTTATTTAAAAAATATTAAATCGTACCTACTAATTACAACATTAAAATTTAAAAATTATTATAAATATTCAAAATGGCCGCCGTTTTGCGCTAAGCAAAATCCGAGACGATCGTAACATTGCTGTCTCACGTTGCTTAGCTGTCGATTAGAAATAAGCCTACATTCATTCCTTATTGCCGCTTTCAGGTCTTCTAAAGTGGTCAATTCATAATGGCCGTAAATTTTTGATTTTAAATGACCCCAAAGAAAAAAATCTAAGGGGCTTAGATCAGGAGACCTTGCCGGCCAATTAATTGGTCCATTTAAACCAATCCAAGAATCTGGAAATGAATTGTCCAAATATTCTTTGACAATTTGCACGTTATGCGCTGGACACCCATCCTGTTGAAACCATATCCTCTCCATATTTAATTCTGTAAGTCTAGGCCCAACTACTGTGTCCAATAAATCTAAATATTTTGGACCGTTCAATGTCCCTTCAATAAAATATGGTCCAATAATGTGTGATCCCAAAATTCCCGCCCAAACATTAACCTTCTGGGGATATTATGTTCTTGATAAATTTTGAAGAGTTGGTTTATCTTTTGACCAGTGGCGAAAGTTTTGCACATTCGGTTCGTTATGAAGAGTAAATGTGCATTCATCGGTATAACAGAGGGAATACAAAAAGTTTCTGTTTTCATTGGCTTTATCCATAATTGTTTCACAATAAGTTGCTCTTCTTTCTTCGTCGCCGTCTCGTAATTCTTGATGGTTACCTACTTTGTAACTTCTAAATCCATTTTTCTTAAGTATTCTAGCAATTTTTGTTCTACTTATTCCACATTCCATTTGTAAACTTCTTAAACTAATAGTAGGCTCCACTTCAACCCGCGCAATTATTATTTCTTCAAATTCATTTTCAATTGGTTGTATTTCCTGCTTTGTGTGATTAGCAACACACCCAGTTTCTTTAAATCTGTTAATAATACGCCTTACACGGGATTTATTAACTACTTTTTCTGGATTTTCGGCAGAAAATACATCAGCAGTTTGCTGTAGGCTATTACCAATGTGAAATTATTTCACAATACGAATTTTATCTTTTGTAGTTAAATCCATATTATTTAAATAACACTAGCAACAAATAAAGATAGTACAATACAAATCTGCATTTGACGTTTGATTATTCAAATCAAATGTTCTCGTTTTTTTGTTTTCGTCAGGGCTAACTATAATTTGAAGAAATTTAATTTATAATAAACCAATAAAGCAAATAATAAAATATTTTTTAAATAAATAAATCTTGTTACGTACAATGTATCCACTTTATTAAATTAAATATTAATAAAAGATTAAAAACATATTAATAATAAAAATTATTTTGAAAAGAAAAAATTAAAAAATAAATATTGCTGTCGGTTGGTTTCGAACCCGACTCTCTAAATTGTGAAGCGCGCACGTTACCCCTACTCTATCAGAGCTGTTGCTTAGATACTATTATTTTCAAGATATGAATAACATTCATGGTACTTCTACAATTTTACTTAATTTATTCTAATATTACACTTGTAAATTGACTGATTTGATTTGAAATCCATAGAAATAGTATCCCCGGATAAGCATGCAAAATTTCATCTTAATATCTTGCACTGGGGAGATACTATTCACAATTAACTAATTTTACATGTTAATCGCCCATGTGTCGGTCGGCCTAAGACACCCGGTATATATATATATATATATATATATATATATATATATATATATATATATATATATATATATATATATATATATATATATATATATATATATACATAAGATTAAAACCAGACTTAGCATATTCATATTTTATTGTGAATTTGCTATATATGTAATAAAATTATAACTATAATTTTTAAAATATACGCAATAAATATAAAACATCTGTTAATTCATTCCATTTATAATTTGTTTCTATTCTGTAATTTTAAACTTGACGCATATTTTGCCTTTTCTGCAAAGGGCTGCCTTCCAGTTGGTTGCATCACAGGTGACTACGTGCACAACAATATACGTATAAAACTAAAATATACTGTTGATGCTCTATCTCTCACTTAAGAGAAGTCTGCTTTTTAGTTATATAGGTATATTTGCTCAACATACAAGTTAGCAATTCAATGTATATCTTGTAACGTTTTTATTTATTTGGGTGAAGTGTAAATATTAGACAATTATTATTAATTAAAATAAAAATGTCTGGTCGCGAATCTGGGGAACCGGGTTCGATCCCGACCGACGCCAAATATTTCCAATTTTAAATGGCACAAAATTGATCCCTGTGGTGCACTCTCCACGCCAGTAATGAGTGCCCGTGAGGTGACGCCTGGTAAACGCCCGCACGGTACAAATATGTCATCATCATTACCGATATCTGCATACAAAGCAGATTGGCACACCCAGCAATGGGTAATATGCCGTGATGATATATTTATTTTATTTATTTATTTAAATATAATTAAAAGATGATAAATATAACGAACACTACGATTAAACAAATATTAAACACTAATTAAGACTAAGAATATTATAAAACACTTAAACACTAAGATTATTTATTTAAACAATTTATAACTCATTTATTTATACAACTATATTTATTTATAACAAGAAGATATCGGGTAAATCAGCCATGTGAATAAAGCAGCTGTAGACACGTGTTTCGCTCTGTTAGAGCTCATCAGTACAGCACAGCCAAAGATGTAGAATGACTGAGGTGGTAAACAACAAATTCAAACAAACGGGCCACCGCCAGAAGGCCAACCACACATTTGTGGCTTCAGCCACATTGCTTCACGATTTGAAGCTGAAGATGACGTCGCCACGGAGATGGATAAAACCTTCTGCGTGGACTACCGTAACCCAGGTATATATTAAAATCAAAACGATGATACTCGGCTGCAAGAGGATAAATAACAAGAAGATATCGGGTAAATCAGCCATGTGAATAAAGCAGCTGTAGACACGTGTTTCGCTCTGTTAGAGCTCATCAGTACAGCACAGCCAAAGATGTAGAATGACTGAGGTGGTAAACAACAAATTCAAACAAACGGGTCACCGCCAGAAGGCCAACCACACATTTGTGGCTTCAGCCACATTGCTTCACGATTTGAAGCTGAAGATGACGTCGCCACGGAGATGGATAAAACCTTCTGCGTGGACTACCGTAACCCAGGTATATATTAAAATCAAAACGATGATACTCGGCTGCAAGAGGATAAATAACAAGAAGATATCGGGTAAATCAGCCATGTGAATAAAGCAGCTGTAGACACGTGTTTCGCTCTGTTAGAGCTCATCAGTACAGCACAGCCAAAGATGTAGAATGACTGAGGTGGTAAACAACAAATTCAAACAAACGGGCCACCGCCAGAAGGCCAACCACACATTTGTGGCTTCAGCCACATTGCTTCACGATTTGAAGCTGAAGATGACGTCGCCACGGAGATGGATAAAACCTTCTGCGTGGACTACCGTAACCCAGGTATATATTAAAATCAAAACGATGATACTCGGCTGCAAGAGGATAAATAACAAGAAGATATCGGGTAAATCAGCCATGTGAATAAAGCATCTGTAGACACGTGTTTCGCTCTGTTAGAGCTCATCAGTACAGCACAGCCAAAGATGTGGAATGACTGAGGTGGTAAACAACAAATTCAAACAAACGGGCCACCGCCAGAAGGCCAACCACACATTTGTGGCTTCAGCCACATTGCTTCACGATTTGAAGCTGAAGATGACGTCGCCACGGAGATGGATAAAACCTTCTGCGTGGACTACCGTAACCCAGGTATATATTAAAATCAAAACGATGATACTCGGCTGCAAGAGGATAAATAACAAGAAGATATCGGGTAAATCAGCCATGTGAATAAAGCAGCTGCAGACACGTGTTTCGCTCTGTTAGAGCTCATCAGTACAGCACAGCCAAAGATGTAGAATGACTGAGGTGGTAAACAACAAATTCAAACAAACGGGCCACCTCAGTCATTCTACATCTTTGGCTGTGCTGTACTGATGAGCTCTAACAGAGCGAAACACGTGTCTACAGCTGCTTTATTCACATGGCTGATTTACCCGATATCTTCTTGTTATTTATCCTCTTGCAGCCGATTATCATCGTTTTGATTTTAATATATACCTGGGTTACGGTAGTCCACGCAGAAGGTTTTATCCATCTCCGTGGCGACGTCATCTTCAGCTTCAAATCGTGAAGCAATGTGGCTGAAGCCACAAATGTGTGGTTGGCCTTCTGGTGGTGGCCCGTTTGTTTGAATTTGTTGTTTACCACCTCAGTCATTCTACATCTTTGGCTGTGCTGTACTGATGAGCTCTAACAGAGCGAAACACGTGTCTACAGCTGCTTTATTCACATGGCTGATTTACCCGATATCTTCTTGTTATTTATCCTCTTGCAGCCGAGTATCATCGTTTTGATTTTAATATATACCTGGGTTACGGTAGTCCACGCAGAAGGTTTTATCCATCTCCGTGGCGACGTCATCTTCAGCTTCAAATCGTGAAGCAATGTGGCTGAAGCCACAAATGTGTGGTTGGCCTTCTGGCGGTGACCCGTTTGTTTGAATTTGTTGTTTACCACCTCAGTCATTCTACATCTTTGGCTGTGCTGTACTGATGAGCTCTAACAGAGCGAAACACGTGTCTACAGCTGCTTTATTCACATGGCTGATTTACCCGATATCTTCTTGTTATTTATCCTCTTGCAGCCGAGTATCATCGTTTTGATTTTAATATATACCTGGGTTACGGTAGTCCACGCAGAAGGTTTTATCCATCTCCGTGGCGACGTCATCTTCAGCTTCAAATCGTGAAGCAATGTGGCTGAAGCCACAAATGTGTGGTTGGCCTTCTGGCGGTGACCCGTTTGTTTGAATTTGTTGTTTACCACCTCAGTCATTCTACATCTTTGGCTGTGCTGTACTGATGAGCTCTAACAGAGCGAAACACGTGTCTACAGCTGCTTTATTCACATGGCTGATTTACCCGATATCTTCTTGTTATTTATCCTCTTGCAGCCGAGTATCATCGTTTTGATTTTAATATATACCTGGGTTACGGTAGTCCACGCAGAAGGTTTTATCCATCTCCGTGGCGACGTCATCTTCAGCTTCAAATCGTGAAGCAATGTGGCTGAAGCCACAAATGTGTGGTTGGCCTTCTGGCGGTGACCCGTTTGTTTGAATTTGTTGTTTACCACCTCAGTCATTCTACATCTTTGGCTGTGCTGTACTGATGAGCTCTAACAGAGCGAAACACGTGTCTACAGCTGCTTTATTCACATGGCTGATTTACCCGATATCTTCTTGTTATTTATCCTCTTGCAGCCGAGTATCATCGTTTTGATTTTAATATATACCTGGGTTACGGTAGTCCACGCAGAAGGTTTTATCCATCTCCGTGGCGACGTCATCTTCAGCTTCAAATCGTGAAGCAATGTGGCTGAAGCCACAAATGTGTGGTTGGCCTTCTGGCGGTGACCCGTTTGTTTGAATTTGTTGTTTACCACCTCAGTCATTCTACATCTTTGGCTGTGCTGTACTGATGAGCTCTAACAGAGCGAAACACGTGTCTACAGCTGCTTTATTCACATGGCTGATTTACCCGATATCTTCTTGTTATTTATCCTCTTGCAGCCGAGTATCATCGTTTTGATTTTAATATATACCTGGGTTACGGTAGTCCACGCAGAAGGTTTTATCCATCTCCGTGGCGACGTCATCTTCAGCTTCAAATCGTGAAGCAATGTGGCTGAAGCCACAAATGTGTGGTTGGCCTTCTGGCGGTGGCCCGTTTGTTTGAATTTGTTGTTTACCACCTCAGTCATTCCACATCTTTGGCTGTGCTGTACTGATGAGCTCTAACAGAGCGAAACACGTGTCTACAGCTGCTTTATTCACATGGCTGATTTACCCGATATCTTCTTGTTATTTATCCTCTTGCAGCCGAGTATCATCGTTTTGATTTTAATATATACCTGGGTTACGGTAGTCCACGCAGAAGGTTTTATCCATCTCCGTGGCGACGTCATCTTCAGCTTCAAATCGTGAAGCAATGTGGCTGAAGCCACAAATGTGTGGTTGGCCTTCTGGCGGTGGCCCGTTTGTTTGAATTTGTTATTTACCACCTCAGTCATTCTACATCTTTGGCTGTGCTGTACTGATGAGCTCTAACAGAGCGAAACACGTGTCTACAGCTGCTTTATTCACATGGCTGATTTACCCGATATCTTCTTGTTATTTATCCTCTTGCAGCCGAGTATCATCGTTTTGATTTTAATATATACCTGGGTTACGGTAGTCCACGCAGAAGGTTTTATCCATCTCCGTGGCGACGTCATCTTCAGCTTCAAATCGTGAAGCAATGTGGCTGAAGCCACAAATGTGTGGTTGGCCTTCTGGCGGTGACCCGTTTGTTTGAATTTGTTGTTTACCACCTCAGTCATTCTACATCTTTGGCTGTGCTGTACTGATGAGCTCTAACAGAGCGAAACACGTGTCTACAGCTGCTTTATTCACATGGCTGATTTACCCGATATCTTCTTGTTATTTATCCTCTTGCAGCCGAGTATCATCGTTTTGATTTTAATATATACCTGGGTTACGGTAGTCCACGCAGAAGGTTTTATCCATCTCCGTGGCGACGTCATCTTCAGCTTCAAATCGTGAAGCAATGTGGCTGAAGCCACAAATGTGTGGTTGGCCTTCTGGCGGTGACCCGTTTGTTTGAATTTGTTGTTTACCACCTCAGTCATTCTACATCTTTGGCTGTGCTGTACTGATGAGCTCTAACAGAGCGAAACACGTGTCTACAGCTGCTTTATTCACATGGCTGATTTACCCGATATCTTCTTGTTATTTATCCTCTTGCAGCCGAGTATCATCGTTTTGATTTTAATATATACCTGGGTTACGGTAGTCCACGCAGAAGGTTTTATCCATCTCCGTGGCGACGTCATCTTCAGCTTCAAATCGTGAAGCAATGTGGCTGAAGCCACAAATGTGTGGTTGGCCTTCTGGCGGTGGCCCGTTTGTTTGAATTTGTTGTTTACCACCTCAGTCATTCTACATCTTTGGCTGTGCTGTACTGATGAGCTCTAACAGAGCGAAACACGTGTCTACAGCTGCTTTATTCACATGGCTGATTTACCCGATATCTTCTTGTTATTTATCCTCTTGCAGCCGAGTATCATCGTTTTGATTTTAATATATACCTGGGTTACGGTAGTCCACGCAGAAGGTTTTATCCATCTCCATGGCGACGTCATCTTCAGCTTCAAATCGTGAAGCAATGTGGCTGAAGCCACAAATGTGTGGTTGGCCTTCTGGCGGTGACCCGTTTGTTTGAATTTGTTGTTTACCACCTCAGTCATTCTACATCTTTGGCTGTGCTGTACTGATGAGCTCTAACAGAGCGAAACACGTGTCTACAGCTGCTTTATTCACATGGCTGATTTACCCGATATCTTCTTGTTATTTATCCTCTTGCAGCCGAGTATCATCGTTTTGATTTTAATATATACCTGGGTTACGGTAGTCCACGCAGAAGGTTTTATCCATCTCCGTGGCGACGTCATCTTCAGCTTCAAATCGTGAAGCAATGTGGCTGAAGCCACAAATGTGTGGTTGGCCTTCTGGCGGTGGCCCGTTTGTTTGAATTTGTTGTTTACCACCTCAGTCATTCTACATCTTTGGCTGTGCTGTACTGATGAGCTCTAACAGAGCGAAACACGTGTCTACAGCTGCTTTATTCACATGGCTGATTTACCCGATATCTTCTTGTTATTTATCCTCTTACAGCCGAGTATCATCGTTTTGATTTTAATATATACCTGGGTTACGGTAGTCCACGCAGAAGGTTTTATCCATCTCCGTGGCGACGTCATCTTCAGCTTCAAATCGTGAAGCAATGTGGCTGAAGCCACAAATGTGTGGTTGGCCTTCTGGCGGTGACCCGTTTGTTTGAATTTGTTGTTTACCACCTCAGTCATTCTACATCTTTGGCTGTGCTGTACTGATGAGCTCTAACAGAGCGAAACACGTGTCTACAGCTGCTTTATTCACATGGCTGATTTACCCGATATCTTCTTGTTATTTATCCTCTTGCAGCCGAGTATCATCGTTTTGATTTTAATATTTATTTATGTTCACCACTTGTCGACTATGTGTTTATATCACCCACTATTTAACACGCGACGCTTATTTATATCAGACTGTCCAATGCCTTTGCTAACAGTGCTTATATACTCCGGCCTTTGTATCCGAGAAGTGTCTAGAGCACTATTCCAGATAAAAACTCAAACACAATGGATTTCATCAACCGCGTAATGGGGACTTATACAATTCAAACTTTTTGGACGCCATCTAGTGAGTAAAAAAGTATTTAATAAGTAGTTATGTAGTGAGCAAGATTTAGCACTACAGTATGACATTTATCATATGATCCAGCACGTGATCACAACAACTCTTCTTTGAAAGGAAACGTAATAGTACATTAAAACACAAGTATCATAAGGCAATCTGTTAACGTACGAGTCCAAGTTTGGAAAACGAGCCGCCAGGCGAGTTTTACAAAGGACGAGTGCGTCAACAGGCCTTATGATACATATTTTTTATACTATTTTTTCTATTGAGGTAATTTTACAATTAGATTTTTTTTAAAAAGGACTTGTCAAAAGTATGAGTTGTTGCTTTTTTATCAGTTATGTTGGTAGCGCTTCCCGCTAAAAATTGAAATTTCACATTTTGACAGTTTGTGTATCTTGTGATTTTGTCTGATTGTTTACATTAAAACATTGTATCAAGCATTATACAATTATGAAATAGGAAAACCAATACATACAATGAACTCCAAGGTTTATTAATGAACCATCCTGATATGAGATATCGGTGGTTCGTGTTGGTTACTATCATAAATAAAACTTGAATATGGGATTGAAGGACGTTATGTGGACCATCGAGCCTTTTTATTGAGAAAACAACATATAAATAAAACTCTTTAAATAATGAAATACTTCAATGAACAATTTATTATTTATTAATTACTTTCCACTATTTTGTCAACACTCACTGTTCAGTTGCACAGATAACGGCAACAGCTGTTCTTACACTTTTTAATACAAAACATATATGGCATATATTCGATAGTTCGCCACAACGTGGAACTGGAAATCATGGATTAAAACGTCAACTTTTCATATCTGTTTGCTAGTAGCCGCCACAATTTGAGTAGACAGTGTCAACATTTTCAAGTAACGTGCATCATACATTTCATAACCTGCATGGAATAACAATACATTCAATTCAAAATTGCATTACCATAAATTAAAATTGTAATAAATAAAACTTACCGTTTTAATTATTTTGACAAAGTAAACCTGAGCGCATTGTTTCTTGTTTCATAATTTTTTAGTTGAAATTTTAACTTCACAGATTCTTATTCTTTCTTAACTAACACAGCTATAGCTATAAATTTCTTTTCTTTCTAGTCCTATCACCTAGAGAAAGGATAAAAATCCTCAATTAGAAATAATATTTTAACACAAACAATTTACCATTTTCAGGTTATCTGTCAGTTATGAAAGCATGACTACCACCTCTACAATACAAAAGGCGCCAAAAACAGTACGTTTATAGATTTTCTAAACGTCGTGTTTTCAGTGAAAAACAGTGCTTTTATAGAAACATAAGAACACCGAAATAGAAAAATATTTTTTTCTATTTCGGTGTTCTTATGTTTCTATAAAAGCACTGTTTATCACTGAAAACACGACGTTTAGAAAATCTATAAACGTACTGTTTTTGGCGCCTTTCATGTTCTAGAGGTGGTAGTCATGTTTTCATAACTGACAGATAACCTCAAAATGGTAAATTATTTGTGTTGAAATATTATTTCTAATTCTAATTGTGGATTTTTATCCTTTCTCTAGGTGATAGGACTAGAAAGAAAATAAATTTATAGCTATAGCTGTGTTAGTTAAGAAAGAATAAGAATCTGTGAAGTTATAATTTCAACTAAAAAATTATGAAACAAGAAACAATGTGCTCAGGTTTACTTTGTTAAAATAATTAAAACGCTAAGTTTTATTTATTACAATTTAAATTTATGGTAATGCAATTTTGAATTGAATGTATTGTTATTCCATGCAGGTTATGAAATGTATGATGCACGTTACTTGAAAATGTTGACACTGTCTACTCAATTTGTGGCGGCTACTAGCAAACAAATATGAAAAGTTGACGTTTTAATCCATGATTTCCAGTTCTACGTTGTAGCGAACTATCGAATATATGCCATATTATGTTTTGTATTAAAAATTGTAAGAACAGCTGTTGCCGTTATCTCTGCAACTGAGTAGTGAGTGTTGACAAAATGGTGGAAAGTAAAAGTCTAAATCAATAAATTGTTCATTAAAGTATTTCATTATTTAAAGAGTTTTATTTATATGTTGTTTTCTCAATAAAAAGGCATGATGGCCCACGTAATGTCCTTCAATCCTATATTCAAGTTTTATTTATGATAATAACCAACACGAACTACCGATATGTCAAATCAGGATGGTTCATTAATAAACCTTCGAGTTCATTGTATGTATTGATTTTCCTCTTTCATAATTGAATAATGCTTGATACAATGTTTTAATGTAAACAATCAGACAAAATCACAAGATACACAAACTGTCAAAATGTGAAATTTCAATTTTTAGCGGGAAGCGCTACCAACATTACTGATAAAAAAGACACCAACTCATAATTTTGACAAGTCCTTTTTTAAAAAATCTAATTGTAAAATTACCTCAATAGAAAAAATAATATAAAAAACACTCGTCCTTTGTAAAACTCGCCTGGCGGCTCGTTTTCCAAACTTGGACTCGTACGTTAACAGATTGCCTTATGATACTTGTGTTTTAATGTACTATTATATAATTATTTACTCCATCTGACTACGTAGAATATAATTCACATGTAATTTCACAACTTTCGCTAATGTACAACAACGAAATTCTGCTTCAATACTATATGTATTTATTTATAACTCTCAACATGAATGTTTTAGTTGCTGATGATGAGCGGATTTAGCTCGAAACGTCCTAAATATAATTAAGCAAGGAACTTGAAGGCCTTTTATTTATTGCACATTATCAACATGGTTTCCTCATACAACTTTTAAATATAATTATTTAAGTATATGTTCTACTCATTGCATACCTTGCAATTAATTCATGTTTATTTCCACTTTTCTTCAAACCCCGGCATTCTAACCATCTTTTCAACTGTAAGACGGAATGATTTCAATGTTTTTAAACACCAATCGTGCCCGCGGTACATCATTTGTGTTAACTCATTATTTATTTGTGAACTTGGTTTTTTAGAGATATTTCAAATTCCAAAGAACACTACACTTTAATACAAGAGATAATTGTTATAAATAACGATTAAATGTTAGCGCTGAAAATTAGAATATTAAAACACATTTATCACCCAATCCGATATATACAGTATTAATACAAAAATAACAAATGTAGATGACCGTCGCCTGGCCGAACCTGGTCACGCGGAATCCTCCTTCACGCCGTGATTATCTCTGTAAAAGAATTAACACATGAGAAATACTCAGTGAGGAGGCAATCATTTACAAAAGGTTCAGGCATTCACACACCGTACACACATGTTGGCAACTACGGGCAGTACCGCCAGTTACTACGGAACCTCTGCCGCTTCGGTGGTGATCCGGGAACACATCCACAGGGATCACTACAGCCCAAACTGCTGCTAACGTTGGCGACCACAGAATGTGGGTCACTACAGCCTTTCCCTGCTGCTGCCGCTGGCGACCCCCGGGTCCACACGGGCGGCCACTACGGAACCTCTGCCGCTTCGGTGGTGATCCGGGAACACATCCACAGGGATCACTACAGCCCTAACTGCTGCTACCGTTGGCGACCCAGATGTGGGTCACTACAGCCTTTCCCTGCTGCTGCCGCTGGCGACCCCCGGGTCCACACGAGCGGCCACTACGGAACCACTGCCGCTTCGGTGGTGATCCGGGAACACATCCACAGGGATCACTACAGCCCTAACTGCTGCTACCGTTGGCGACCCAGAAGCGGGTCACTACAGGTCTCCCTTCTGCTACCGTTGGCGACCCTCGGGTTCACACGATGCGGCCACTACAGTACCCAGTACTGCTCACATGCACACACACAATCTTACACATGCTAGATTAACTCTCTCACCTGAACCACTTTAATATCGATGTTCTCACACTGAAATCTAGAAATAAACTGAAATAAAATACGTGAATACCAGTATCATTAAATGTAGCTCTTATCCAACAGCATCGGTTACGTACCTAAATAGCTAATTAGAGACAAAACATAATAAAATTAATAAAAATAATCTTACGCAAAATAATATCTGTGACAGTTCGGCCATCCTGAAAAGTTCCTCGTCCTCGAGGAATCAATCCCAAATTCCTACAGCATGAGCATCAACATCCGAAGCACTGTTGTCTTCCGACAGTTCACGTGTACTTAAATATGGTTTCATCCTGTCAATCGCCAATACGTTACTATATTCTCCTCTGTATTCTTTTCGGGAAAAATCTCAGCTCATCTCAGATCACTTCATGTATCCTCAGGAAATCGTTGTTCTGTGACGGAAATGCCCTCTCTAGCGATTTCTCACATACATGATGGTTGTTATTCGTCCCATTTATGCATAGCGCGTACAGTGAACGTACATACTGAAATTGAGGACTGTTGTTAGGTAAAGTCATGTTGTAATGTTGTTCCAGGTTCGTAATCCAGCTAAACATAAACGTAATCAATATCCGCACTGTTCCAAAAGCTTTGTTGGTGTGATCCCAAAAGCTGAAAGTTAAAAATGTTCTGATCTCACTTCTGAAATGTTATAAATAACGATTAAATGTTAGCGCTGAAAATTAGAATATTAAAACACATTTATCACCCAATCCGATATATACAGTATTAATACAAAAATAACAAATGTAGATGACCGTCGCCTGGCCGAACCTGGTCACGCGGAATCCTCCTTCACGCCGTGATTATCTCTGTAAAAGAATTAACACATGAGAAATACTCAGTGAGGAGGCAATCATTTACAAAAGGTTCAGGCATTCACACACCGTACACACATGTTGGCAACTACGGGCAGTACCGCCAGTTACTACGGAACCTCTGCCGCTTCGGTGGTGATCCGGGAACACATCCACAGGGATCACTACAGCCCAAACTGCTGCTAACGTTGGCGACCACAGAATGTGGGTCACTACAGCCTTTCCCTGCTGCTGCCGCTGGCGACCCCCGGGTCCACACGGGCGGCCACTACGGAACCTCTGCCGCTTCGGTGGTGATCCGGGAACACATCCACAGGGATCACTACAGCCCTAACTGCTGCTACCGTTGGCGACCCAGATGTGGGTCACTACAGCCTTTCCCTGCTGCTGCCGCTGGCGACCCCCGGGTCCACACGAGCGGCCACTACGGAACCACTGCCGCTTCGGTGGTGATCCGGGAACACATCCACAGGGATCACTACAGCCCTAACTGCTGCTACCGTTGGCGACCCAGAAGCGGGTCACTACAGGTCTCCCTTCTGCTACCGTTGGCGACCCTCGGGTTCACACGATGCGGCCACTACAGTACCCAGTACTGCTCACATGCACACACACAATCTTACACATGCTAGATTAACTCTCTCACCTGAACCACTTTAATATCGATGTTCTCACACTGAAATCTAGAAATAAACTGAAATAAAATACGTGAATACCAGTATCATTAAATGTAGCTCTTATCCAACAGCATCGGTTACGTACCTAAATAGCTAATTAGAGACAAAACATAATAAAATTAATAAAAATAATCTTACGCAAAATAATATCTGTGACATAATTAATAACAGAAATTACTCAAAATAACATAACCAAACTTTGCGATATAATATTACTTGCAGATAACTTCATTGCATTTCGTTTGCATAGGCCTGCAACATGAAATACTTATAGACACATTTTAACTGAAAAATAGGAATAATTCATTTGAAAAATATGTTTCTTTTTAAATAATGTCTTTCTGAAAGATTTATGTTCTTCACTAATGTTTTTGCAAAATACAAAAAACATAGGCTTAACTTATAAACCAAGGAATAATAATTTGATTTAAACGTCAATGCCACTGGGTAAATATTAGCACAGAGGGCAGTGCAGTAGATAATTAGGTATCTGTAATTCTACGACATATGTCATTATTATTTATAGTCTGTTAGAAAGTAATGCCACTATTTACGTATATCTGTCACACGACATAAATTAAATAGACATAGATCAAATAATCTTTCTCTTTCTAATACAAAATGTTGCTACGCTACTGCTATAAAGTGATGTGTATTCTTTCTTCGAACAAATGACTTTGAATTGTCATCTTTCGTGAATAATAGTCTACTCAATTTTTACTTTCAGTTACATGAAATATTCAAATAAAATTTGATATGTTATTTGTAAAATTACCCTTAAAGTTTACGTCCTTGTACCTCATCTAGATAAATTTTCTATAAATGATGATTTTATAAACTGCATTAAATACAAGTAGTACAATTTTAAATTAAAATTGTTTCAGCTGTAAATAAAACTTTACACTTCACTTATTACAAACATGTTATTGTAGTTTGATTTTCAAAGCCAGTAGATATACTAAAGTACCGCCATGGCGGCCATCTTAGCCTTAAAAAGCAACAATTCTGCTGCTGTTTCACGTGTCAAATGTCACATTGGTATACACCAGTTTTAATTTTGGTGTTAATAAAAAATAAAATAAACTGAGAATTTACCACAGATAATGCCTTGTTGCTGTGCAATTAATTCTCATCATAATAAAAATAGAATATGTACTTAAATTTTTTTGGCATACCAAATGTTGAAGAGAGGTGTCATCAGTGGTTTACAAACATTGGAAGAGCCGATATTTTGTAGATAACCAATAATTTGACATTGCCTCTACCGGGGGAGAAAATAGTTATTGTTGCTTTTTAAGACCAAGATGGCCACCATGGCGTATATCTACTGGCTTTGTTGATTTTAAGCTCGCAGCGCCACAGCGGCGAAAATTGAAAACCTTGCATGTTACATACTGTTTAAAAGGTTAAATACAAACCATATGCGAACATAAGTGCTTTCGGGTGTTTTAACTGTGTTGTACAGACAGTAGTTATTACAAATCAATAGATCAGCTCTCCGTTGTACAAATTTGGGCAAACACTTCAACGTTAGCTTGCCCCTGCATTAATGATAATAAGGCATTTGCAGCTTCCACCTCATCTTCATTTTGAAGTTCTATATCAGCTTCGTCTTCTAAATCTCCAGTACACTATTTCAGCTCTATAAAGCTGGTTCAGCATTTTCATCTCACAACAATAAACAGAGTCTTAATATTTAGAGGTCATTTATTGCTCATGTTAAAAATTTATTGCTCTGGCCGATTCCAAGAAAATTGATGTGAGCTAGCTAGTCGTATTATTTTATTGCGATTGATTTAGTATGGGAAATTCATTATTATTCATTCTGAATTCCAGATTTATTTGTCTGTTTTCTTTTTTTGACTGTTAAGGCCCATTTACACGGCGATAGTTTTCGTGATAGTTGCTGTCATGACAGTAACTTTCACAAGCACTATCACCTTTTAAACTGCATGATAGTTGCTGTCACCCTGTCATGAAAGTACAAACGCACTATCTCGCTTAATCTGATAGTTGATAGTTACTATCGCGAAAGCGACCGTACTCGTTCTAATTATCACGTATAAACACAACTATCCCGATAGTTATCATCACGTTTCGCGCCTTTATTTTCTGCACCAACAGTTCAGTTATAACGGCAGCTACTGGTGCAGTTAATACATCGCCCGCCATTTTTATTTCAACACTATCACTGACAAATTAATGTCGTGTGTAGACAGCACACTATCATACTTTCGTGAGAGACCTATCGTGACAGTAAACTATCGCCGTGTAAATGGGCCTTTATTGTTGGTTTTTCCTCCCGATTTTTGGAGTTCTCAATAGACTGTACATCCCTTATAATTAGCTGGGTGGGGCCCGCCGCAAAGTATGCATTTCGGGGTAGCTAGTGCTAGACTCTGTTGTTAGCAGTTGTATGTAGGATGATTTCCTATACATTTTACGCAGTAATAGGGTTTTAAGCAATTGGATTTGGTATGCCCGTATTCTTGACACCTCATACACTGAGGTATTTCTTTTCTCTTGCGGGGCTCTTCTACTGTAATTTTAGTTCCTAATAGGTTTGTAACTTCATAATTTTTTTATTATTTTCGTTCGGCTCCTGGTCCACAAAAAACATGGGTAGTGGTCTTTTCGTTTTCCAACTCCGTATATTAACTACGTTATGGATAATAAGTCCCTTATTTTCTAGTGCTTCTTGAATTTCGTCGTGTGCGACCGAGTGGTGAAGATTTTTTATGACAGCTCGGTATGATCTTTCTTGCCGTGGTTGGTATGTATGAAAAGCGGTATCATGAGTTACTCAGTAGGTCAATCACAGGGCGTTGGTGTATTAGTATTAACCTTTACTACATTATTTGGTAAGGTTTTACAGATAAAGTCATTTTCTTGAACTACTGTTTTCAGGCTTAAAATCATTGCAGAGTAGTTTTCTACGTCTTGTATATATACTGGTGGGGGTTTGTGTTCTTTTGTTACCGTTCTATTCGAATTTTCTTCTCTTTGATTTGAGCGTTCTGCATCTTCTAGATTTTGGTGTATAATAACACCGTTGTTCAGTATAGAGTATCGATTATTAGTTGATACATTTCTCTCATTTGTTTTAGCTGCGTTATGTCTTTTTTTCGTTTGTTCTGAGTTTGTTATTTCTTCCCTTTTTCTTTTAACTTTCTGCCAGGAGAATTTTTTTAATCGGGCATTTTTATTCTGCATACATGGAGGTTCGGATGTATATTCCATCGATAAATCGTGATTATAACATGGACTTGGAGTATTTGGGATAGAAAGTAAGGAAACATCACTATTCCTCCTTGATCGTGGGGTCGTGATGGTAGATAGAGTATCACTATTCTCTAATGAAGCAGATTGCATTGTCGTAATTACTGGTGAGGTATAGATATTTGTTGTATTTGTCGTTGGTACCGAAGTGTGTGTTATTATAACGACAGTAGTATTGCTTGTGGGTAAAGTAAGAGTTCCACCGCTTTTTTCAGACATGCTGATACGGTTTATTAGAAATTGTTAGTTTATTGTTTATTATTTATTTTCAATATAGTTGGCAACACTGATTTGCGTTGCTGTATGTGGCGCGAGTGACTTGAGCGCAAGGTTGAACGCGCGTGCACGTAGCCTCGTGCTGTTCCTATTGATATTTGTTTTCATTCAATACTCAGTTATTAACTGTTTCACTGAGATTTATAGTTTATTTTTGGTATTATTCGTTCAGGAACGAATATTAGTCGATTTTAACTATATTTTAATTTATCTAATCGAAGATTTTTGAATTTTTTCTCGCAGTGTACTCTGTTGGGTCGTATATCCAGTGTTCACAACACAACTATTGTTTTTGACCTTGAATGACTACTTTTTCAATGATAACCTTCTAGTATTTTTTAAAGTAGCCTAAATTTTCTACAAATTGAGACCAAAATGGTCTTTGTAAGCCCAATAATTTCAAAGATACAGCTTTTTAAATTTTCCAATTTTTTTTTCAATCTTTGTCTGAACGGCTTGCCCACGAATTGTGCGCAGTGACACCACTGCGCACAACTAGACCATATTATTTATTATAGCGCCTCTGTTGGCAGATTTATGAAATGAAAAAAGAGTGAGAGGGTGACAAACTACTTTTTAATTTTTCCAATCAAGTTGGCAATACTAATATTTTTCTCTTTACTATTCTTAGGGAAAAAAAGGAAAAGATATTCCTTTTTAATTAATGGATTCAAATCACAATCCGCGAAGCAACAATAGTAAACAGGCATAATTTTAAAAAAATATTTCGCACTTTACAAAAGCATCACAACAAAACATTAATTTGTGGTTATTGTACACATTACCTGTAATTCATAAAAAAGTAAACACCAGGTATATGTAATTATTTAAATTTTGATACCCGCGTCTTTATATCGTTTTATGTGTGTATATGAAAATAACTATATATGTAGGTATCTTTATTATTTAAAATAAATGGATGCCCAACAGGCGCGTATACACGGGTGAGGAGGTTAAGAGGATAATTACCCCTCCCATAAGTCATGACTTGATAAAAAAAAAACAAAATCAAACAAACGCAAATATTAAAATTTAAGATAAAGAATAAAATTAAATAATGTATTTTGCACAGCTAATATTTTATTGCTTGTTTTACAAATATAAATTTTGATTACGTAATATGGATGTCAGTTAAAATATAATTGCAATAGTAGAAGTGCATGTGATATTGAATTTTGAGCTTATCCAGGTAAGTTAACAATCCGTTAAATATATTCACTTTTCTAAAATGCTCTGTGATCTGGCAATTTATTTTTGAGCGTGAAAGGGGGAAAACATGCAGCTTCACATTCCTTGAAAAAAAATGTAACATAAAATAATAAGGTGCCTTATCTTCTGGTTATCTTTACATAACCTATTACGACCCCCCCCCAACCATTTTTTGATTGTGCCCATCCTACATTTACATCCTGGCGCCGCCACTGCTATAAAAAATGTGTAAATTTGTAAATATCACAGTTTTATTTGAAAAGTTTACTTACCTATGTACAAATAGGTTTCAACTTTCAACCACCTGTAGCGTATTAATTCTAAAATATCTTAAATTAAAACATTTGAAGAAGGATGTGTTGGAATTGATCACCTTTTTCAACTCAGTTACTTCGCTATTTCAAGGTTGGCAGCAACCCAACCTGAAAAGGACGAAGAATGCGGAGGTCGCACTGTCACCATCTTCAGACTAAAGCCAAAATTCTTGTCGAACGAAACGTATTTTGTCAGCACCGTAATCCATTGCAATCGTTCGAAATAACGCTGTTTATAAGTCGCGCAACTTAATTGTAAGACGCGCATCGAAAGTATCAAGTGTATCGGATAAAAGGTTAGCCTATTTTTGTATTTAATTTGTTTTATAGCAACCACGACCTTTGAGGTTATGTCGTCGATCTTTCGACCCACACGCTTACTTTTGTGTTTGCTTTACAGGCGCCTTTTGTTCAACCCGTTTGTTTAGACCACTTTGTTGGTCATCTACCTTTGTATATTGTATATTGTTTACGTTCAATAAATCAAATTGAGCAACTTTGAATTCGGCCATTTCTTTCCATCAACATCTGGGTGCAAGCTCAAAAACAACAGTATGTGAAAGAAAAACCGGTTGTACTTGTATGCTTGATTACAATAAAGAAAATTCGATTACAATAATGAAAATAAATAAACACACAATAAAATTATTTTAATAAGTTATCTGTGGGTTCCTTAGACCTCTTTTGAGTCCATTTAAAGAGTGGGAGGGGGTAATTTCCATAAAATGTAGGTTGTAAAATTCGCTCAAAACAACACAATATTGATAAAAATTAGATTAAAAAAAAATGGAAAACTTGAAAGGCTGCTGTATCTTGAAAACTATTGGGTTTACAGAGACCATTCTGAGTTTATGTTGTGGCAAATTTAGTCTACTTTAAAAGATTACAGTAAGGTTATTATCAATCAAGTAGTCCTTTAGAGACAAAATCGACAAAAACTGAAAAAGATCGTAAATTTTGCGGTTTTCTGATTTTTTGGCAAAGCTGCGTTCGGCTTCCGAGGTTGAAAACTAGCATTATTTATTGTGTCATCATAAACAACTCAGAAAAAAAAAACAAAACTACCAGATTTGATGGAAAGTTCGATGTATAAGGTTACTCGATTTTAAATAAAAGAAGAAAACATTTTATTAGTGAAAAATGTAAAGAATGTGCAATAGAAATAAAATAGCATATTTGTTAACTAAACCTCTTTTGGCCGGTTGCACCAGTATTTAAATACGAATTAAACAAATATCAAATTAAAATTTATATATGTACAAAATATATTATATAAATGGTGATTTTATTTTAATTAAAATATTGGTGCAACCGGCCATTTGTCACGTAAAATTTAATGATAATGATCTGAAAATAAAACTTGTTAAACAGTGTTTTGTAATTGGAGTTTATTTGTTAATTTTCTTTCCTTTAAATTATGGAGGCATATGAAAGAATTTAATTTAAAAGATTATAAAATATGTATTATTATAATTTTATTTAATAACAATAATAATGAGTAGGCTGAGTTATGATTGTTGTCATGTACATATTATGTAAGTAAGAATATTCTGAAAAATAACTAAAGGGGAGAATAAATATAAATTGTTATTATTCACTAAGTCTCTTGAATTTCATTTACATTTCAGATATATTGGCCGACATTTAAAACAAGCAAGTTTAAATTTTAATACAATTATACAGATGTGATTAAATTTACAATTGTTTTTTTATTACATACACATCAAGTTATGTTATTTTCTCTATGAGTGTTCATGTGTTATTTGCGATAACCGTTTCGCCTAAACGATTTTTCACACTATGAATTTTCATATGTTTTTTTAAACTTACATTTAGTGTAAATGATTTATTACATGTTGTACAATTATAAGCTCTTATTCCAGTGTGAGTTATCATATGGGTTTTTAGATGATCATTTCGTGTAAATAATTTATCACATGTTGGACATTTATATGCTCTTATTCCAGTGTGAGTTTTCATATGACTGCGTAGACAACCACTTTTTGTAAATAGTTTATTGCATATTTCACATTTATAGTCTTTTATTCCACTATGAATTTTCATATGATCTTTTAAAGTACCACTTTCTATATATGATTTATCACATGTTGGACACTTATATGGTCTAATTCCATAGTGACTTTTCTTATGCCTGGCTAGAGCACCACTTTGTGTAAATTGTTTATTGCATATTGTACATTTATATTTTTTTATTCCACTATGAATTACCATATGAGCTTTTAAATAGGAATTTTGGATAAATATTTTTTTACAGAGTACACTCATATTTTTTAATTCCTTCGTGCAATTTCAAATGAATTTTTAAATTGTCCTTTGATTTAAAGTATTTATTACAGATATGGCAATGGTATTCCTTTTTTCCACTATGTATTTGCATATGCCTCATCCACTTTGATTTCCACGTAAAACTCTTATTACATTCTGCACAATAAAAACGTTTGGAATTAATATTTTTAGTTTCTCGAATATCATTATTTTCAGTAACTGAATTCTCCAATTCTTCGTCAATGTGTTTATCATAATCAGTTACACATACCTCCTCCTTTACATTTTGCAAAATATTTTCATATAATTTTCTGTCCTGGGATGTTTCTTCCAGTGGTTCTTCTTTAACAGAAACTTCAACACTTTCATCATTTGTTATTATTGTAAGTTTCTTGATTTCGCTTTTATACTCCATAACTGATTCTTGATCAATGAAATAACGAGTGAAGATTCGTTTCACAAATATAGAACTGGTGCACACTAGAATTCTCCTCAACGTTATAGTTTATTGTCTGAAACATAAATTTTTATTCTTACGAGACATATCTATTTCAGTAAAAACTGAATACTTCAGTGAACTTTTTGTCAAAAAAGTTTTTGAATATTAATATTACACTTTATCCGATTTTCGTACTAAATATACGTACAATATAGGTGATTTATGGTTTTCTATGTAAAAAAGACGTCCATAAGAAGAAATTGATGAAGCAGTTCATGTTGACAGTTTGATGAAACAAACAAGAAATGATGTTTGAAAATGTAGAAATATCTGAGGAATACGAGTACTGCAATATTAGCAAATGACAAATAATTATAAATTTCAGAGATATTTGCATAAAACTTGTAACATATAATGCACTTTGAAATGTATCAAATATTAATGTACTACATATTTTAATACCTATAAAGGTTATATCATGTTAATATTACAATTTGCACCATAGATGGCACTGTAGTTTAAAGCTTGCTTTACACAATTTTTACCTATAATTTCATGAAATATACAAAAAATTATGGCTAAACTTATTCTTGGTTTATTCTTTGTGAATATGTAAATCAAGTTTTATAGAAGAGTCATCTAATAGGGGATTACAGCTCAATAGAATTAAAAGAAATTAGTAAAAAAAAGTGAAAGCCGATGCTTAATCATGAATATTAATAAAGAAATAAAATGATATACTTCGGATATAAGAGGGTTTTTGTTTTAGCAGCTCGTCACTCATATGAAATCCATATACAGGCTGTAAATGAAATAAGTGCATTAAATTTAACTAGTAATATAACTCGTCGAGAGCAACAATGTTTCTTAATAACTTTTTCTCGAAATCGCATATTTTTTAGCATTTTTACCACCCCGTAAAATGACGAGTCGTTCCAAATATTTTTGTGATAATTGAAAGCAGTAGCAATAGCTATTAAAAAAAATTGTTTTAGTAATTGACAGTCCTATCAGTTGTTGCAATTAAATTTTAACATTAGTAATAAACTTGTTTATAAGGTAAAATTCTGGAAAAATTTTTATGATTAGAGGATACACAGATATTGTAATTACCTATGGTGAAGTTCTCAATGTCAACGAAGTAACACGAAAATCATCCTCTTCGTAATATTCGTAAATTTATGTTGTACCACATACAACATCTTCGAGATTATTACAGTTTGATGTGTCACATATGACAATTTGAAATATTTTAAAAGAGCAACAGTTACTTCCATACCATGTTCAAAAATTTCATTGTTTCCAGCATTTCAATTTTGCGAATGAGTTGTATTGTTCACTGATATGGCTGGATATATTAGAGAAAGTGTCTTTATTAATGCACAATACGCTTATCTGGTCACAAAAATCCTTATACTGTAAGAAGGAAACACAATTTTCAACAAAAAATATCATTAATTATTTGAGCGGGAATAAATTGACGAGTCATTGGTCCCACCTCGTTTAAATGGACAAAAGTATGTACTTACATTTTTTGAATAACGTATTTAAACTATTATGATTTGCCATGTTCACACACGAAAATTCATCTCATAACCTCCATAACTAGTATTCTCTTCCCACGCTCTTACTCTATTCACCCAAGTTCAGAAAACCTGTGTTAATACACAATTTTATAATTTTGTTATCCAAATTTTAAATTTCTTTATTTTAAAAATTGTACTATTACGAATTTATTAATAATAAATATGTTTTCCGTTGATCGTTTATTAATTACTGTGTTTAAAAGAATGCAACCATCACCCGACAATTTTTGTGCTGTGTACATTGAACTTTGATTCAGACAGCTGAGGGCAGCAGAGATCTTGCCAGTGGCGGGTAACGAAATTTTAAACAAATCTTTAAAGAATTTTAACTCAAAAATTAGAAGATTTAAAAAAAATAAGATTTTTTTTTCTCTCGACGAGTTACATTACTGGTTAAATTTAATGCACTTATTTCATTTACACCTTGTATAACAAATATGTACTAACCTTGTCAAAATGTATAAATTGATGATATGCACTGAAGTAAGTTTTTACACAAATACTAATTATTTCACAACAAAATACAGCACAGGTATCATAAGTTATACCTCCACGTCTTGCTAAAAGCAGGGACGATTTGAATTTGAAAAAAAACCCGGCTGTATTTCATACAAGACATCTTGCGGCTTTAATAGCAGGTAGTTTAACCTCTAGAGCCATCCTACGGCAAGCGTGATAACTACGTGAGGACACGCCTCCAAGAGTAGGAGATCAAATTTTTTGGTCTCAAAAAAAAAAACGAGGGCACGTACTGGTTGTAAGCAAGCGAAGCGGTCATCCGCTATACTGTGGTTCAAATTCTGTTATGTTAATTTAACTTATGAATAGTGTATTAGTAATATAACAGTATATAAAACCGGTGGATTCATTCTGATTGATGATTTAAGTTCAAAAAGACCTAAAGAATGAAATTCTGAATGTTATCGGATAAAGTCAGTGGTCAATTTTTTTATAGGGGATATAAGAATTATTGATGAAATCGCTATAACGGTCAAGAAAACGTTGTTTATTACTACTAAAAAGTTGTTTGTGCATGGAACTTACTCGTAAATCATCAATCAGAATGAATCCACCGGTCTTTTCAAACGGAATGTTTCATGGCGCCTGCACTATGGCCAGATTTTTAAACAAAAATTGAGTTGTTTCCCGGCCTTGTATTAATAACGTAGGCTACGGATATATTAATCGTGATTCAACCAAGTTAATATAAATGTATGAATGTTGTGTTTTTCTCTTGTTTAATATAATCTTCAAAATATTGATGATTTATTGTTGCATAGTTGTCTTCTACTTTTGCATTTTTAATCTATATAGTTAATGTAAAAATTGTGTATATCAAGCTGTATTTTACCAGTGACTATCACTGCCATCTATGATACAAATTTTAATACTAATATTTTCTAACCCTACAAAATGTTAAAACAATGAAAGTAAAATTGTAATGTAATTTTTGGAACATTTTAAATATATGCGTCCGAAACGTTATTTTATATTATACAGAACTTTAACTTAAAGGTTGTTCTACAGTTGTTACAAAATACGAGTAGCTAACTTTGAAACTTGGTAGGTAATCGGGTTTTAAATAATTTTCTTTTGCTAATAGGTATTATGTCATAATTTACAGATATGCTTCACCTAAATGTTTTATGAATCTTCACGTGTTCCACTGATATTTCTACATTTCTTCCATCGCACTGTCGTCTACTGTTTACGAGTAGTGTAAATGATAAAGACATCAGAATATTTGTATAGGCCACTTGAAATAGTGCAATACATAAATAAAGTTTTTGTGGAACTCTTCATTTCTTTGAAAACAATTTATGGTGTGGAACAAATCTTCACTCATTTAGTAATTAATCAAGAGGCATTCATGGATACTCAACTACACCCGGTTAACGCTGATGCAAAAGACCAACATACAGCGATAATAACAAATTATCAGCAAAAGTTTGAAGAAATTTCTATTAAAGAAGAACCGCTGGAAGAAATATCCCAAGATTGTAATTTGTATGAAAGTCTATTGCGAAGTATAAAGAAAGAAGAATGTGTAACTGATAATGATGAAGAATATGGGAAATATCAGTGCCTCACGTGTAATAAATCATTTACAAAAAGCTCTAATTTAAAAGATCATATGACAATTCATAGTGAAGTGAAAGATTATAAATGTACAATTTGCAATAAACAATATAAACAAATTGCTTATTTTAAAAAACACATGGATATACACAATGGAATAAAAAACTATAAATGTACAGTTTGCAATAAACAATTTAGAAAAAGTGCTCATCTAAAAACCCATATGGATATACACAATGGAATAAAAAATCATAAATGTACAATATGCAATAAACAATTTACACAAAGTAGTGCTCTATCTAAACATATGAAAATACACAGTGGAATAAAAGAATACAAGTGTACAATATGCAATAAACTGTTTACACTAAGTCATCATCTATCCACACATATGAAGACTCATACTGGTAGTAAGGATTACCGTTGTTCTGTGTGTGGGAAGTCGTTTGCACGAAATTCTTCTCTCAAAAGACATATCAAGCGGTATAACCATAAAACTATGTAATTCAACTTGATGTTTTTGTATTGTACAGATTAGCCAAAATGAAGTACACGACAAACTTAAATTTTTAAAAACAGTAAAAGATAAAAAAATGTTATTGTAACACAAGAAAGGGTTTACCGGATGTAGAATTGAAATTTGTAACAGCGAATATGATGTTTATATTTTAATATTGTAATTGTTGTTTCCATAGCTCAAAATTGTGAGTGCAAAAAATGTTTGGAATTAAGAATTGCATCCCATGATTACTAACTTGTTGCAGAAAGGTTTTTTTTTGGTCCGAGTAAAGCAAACAAAATATGTTATTAGAAGTAGAAAGCGGTCTTTTTGTGTTGAACTCAGCTATTGCACCCGAGGCGCTAGAACATACCTATTGAACTAAAATATACTGCTGGTGGGAGTGAGATTTGTGAGACTGACATTGGACGAGTGCAGACATATATATCTCCATATAGCTGCACTTGTCTGTAAGAATACCTCTGCGCAAACGCCGGATTGCTTTGATTTTATTGGCGTAGAACGTAAAAGGGGAACTAGCGGGAGGGAAATTCTTACACTAACTGACAAAGATAGACAATAATTTTTGCAGCAGACTACTCTTAAGTGAAAGATACGGCATCAGCAGTTGGCGCTAGCCGAGGCCTGGCAAGCTGGGTAAAACACAAAAAGGGCCTTCTTCTCCGAATGACATATACTATTTTTTCTTCAAGTGTTTCAAATATTTTTTTTGACATTTTTTGGAATTTTTTTATTTGTAGAATTTGCAATTTCAGTCAAAGCTGGCTGTGTATACTACAAAACACAAACGATGCAACTGTCAAATAACAATTTTCAATATGGCCTGTGTTGCTGCGGCGACTGCCACCGCCAGCGGTGAACTAAGAAGTTAACATTTTGTACTAGTAAGACAATGAATATCTTGTACAGCGTGTGTACAGTAGCATAATATGCATATTATAAAACGCTTGAAGAAAAAAAAATATTTTCAACGTCAAAACCTTGAAGTCTCCAAGGACAATATTCGCCGGATAATTGTCGCTACAATAAAGATTTGAAATGTGGTATTTCTTTTTGGCTCAACTATACTTGTTTTGTAATTAAAACACTGAAAATTATTAATAACTGTTAATTATTAAAAATGCCTACTAACATGTATTTTAGTGTTTAAATTAGGTTTGTGTACGAAATATTTGGTAGTACTACACAAGTAAATAAAGGATTTTTATAAAATTCTCCACAGTATTCTTTTATATCTTTGGTTAAAAATCTGTTGTGGCCAGCACAGTACCTCTCGCCATTTTCATTTTATGTTACTTTATATATATGGTAGGTATTTAACATTTAAAACAAAAAATTATTTTTATAAACAATTTTTTTATAATGTAAGGTGGAACGCCCGCTGTTGCAGGCGCGCCGCGAACGAGCGAGTGTCTATTTATAGCGATGACGCAATCGCGCTAGCAGCCGGGCCACGTAGGCAAACAGGTCACGACGTGTTTAATTACTTCCGGTCGCCTGAACCTTTTGTGTTCATTGTTATTATGCAGTCGAACGTTCTAGAACTTTTCTAGAAGATAAAGGCAGCTGTATAAAACGGACGTAGCTATGCTCGAGAGACACAGTTAGTTCAGTTGAGTGGGTGTATTGTGTATGGATGTGCCATTATATAAACAAAACTTCATACATAAAAAATTCTCTTCAACAGGTATTAAATTTTATATATAGAAAAACTATCATTTACATTGTAATTACAACATGTATTTTTGTATTTTAGCTTAGCCTGATGATGGCACAAAAAAGCCGAAATCGATTGCTAATCGAATAAACTTAAAAATCTATTCTGATTTACTAATTTACTATTACTAATATTAAACAATTACTAAAAACTAATTCAGACTAAAACTATAAATAACTAGATAACGCTAACACTAACACCATTTATTTAACCAATTAGCACTACTATTTATTTCCACGATATTACAAATTATTTATTTCACTACGCGTTCCAATCCAATGACATATCTATATGATATTATACATACATTTTACATTTATAAGTACTGATATAAGTTGGTGTCCCTAATGTACTGCAAAACAGATTTATAATTATTTGTATTTAGTGCATCTTTGATGGTTTCTGGTATTTTGTGTTTCCGTCTTTCATCGCTATATTTGGTGCAGTGTATTAGGAGGTGTTCTATAAGTATTTGGACGTTACATCTGTCGCAAATTGGTGGATCATTTATATCAGACAGATATTTGTGGGTCATTTTTGTGTGACCTATTCTCATTCTCGTGAATATAACTTGTTCTTCTCGAGTACAGTTTTTATTGTCTTCTTATCTCTATATATTCTTGGATTTTTTGGAGTTTGTATGTTATTTGGTTCTTTCAGTGGTTATTTCAGTCAATGAATATTTTATGTTTGATTGTGGTTTTGGCATCAGTTGTTGATATTGGTATTAATTCGTCATTATTACCGTCCTCATTGGCTTCTTTTTCAGCTATAACTGCCTGCTCATTTCCTTTTATGCCAATATGTGAAGGGACCTAGTTAAATATTATGCGGATGTTTTTGGCGGGTAATTGTTGATGAATTTTACTCTCTAGAAGAATAATTATTCTACTGAATAAATATAGTTAATACGTAAAATAATCTTTTTATTTTACAAAATACACGAAAAATATTCAAAACTTGACAATCAATCAATCAAAAGTATGAACAACTGAAAAAACAATAATCAAGGATTGCTTATAGAAAAGCGAAAGAAAAAGTTCATATTCAACACTTCCCCTTTTTCTAAACTTTTCTTACTTATTTGCAAGAAGTCCAATATTGTAGACTAGAGTCTTCAACCGCGGTCCATGCAGAGGCTTCGTAAGCATGTCAGCCAACTGATCTTCCGTAGGGACTCTCTCGATATCTAAAATTCCTTCTGTGACACATTCACGAATAAAGAAATGTCTCAATGCAATGTGTTTGGTCCTCCGATGATATTCTGGGTTTTGTGCAAGACGAATGGCAGCTTCATTATCCACTCGAACTATTGGCAACTTTTGAAGTTCCACCATGCTTTCAAGTAGTCTTTTCAGCCATACCACATCTCTTGCAGCTTCGCTTGCAGCCACAATTTCTGCGCCAGTTGTAGCTAACATTACCGAAGTCTGACGTTGACTCAGCCAGGAGACAGCTCCCCCTGCATACAGTGTTACTACGCCAGTTGTTGAGCGACCAGTTTCTTTGTCTCCACCAAAATCTGCGTCACTGTAGCTTTCCAATATACCTGATTTATATCTAGGCTTGTAGACTAATGTGTAATCTTGAGTTCCTTTTAAGTAGCGAAAAATTCTCTTAACTTTACACCAATCATTGTACGTCGGGTTCTCAAGTGTCCTAGATGCCACACCAACTGCATATGCGATATCTGGTCTTGTATTGGTCATGAGATACATCAGTGCTCCCACAGCTGCTCGGTAGGGATACTCTCGATCTTGATCAGGTGAATTATTAGCTTCCCCTGCTACGTCACTTGTAATCGGAGTAGGAGCAGGATTGCAACCCGCCATATTGAATCGCTGAAGTATCTTGGCAGTATAGCCTGCCTGTCCAACCGCAATAGATCCATCATTACGCTGTTGAATTTCCAGTCCCAGGAAATAGTCAGCTGGTTTAACTGTTATCTTGAATTCTTGTGTCAATTCTTCTATAAACAGTCTGGCATCTTCTTCATTAGTGGTCGCGACTAGTCCATCGTCCACATATAGGGCCAAAACTGTCTTTCGGTTACCCTCTCGACGAATGAACAAGCATGGGTCGTCATCGCTTCTAACAAACCCAAGTTTGACAAGAAACTCTCCGAATCTCCTGTTCCAGCACCGTGGAGCTTGCTTGAGACCATACAAACTCCGATTGAGTTTGCACACCAGATCAGTCCCATCCTCGTAGCCCTGTGGCTGCACCATAAAAATTTCTTCATCCAAATTACCATAGAGGAAGGCGGTAGAGACATCGAACTGTGTCAACTTCATCCCTTCACTTGCTGCCATGGCAATTAAACTTCTAATAGTAGGTGCCTTTGCAACTGGACTGAACGTCTGATTATAGTCCACTCCTTTGCGTTGTGAAAATCCCTTGATAACCAGCCTCGCCTTATATCTATCAACTGATCCGTCAGGATGAGTTTTAACCTTGAAGACCCATTTACTCCTGATGGCTTTGCGACCTTTTGGTAGCTTCATTAATGTCCAGGTCGAATTCTCCAACAATGACTTGTATTCGGCATCCATTGCCGCTTTCCAGTGAGCTTGATTGGATGAACTGACCGCTTCCTCATACGACTCTGGATCTTGGATCTCTGGAAAAACTGCCATCACATAATCTTCCCTCAAACGTGTCGGTAATTGAAGTTTTGATCGGTCTCTTAACTGTCGATCAGTTTCTACAGGACTCTGTACTTCCCCAGATTTCGATTCCTCATCATCGACATCAACATTTTTGTCTTCGGTTTCATGGTTTGACTCCATCGTTGGCTCAAAGCTGACAGGCGACTCGATGATAAGTTCTTCTTGGAAGATTACATCTCTAGACCGGATAAGTTTTGATCCTTCCTTTGACCATAATCTATAACCGTCATCAGCATCATAGCCCATAAGAATACATTTTACTGCCTTCTTGTCCATTTTCCGTCTTTTCTCTTTAGGAATATGGGCGTAACAGATAGTACCAATCACACGAAAGTGCTTCGTTGATGGTTTGCGGCCGAACCATACTTCAAATGGTGTCTTTTCTGCAACCATTGATTTTGCAGTCCGATTCAACACATATCCGGCAGTGTTCACCATTTCAGCCCAAAGTCCTTGAGGAAGATTTCCGTGCGCGTATAACATCGACCTCGCTGATTCTACAATAGTACGGTTTTCTCGTTCCGCACACCCGTTCTGTTCGGGAGTATATGGCATTGTGATTCGCTGTTGTATCCCGGATTTACTTAGTATTCGTCGTACTTCGGCGTTGTCAAACTCTCCGCCTCCATCACACCTCAGTTCTTTGAGTGTATGACCAGTTGTTTTCGCTTCATTGATAAACTGCTGAAGTTTCTCCGGAACTTCCGATTTGTTCTTCATAAAGTAGACAGTGCGATATTTTGAGTAGTCATCTTTGAACAATACAAAATACCTTGATCCACCGGTTGAGTTTTTAAATGGCCCACACACATCCGCGTGGATCAGCTGGCCTGTTTGCGATGCTCGATAAGCAGTACGATCACCAAACTTCAGTCGGTGGCTTTTGCCGTACGCACAGCCTTCACAAAATTCTCCATCTTCAGGAAGTCGAATGCCATATTCACGTTCCACGAATTTCTGAACGTGTTTCTTGTTCTGGTGACCCAATCGTTCATGCCATAACTGTAGTTGGTTCCCACTTAATATTGCGTTGACCTCCATTCGCCTTTTGTTAGGTTCGCGAACTCGTAGTGCTAGTTTATAAAGGCCACCATCTTTCTTTCTAAATCCATGCAATAGAGGATTTCCTGATGAGTCCTGTAGGGTGCACATTTCAGACTTGGATTCAAATTTGCTTCCTTTGATCAAATCTTGAGCAGCAAGTATTGAAAACAAATTACTCTTGATCCCAGGAACATACCACACGTTGCTCAGAGTGGCTGCCTCCCATTTTCCATCAATAGAAACTTCTACGTCGATGGATCCCTTGCCTATGGCTGATTCGCTATTCCCAAAAGCGGTAGAAACCCCATTTTGTTTATGAAACGTCGTAAAATTAGTGAACCATTCTCTATGACTCGTGACGTGACTTGTAGCACCATTGTCTGCATACCAACTTTCATCAGCTGATTGTCCTCTTCCAGTAGCATCTACTGATGATACCGTAGCAAACATCTTCTCTGGGACATTCACAGATTTCTTTCCGTCACTATCTTTTTTCATTTCTGTCCCCTTTTTGGAAGTCCTCAAAAAATCTGGTTTCCCATCCACAATCCACTTTCTGCAGTTGCGAACGAAGTGTCCCTTCACCTTACAGTAGTGACACTCGTAATTCTTCTTCAATTTTCCTTTCGATTGTCCACGATAAACTTGTAATGCTGATTGCTTCGATTCTGTCTTTGTCAGCAATGCCTCCTTTTCTCGAATATCTCTCGCTACTAACGAACGTTCATATGCGCAGAGTTGAGTCGTTAAATTGTCAACGGTCCGTTCGGTTTTACTAAGCAACATCCAACTTGACTTAAAAGAAAAATATTCTTCACCAAGCGTATCCAAAATTTTGCATATTAGAAATAAATCTGGCAGTTTCGTTGCTTCTGCTGATGTTGCAATTTCACATTGTAAATCTGTAAAAATTGTCTTCAACTCGGAGATCATGGAAGCCATACTCTGACCCGATGCGGCCGTATAACCAAAAAACTGCATACACAGGGTATACGCCTTATCCTCCGACATGCCATCAAACAGTCTATGTAACTCTAACCAGATGTCAAGTGCGCTGGTAAATCTCATCACTTGGCGTAAAATCTCTTCTGTCATACTGTTGGATAGTATCATCATAGCATTATTCTCTCCCTTGGAAAATGCTAGTAATTTGGTGTTATACTCTTCTAATGCTTTCGCAGTCGCTCCTTGTTCTGGCTTCGCTGGCCTGACAAGTTTCCTTTCAACAACTTCAAGGGCGCCTTCATGCATTTTTAGTAGTATAGTTATTCTAAATTTCCATGTAGCCCAGTTCGTCTTCCCTTCCAATGGTTTAATGTTCCACTTGGATTCCATAATGAATAAGAACAGCCAATTTTAGACACCAAATATAACAAAAATAGACAATGAATTTCTCAGTAGAATCGTTCTGAACCCATAACCTGATGAATTTTACTCTCTAGAAGAATAATTATTCTACTGAATAAATATAGTTAATACGTAAAATAATCTTTTTATTTTACAAAATACACGAAAAATATTCAAAACTTGACAATCAATCAATCAAAAGTATGAACAACTGAAAAAACAATAATCAAGGATTGCTTATAGAAAAGCGAAAGAAAAAGTTCATATTCAACAATTGTCCCAGAAGATCTTGTATGTTTTTGATTAAGGGATGTTAGGGTAGATTGTTTTGATGGATTGGATCGTGCTGAGGGAATCGGAGCATATGGCGTATGCTGTATTCTGATTTGATCTTTGTGGTATATTCATGACTGCAGTTTCTGGACGTGTGATACATAAGATTTTTGTGCCGATTTCTCCCTAAATTTATTAAATGAGTTTGATTTATTATCTAAATATTAAATAATAGTGATTTTTATGTTGGTAGTATCAGATTTGAATTTGACATCAGGGTTCTGCGTTTACGCGTAAACTATGATAGATTACTTACATGCGTAAACAATGTAAAGAATGATGTTAAATGAAGATAAAGCCCAAACTATGTAAACTTTGTGTAATTGTACATGCGCTCTAAAGATTTTGCGAAATACACCTGATCTGTTACTTAATCTGACAGTCCAATGAAAGTCAGTGATTAAAATAGAAGGTGGAAAAGCGAACGAAAATTTTAATTGTTAAATTTTAGTTTAAAGCTCGTAAAAGACAATTACAAAGCACTATGCAATGGTTGTTTAAATTTTTTATTAAATACCAGTGCATCTGGACTTGAATCGTTCAGGTAAATAAACCGATTGTTTTAAATTGCAAATATGTACAAAAAAATTATATCAGAGAAAAAAATTGAATAAAAAAATGATTTTATTCATTAATAGGTGTTTTTTTTTAATTTTTCGTACTTATGATTGGTGTAAGTCACATATTATATACCTGTTTAGTGATGACGTTGGCCAGGTTTCCAAACAAGAAAATGGCTGCCGCCTTGGTAACGGTTGCTACGTTATTTAAATTAACTGCGTAAATAGCAGTGAGAGATTTGTTTCTTCAAATTGTAGGCTCTTTAAAGGGCACAGAGGAAAGTTTACTTGCTGGCGTAAATTAATGAAAAATACAAATAAAATATTTGGTATTGAACAAAAAAAAAAAATCTGAAAAATCAGTTATGCTATTGAAATGGTTGAAATTTCAATTGCACTCTCTTGTGTTAGAGCCATAGAGTAAAAGTAAGAGTGTTCGTACTCGGTGGTCACCAATGTAAAAATATCGTTTAACTTAAATTGTAAAAAATGTATATATACAAGGATAAGATTTAGACGTATCTTTATTTTTCAAAACCCAACAACTTATCAATAGTTACAAAAAAACAAAACTATAATAACATTGAATTATTAGCCGTCTACTCGTTTTATTCTTAGTCGGTCAATGTGGCTACATAACTGTCATAATATTTTCTATTTTAGTAGTATAAAACCTGAAAACTTTCAAAATAATAAGCGAATATAGAGTTTTAAAGAACATGCTACCAAGATTCGTAAAATACGAGTATATACTGTCCCGTATTTCGAAAGCTAAAAGGTGGCAACCCTATTATCATTGTATTCCAAATACTGACCCTTGGTACTCACTTTAAATGCACTGGAGAACGATTTGCTGTCTTCCCCGATATCGCTTTTATCATTTAGATTGCGCATCACAGCCCGAAGGAACACAGCTGATATAACTTAATTATTGGACGGCTAGTGCTTGAAATTTTAAATTTAAATTTGAGAAATTAAGTAATGTACCTATTTATCTTGTGTATAAATTCTTGAATATAAATATAAGCAATAATAAATAACAATGAAATTTTCTAGTGTTAAATTTGTATTAAATAATTTGCTTTGATGTACTGTAAAAATAATAGGAATACAATCTAGTCAGGATTAATTTATTTAGGTGACAGTAAAGTAAAGAAGATTAAAAGAAATAATTTATAAAATATTTATTGATTTATAACTAGCCCAATTCGATGATACTTATTTGTAATATAATCATCTTTTTCCGACAGTAATTTCGTTTCGTGATAAAATCTAATATTTAGAAATGTGTGAATAGTTTTCATAATTTGTTTTGTGGTTGTCTAAAATAGTTTGTTCCTTGACGTGGTTAACAAAATCGGTTGTATTAAACACATAAGGAGAGCATTGCTGAAACACATTAATAATCATGCGTTGTTTCAACTTTTTATTTTTCAAGATTTCCTGTCGGCTTTGCCTATATACCCTTTCGGCCTTTTTACAAATAAATGCGACATCCTTTGAGGGATATAGGAGGTTCCCTCGATTTTTTATGTTAATTATTAATATGATTTCTCTTCTATCAGCGCACAAGTACTTAAAAGTACATGTACAATTAGTACAAACAGAAATTAAATCAAACGTCAAACCATGTTCTCGCTGCATCAGCCGACTACAGCTGCCAGCGTTACCCAATAGTAGTGAAGATTTCCGAGCGTGCGCATAATTCCAGGTTGGGTGTTTGTGTGAGATAGACTTATGCAGAAATGATATTTCCATTTCACAGTGTTTCCTTCACCTACTCTTATGGGAAAGATACGAGCATTAGCAATATATTTGTCTAATAGGAAATATGTAAAATTCACAGCAATAAAAGACATTAGCGCCCCCTGCAACGGTTGAAAATGGCTGGCATTTATTATCGGCTACCATTTATGCGAAATGTCATTTTATGCGGGTCCCATACAGAGAATACCTAGATTCTAAAATATCATTTTTTAAAACAGTTTTGAGTCATGACATAACCCACACCTGGGTAGATCGTCGTTTTTCCGGGGAAGACAGCAAATAAAGTGAGTATCAAGGATGATGATTATTTGGAATACTATGATACATTTTTCACGTAGCACTAGCCCCCGGTCTATAAGTGAATAAGCACTGTCCTTCAAAACACGTTTTTACTATTTTTGCAATGATGTCTGTCATTGTGTTTTTTGTGTGACGATTTTTTTCCTTCACGATATCTCTCTTATATCAAACTTGAAGAGTATTTTTTTCTAAATTCAATCATGTAATTGTTTTATATTGTATAAATTTGATTTTTATATTATTTTTCAGTAGGCTATGGATGAAAAACAAATATTGCTATTTGAATTATTAAGGATGGAAATCAAATAGAATAGAATACTATTTATAAATATATTAATAAATATTTATGGTTCATTTCAATAAGCTCATTTTATTCATCCATAGCCTGCTGAAAATGACTATAAACATCAAATTCAATTAAATTTCAATTGGATTTTTCTTAATATTTTTGTTTTTTAAGGATATAAATTGATTACACGGTTGAATTCAGAAAAAAAATACTCTATCGAATGAGCCAAAAATATATATCATCCTATTTTAAAAATTACAACTTTGTGTTGTTACTTGAGAATCACTGGTTTCAAAAAATTATTTTCTCCTCTAGTCGGATGTCCCCCTTGGTCTTCTATAAGACTGTCTTATAGTATTTTCTTGCATGTTTAATAATATAGAAATTATTTAAGATGGCTTGTGTAGGAGTTACAACCTGTATGTAAAAGCTATATATATATATATATATATATATATATATATATATATATATATATATATATATATATATATATATATATATATATATATATATATATATATATATATTGTGACGAAGTGATCCCGTTTCCACTAGAAATACTTGGGTGAACTATTTATAACCCATCAAGCCACAATCGACACTTGAAAATCCGAACCCCGTAGTAAATGTTTCCTCCAGTTGTTAAAGCTGTTGCGAATGATCTCAGTGATTCAGTCACACATTTGTCTCACAAATCCTGTAAAGTTTAACATTAGTGCTATCGTTAATTAAGAACAAGGTACTTACCTGTGTTTTAGCCATTCAGGGGATAAGGAAACAATTGTTGTAATAGTTTAACCTGCAAAGTAAATCTCATTAGCAAAGTACAATAAAATGTTTTGTGTAACTTACCGATATTGTAATGAAACGATGCGGCAGTCAGCCCAAACGTTTGGCACAATGTTTCCTAGCATTGTAATTGTTGTTGTAGACATTTGGTTATAACAATGTAATAACAATATGTTTGTTTTGTATTACGACTTGTATATTTGACATTTGACAATTGTGCTTGCAAATGTCATCACGTTTGGCAGCACTAGTAATGTTGTAAAATATTGTAAATGGTAATTTATTAAAATGTAAATTGTATGGTTGTGTAAATATTGTAACTGTAGGGAAAATATGACCATCTATTATTTTTGCACATTTTATTAAATTAAATATTTTCTTTTATTGTAAAACGATCACAGCGCCATCAAAGTTTTACAAAAAGATACCCCCACTAATGCCCCACCATTTGAATTTTGGGATTTCCACCTCCACCAAAATAGGATATAAAAATCGCCGAATCACACAGACAAATCAGTCTCCCAGAGGCTAGTCAGCTGCTGACTTCTCTGATCTTAGAGTACTACTCGAGCCGACTTCTGCACAAGGGTCCCGTCTCTGAGCTAATCCGCCGCCGCCGCCGAGAAATAGAGAATTTAGTCTCTGCCGCATTTCGTCGCTATCGAGTGATAGAAAGATTTTGGTGAGTGTAGTCGTCCGAGAACGACACTTAGTCTCACCAGCCGTCCGCACTGAGAATAAACGTAAAGTCAGTTTTCAAGTTAGAGTTTATTTCATTTTTGTTACATTTGTCAAGTTTGGGTCGCTTCACGGCCCGTGGTCATTGTCACGATCGTCTAGATGGTCATAGGGTCAGGTTTTTCCACTTTATTATATGGTGTTGTAAATAACATTTTTTATTTTAAAACATTAAACAATTTATACTCTCCACGTGTTTCTATTGTGAATACCCTAACCTCACTCCACTGCCGCTATCCGAGGCGACCTACCCTCTCTCTTTCAGGTAACCGAACGGCGCCCGAGCATAAAAATCCCGCAAGTAAGGAAGAGAGAGATTGTGATGTCGACCCCCGACACTCCCGTAGCAGGGTCGTCGTCACAATATATATATATATATATATATATATATATATATATATATATATATATATATATATATATATATATATATATATATATATATATATATATATATATATATATATATACAGAGTGTCCCATTAAGGTACGAATGCATTGGGATCTCGAGAACCGTAAGAGCTACGAGGTTGGTTAAATTAGACAAAAGTTGCCCCATTAGGGACCATTTCAATGGTATTTTGTTATTTCCGAAAAAATGCATAGGTCGCTAGATCTAGGCGAAAATGTAAATTTTGTAGTTTTTTATTTTTGCAAATAACTTCGAAGTGTGAAATTATACTGAATTTTGCTTTGCACATCTTTAGGGCATTTTTTTATGTTCTTTCGACTGGCGATGCTCAATTTTTTTATCAATGTTAGTTTTCGAGGATTGATGTCAAAGTTTTAATTTTTATATGGACGCCATATTGAAAAGTTACGCCATTGAAAAGAGAATGTTTTTAGCTTTACAATGATAAACAGCGAAATCAAGCCTGCTAGATCTCCAGATTTAACACCTTTAGATTTTTTTATGGGGATACTTAAAAAATAAACTTTTTATTCGGGAATATCAGAATGAAAATGAATTAAGAAATGCCACAGTAAGAATTATAAATCAAATTAGGCCAAGAATACTGAGAAAAGTTATAGAAGGAACAGAACGAAGAGCGCAGAAGTGCGTAGAACAAAATGGTGAGTTAATAGAAAATTTATTGTAAAGTTTTTGTAAATCATTTTTGTATTTTTAACATTATTTGTTTATTAAATAGTTATTTTTTTAAACAGCAACCTTCGATTTACTTTTTTCAATTAAATTTTAGTATTAATAACATTTTTTGTTAATTTCTCTGTTAATTATAAAAATAAATTATTACTATTTTATATCATTGTAAAGCTAAAAACATTCTCTTTTCAATGGCGTAATTTTCCAATATGGCGTCCATATAAAAATTAAAACTTTGACATCTATCCTCGAAAACCAACATTGATAAAAAAAATTGAGCATCGCCAGTCGAAAGAACGTAAAAAAGTGCCCTAAAGATGTGCAAACCAAAATCCAGTATAATTTCACACTTCGAAGTTATTTGCAAAAATAAAAAACTGCAAAATTTACATTTTCGCCTATATCTAGTGACCTATGCATTTTTCGGAAATAACAAAATACCATTAAAATGCTCTCCTAATGGGGCAACTTTTGTCTAATTTAACCAACCTCGTAGGTCTTACGGTTCTCGAGATCCCAATGCATTCGTACCTTAAATGGGACACTCTGTATATATATATATATATATATATATATATATATATATATATATATATATATATATATTCATATTTTTAATTTTTGTGACAACCACAATTTATTACTTACATTATTTATTAAACTCGCGCCAACTTTGTGGACAATATTTGTACATTATGAAAATATATAAGGCAAGGTATATATATACCGATATATGTACAGAATGTCTCATTTTCGATGTTTTTTTAAGGTATCTCGGGTAATATTAATGATAGAGCAAAACTGTTTGCATATTCCAGGGTCAACTTTTCGAGAAAAGTTTAAAAGTCACCACAGGAATTTTCGATCTTCTTTTGTTTCTGAGCTGCAGGCAAAAACTAGTTTTTTGCTCATTTTGAAAATATCTCATATCTTATTTATTATAATAGTTAGAGAAAAAATGTTTTTAACAAAATTTTACCGTTTTTTTTTAAATAGAATAAAATGGCGTAATTCGTTTTTTTTGAAAACTTAATAATTTTCGAGATATAACACCAACTTATGATTTTTTTAAATGGGAACCTATGTTGAAAATAGTCTCGTCTTTTTGCTTATTTTACAAGCTTTTCAATGATATATAACAAGTCTACATTTTTTTGTTTTAAACTTGAATAAGAAATAATTATTAATTTATTGGGTTGAAAAAATTTAAAATTACTAAGAAACAAATGAAAAAAATCTATTACAGATCATCATTTGCATATTTCTAATAGTATTTGTTTCAATTTTACTCATTTTTTCAATTTATTTACTTCAAAACCATAATAAACCATCTTTTTCGGATTTTGTCAAAGCCAACTGTAACGTCGATAACTAGTAATTTAACTATCCCAAAAATAATTGGTTAAGAATAATTTTAAGAACATAATTAATAGATATTGAATCAAAATAAACAAATGATGATTTGTAATAAATTTTTTCATTTGTTTCTTAGTAATTTCCAATATTTTCACCTCAATAAATTATTAATTAGTCTTTTATTAATGTTTAAAACAAAAGAATGTAGACTTGTTATACATCATTGAAAAGCTTATTAAATAAGCAAAAAGACGAGACTATTTTCAACATAGGATCCCATTTAAAAATATCATAAGTTTGTGTTATATCTCGAAAATTATTCGGTTTTCAAGAAAACTAATTACGCCATTTTATTCTATTTAAAAAACGGTAAAATTTTGTTAAAACATTTTTTCTCTAACTATCATAATAAATAAGATATGATACATCAAAATGAGCAAAAAACGAGTTTTGCCTGTAGCTCAGAAACAAAAAAAGATCGAAAATTCCTGTGGTGACTATTAAACTTTTCTCGAAAAGTTGACCCTGCAATGTGCAAACGGTTTTGCTGTATCATTAATATTACCCGAGATACCTTAAAAAAACATCGAAAATGAGACACTCTGTACATTAAGAACCAATGCGTGTTTCCCTCTCAATCGACATTAGTTATTTCTTTCATAAAACGAAATATAGTTTGAAAATGAAAAGATGGGGATGATATGAGTCGCTACATAAGTAAATCAACCTTTATACTACACTGCCATCTGTTACACAAATTGTAATACTATTTAAGGAATGTTGTATACTAGTGACATAGATTTTATAGTGCTTTACCTTTACACAAGTTACTATAAGATCTATGACCTGACTAGTGAGTTGTGGAGTTGTCAAAGTAGTTGCTTTGTTTAGACAGCGTTTCCAATAGTTTTGATGAATACAATATTTTTGAACAACAAAGTATTATTTCATTATTTTGAATAAGTCTGCACTCTGCGCTACTATTCATAAGTTTGTGACTGTATTATAATTTCTAACCTGTACACATAAATGAAACAAAAATAATAGGTAATGATAGTAACAATATAATGTAAGCATCACAATTCGAAACAAAGTAGAAAAGAAATCTGAATAGAAATGAAAATTTATATTTCAGATTATCATCAAGTTTGAAAGAATACTTGTGTGAATCAGTTCCCCTTGTGTAACGAATGTACACGTTAATTAATATAAAAAAGCAATCACGGGGAGCAACATGGAGATCATGGAACATCCAACAACTAATTATCAGAAATTTGAAGAGGTTTATATCAAAGAAGAATCATTTGAAGAAACTTCCATGGACGATGAATTGTATGAAAATGTATTGCATAGAGTAAAGGAGGAATGTACTACTGATAGCGGTAACCAGATTGAGAAAGCTTGTGCCAGCCCAATCACCACAAATAATGATATTTATAAAATTGATCATATAAATAATATTCATACTGAAATAAGACCATATAAGTGTCCAACATGTAATAAAACATTTTTAAAAAACTCCCATTTAAAAGGCCATATGAAAATTCATAGTGGAATCAAAGACTACAAGTGTACAATGTGCAATAAACAATTTATACAAAGTAGTAATCTATATAAACATATGAAAATTCATAATGGAATCAAAGATTTTAAGTGTGCAATATGTAATAAACTATTTACACAAAGTAGTAATCTGTCCCAGCATATGAAAATTCACAGTGATATAAAAGAATATAAGTGTACAATATGCAATAAACTATTTAAAAGTAACAGTAATCTAAGTAATCATATAAAAAATATTCATACAGAAATAAGAGCATATAAGTGTCCAACATGTAATAAAACATTTAAAAAAAATTCTCATTTAGTAGACCACATGAAAATTCATAGTGAGATAAAAGACTACAATTGTGCAATATGTAATAAACTATTTACAAAAAGTAGCAATCTATCCAGGCATATGAAAATTCATAGTAAAGTAAAATAATATCTATGTACAAAATTCATTAAAAAATATCAATGCTCTGTTAACGCAGCACCATGAAAGTAGTCGTCCAGTAGATAAATATATTATTATGTCAGTGACCACATTACGTACGTATTAAGGTCACTAATGTAATGTGAGTATGTACAGAAAAAAATGTACATATATACATACTTTTAAATTCTCAATGAAAATTGCAGCAGACTTACAAACGATGCTTCCAATATACAAAGTTATAAATAATTCTAATGATAATTTTTGTCGTTCCCACCATTACTATACGCTGTTCCATTTAACCGATTCAGTAGATAGCGCTCATATCAGCGATAGTTTTAAGTAACCGATATTACTGTAATGTGCAGCGCCCGCTGTCGCTGCCACTGTCGCCGCCGCTGTCGCAGCCGCGTAGGGACGAGCGTGTGTCTATTTTTAGCGATGACGCAACCGACTTGTCCGAACTTGCTTAATTACGCGGTTGATGAAATCTATTGTGTTTGAGTTTTTATCTAGAATAGTGCTCTAGAAATTTCTCGAATACAAATGCTGGAGAATATAAACACTGTTAGCGAATGCATTGGACAGTCTGATATAAATAAGCGTCGCGTGTTAAATTGTTGGTGATATAAACAGATAGTCGACAAGTGGTAAACATAAATAAATATAGTTGTATAAATAAATAAGTGAGCTATAAATTGTTTAAATAAATAATGTTAGTGGTTAAGTGTTTTATAATATTCTTGGTCTTAATTAGTGTTTAATATTTATTTAATCGTAGTGTTCGTTATATTTATCATCTTTTAATTATATTTAATATATATTTATCGTTATAATAAACTTTTATTTTAATTAATAATAATTGTCTAATATTTACACTTCACCCAAATAAATAAAAACGTTACATTACATTGCATAAATTTGTCTCTTGTCTCCAATTTCAGCCAATCATGGAATTCAAAACTATGTTCTATTCTCTACAATACTGAATTGGGCAGGTGGAATAAGGTATACAGGGTGTCCGGATTTCAAAAGCCACCATTGGGATCTCGGAAAGTATAAGAGATACGACTTTGGTTAAATGGGACATATGGTGCGCCTTTGAATGGCCATCGTAAATGTGTTTTTATTTGGACAAAAATTTTCATAGGTTACTAGAAAATGGCGGAAAACTTAATTTCGTCGATATTTTAACATTAAAATTACTTCTAACTCAAATAAGTTATTTATGTAAAATAAAATAGGTACTATTTTGAAAAACTAATGAAATTACTGACAAAAAATATATTAAAATTTTAAGAGTAAAATAAATGTAAAACCCAATAACCCTTAGATCAATCAAAAGAGAAAAAAGTAAGAATTTTTTAGGGTGATATCAAATATGGCTTCCATTTAAAAAAATGTATGTTTATGTTATACCTCGAAAATGTATGATAGAAAAAATATTTTCGTGTGCCATTGGATAGACAATAAAAATATTTAACTTTTGTATTTGAAACATTTTTCTCGTTTAATGATAAGTAATTTCGAAATAAAAATATCGACCAAATTCAGTTTTCCGTCATTTAAGATGGTCCCTCAAAAGCGCACCATGGGTTATTTTTAACGAAAGTCGTATCTGTTATAGTTTCCGAAATCCCAATAGTGGCCTACGAAATCCGAACAGCCTGTATCTGTCTTTAGAAGAAGGCAACAAGGTCGAAAAGAAAGATTTTCTTAATGTATTGTCCTAATTCTATTTGACATTTGCTCTGTTTTATTTTGCCGTAATGTTTGATGTATGTATGGGTGATCACTTTTGTTATAACAATAATTTGTTTTAAGCTTTTTATATTTAATTATTTTTAAATATCGTGAAATTAATTTTCTATTAATATTTCTTTATGGAATATGAATTATTAGCATATGTATATATTTTTTGTGCTGTAGGTTTTTGATTAAATATATTTATTTTATTTACTAATTAAATGGAATTTTATTTAAAGTATTTGGAAAACTTTAACTCCTGATACTCCCTAGTTTATGTGCATACTAAAAATCGAGTGCTCAAAATTATGTTAACGTCGAATGTACCTCAATGTAACAACAGGAAGAAATGATGTAAACGAAGCCCAAGTAACACAAATGACCTAAAATCGACGTCATTGTGACGTCCTAATTCACGTCATAACATATATCCGCAGCAAAACCAAGAAGATTTGATATACTTAAATTATTACTTTTTAAATAAGCTGTAATAGCATTGAATATTGATTCAGCTGAACAATCTTTAAGTTTAACAAGACCAAAGAAAGCATCTCTTACTCTATCTTGCTCTTCATCATAAAATCGCAAAACAATAGCCAACGACTTTTCGGTACCCACATCAGTGGTTTCATCTATAATAAGCGAGTACGGTTTAGTATTGATTCTTCTTACAATTTCTTCTTTGGACTCAACGGCCAAACAGTCTGTTACTAAATGAGTTGATTTTGTTCTTGAACATTTAATATTTTGCGCAATTTTAGAATCAGGGCAAGCAGATTTTAGTAACTTTGGTAAGTGATCCATAATTGCAAGTGGTAGGTTATGTTCAGCTACGAATGCAACTAATTTAAATTCAGCTATTTTAACATTTTTCTCAAGTTTATATTCTTCATCCGTTTTCAAAAAGGTTGTAATTACTGGCGCGTTCTTTGCTGTTCTTAGTTTTGCTAAATGACTCGGTCGTTGAGAATGTCGCTCAACATGGGTTATTCCACCACAAATCTCTTTATTGCACACTGCACATTTTGTACCGGTTTTACCGCTTGACTGCTGCACCCAATTCCCAAATTTTACCGCCCATTCCTTTTTAAATTTCTGTTTATAACTTCTCTTTGTTTTTTTTAGTGGTAGTTTATCACCTTCCACCGAACTATCTTCACTACTCTGTGAAGGCGATGAATTGCTGAAATTTGGCATAATTATTTATTAAGAACATAAAATAATAAGTCATATTACGTTCTGTCACGATTTTCGTTATTGATAAATGGAAAAGTTTCCATTGGAGAATTCTCTAACTCCACTTTTGTTAAACTTGAGTTGTTCGAACTAGAGGTTACAGCAGCTGCAGAGACTGGTATATCGTTAAGACGTATAACAAACCTTAAATTTAATGCATAATTAAATAATTTATTACAATAATAGTATTGGTACTCACTTATCCATTTTCAATCCATTAAATATACACAACAACTCAACAACTGCGCTATGATATGTCAATTATTTCATCAATTGTTTGTCTGGCGGAGGGGGTGAGGGGGATTCACCGCAATGCAAAATGCGCGATACCTGTTCCCCATTTGGCTACTGGATGGCAGCAACATGATAATATACAAAACTAGTAGCGCGCAAATTAAAAGCAGAAGGTGCAAAATTTTCAAAAGTTAATTAAAATTTTAAAAAGGTAATAGATTATTGTCAAAGGGTAATGAGGTAATAGATCTTGCTAAATAGTAATAGATCTATTACTTAAGTAATAGCACTGGCAACACTGCTGCCAATGTTTGCGTACACAAGCAACAGCAGCCATCTTGGTGATATGCTGCATTGTCATTGTATTGTTTTGTTCATGGAGGGTCTGTTTGGAAATCTGACATGTAGAAAATACAATTTATTTTTTTATTTTACGATCTTTAATTTCAGAGGAAAGTTGTAAATACAAAACTCAAAGACCCCTTAATACATTTTCTTTTAATAACATTTCTTGTAAGATTTAAAATTTATTTCTAAAGCACTATTAGATTTTGTTTAAAATATTAAAAATTAAAATTTCCAATATAATAATAACTTTGATTTTTGTACCACAAATATAACAGATATTAATTGTTTCTTTTTCACAGTCGTATGTGTATAAATGTAAATAAGTTTTTTTTTTAAATAAATAAAACATAAGTATCATTACGGCTTATTCATTTCGGTGACGATGACGGATAACCATAATTATATAAAAATGTACCTATATTATTAAATTTAATTTTTATTACATTTTTTCAAAATTATAAAGAATATTATATTATTGCATTAAGAAAAAATAAAATAACAATTTGACATTTAAATAAAAATAATATCCACCTTCGTGTTATAAACAATTATAAGTTGCCAAATTAAATAAATTTAAAAATTGAATATGAATTTTTAATAATATTAAAAATAAAGTAAAAATAATCGTCGCAAAGACGTCAAATTAAACGTGTGACAAAGGTTTAAATAGACCTAATTATGACAATATAAAGTCGTCACATGGTCGTCATAGCGACCACTAATCTGACGTCTAAATAGTCCTATTTCAGACCAAAAATCAACGTCGCAGTATCGTCGCATAGACGTCAAATTAGACGTCTAAATAGTCGTATTTCAGACCAAAAATCAACGACGCAGTACCGTCGCATCCACGTCAAATTAAACGGCCGCATATGACTTAAATTCAACCTATAATCGACGTCACTTTTTGGTCGACCGTCGGTCAGTGTTACTTGGGAGCCTTATCCTACGAAGCCATCTATGATAAAATTGTTATATATTATGAATCTTTCATTACCCTAAAAATAACAACAGCTTGCAGTTTATTAGTTTTTTGATGTGGAGGTTTGTAATTTGGTAGTTTCTCTTTAGCTAACTTGCGTCATATATTTTTAGAAGTGCTAAGGGAACAATACGTATAAAGATTCATCATTCTTTAATTATTCCACTGTTGTATCATATATCTACTTTTACAAACATCACTTCTTCCATTGCACTTTCGTCATGAACTGCATCATTTAACTTCACTTTAGGAACATAATGATATTTGCATATGCCACTTAAAGTAGTGCATCAACTTTTACAGAATTAAAGTTCTTATGGGACTCTTTTTGCTTTAATAATCATCTATGTTGTAAGAACATTTAATTAAAAAATCTTATATAGTGTTGTAATGATATTCAGCAAATTTATTTAGGTATTTATTATGAGAGGCTTTACTGGCGTTGCAATAAACTGCACACATTATAAGTTGAGGAATATCGTAGGGTTTGGAAATCAAGAAGTTTACATTCAATATCACTTTTTTCATTACTTTTAAAGATCGTGTTATTTGTCACTAAAGCGCTATGACCCATTGTTTTCTTGTTTATTTTATCAACAAATGCTTTTTCGAATCTATTTTGCAGAACATTGTATTAAATTGTTGTTTGTAGGGTTTATTTTGTGGTACCTAGTAAATCGTGCAATAAGCATTTAGTTCTGTGCATTGAACGTACAATAATTATTTTCGATATTGATGAAACTCTTCTGTTTGTAGGTAAATGTTCCATTTATGGAATTTATCTTCGCTTGTTAGTTAAAGCATCGATGGACACTCATCTACATTCGGTTAGCGCAAATACAAAAGAAGAACATACAGTGACAACAACAAATTATGAAAAGTTTGAAGAAATTTATATTAAAGAAGAACCGCTAGAAACAACGTCCCAACACTGAACTTTACGAAAATGTATTTCCAAGTGTAAAGAAGGCAAAATGTATGAATGATAATGATAAACAGAGTGACAAAGAATATGAGAAACCAATAACTGAAAATATTAATATTCGGAAATCTGAAAATGCGAATTCAAACGGCTTTTGTTGTACTCTATGTAATAAAAATTTTACGCGGAAAACGGACTTGAGAAAGCACATGAAGCTACATAAGGGAATTAAAATATATCATTGTAATAAATTTAAAAAAATATATTTACACGGAGGAATAATTTAAAAGAACATATCAAAGGACATGCTGGGATAAAGGAATTTCCATGCCCCACTTGCAATAAATCATTTACACAAAATAGTAGTTTAAAAGTCAAAACATATGAAAATTCATAGTGGGAGTAGGGAATTTCAATGTTCTAAATGCGAAAAGTCATTTATACGAAATTCTCATCTTCAAATGCGTATGAATTCTCATACCAGGATAAAAGAGTATCGGGGGGAAAAGTGTACGATATGCAATAAACTATTTACACAAAGTAGTAATCTATATAAACATATGAAAATTCATAGTGGGACTACGGAATATCAATGTTCTTTGTGTAAGAGAAAATACTCATCTCAAAAGGCATATGAATAATGTTCATAACCAAATAAATTATTTCACTTGATGTATTTTAGTGAATAATATAAATGATTCAAAATTATGGGTCGGTTCTATTCATATTTGTAAGCCTTACGTATGTGTAAATATATAAAAACCTAACAAAAACGAATCTGTTTTTGATGACAAGTATAAAATTATACGTAAGAGTGGCAGCTTCCGTTGAATCTTAGTTCATTATTCACAAATTTACAGGACTGTAACATTTATAGATATGATCAGAATCGACCCATTAATTAGATAAATAATTATTTATTTAAAATAAATATTTAAGACTTTATCCTGTAAACTCTTAAACCTATTGGATCTTACTGCAGTCGTGAGCAACGATGTTTTTTTACTTCCCGTCATACCCTAGGTAAAGGAGGTAATGTTATCGGTCCAAAAATTCGAGTGTTTTCAGTGAATAAGCACGAATTAGGGTCCCTACAACACATTTTTACACTATTTTTACGATGATACGTGTGCGTGACGATTTTTTCCTCCGCGATAACTTTTACAATAAATTTCCGAAAAAAAATATTTTCCGTATTTGAGCTTTCTACATTCATATAAAGAGTTGATTAGATTTTGGGTAAAATTGGACAACCGGAAGTGATATTTTACTTCAAGGCCATAACAGTTTTTAATGAAAATTTATAATAAAATATAATCCAAAACTTTTCAATTTTAGTTTTTAAGACTTTCATATCAAGAAGAATAACATATTGGATTTTGACTGAAATTAAAAAACCGGAAGTGATACTTTACTTAAAGCTCTCAACAGATTTCCGTGAAAAATATTTTGATATATACCAAAATTTTTCAACTTTGGTATTTAAAACTTTTATGTTAATAAGAAGGAAATATTACATTTTTTCTAAAATTGATAGACCGAAAGTGATACTTGACTTAAAACTTTGAACAAATTTTCGTGAAATATATATGATATATTCCAATACTTGTCAAATCTAGTATTTAAGACTTTTATATAAAGGGGAGTAACATATTAGATTTTGGCTAAAATTGATAATCCGGAAGTAATACTTTATTTGAAGTTCTGAACATATTTTCGTGAAAAATATAAATATATTATATATTATATATATATATATATATATATATATATATATATATATATATATATATATATATATATATATATATATACAGGGTGTCCCATTTAAGGTACGAATGCGTTGGGATCTCGAGAACCGTAAGAACTACGAGGTTGGTTAAATTAGACAAAAGTTGCTCCATTAGGAGACCATTTTAATGGTATTTTGTTATTTGCGAAAAAATGCATAGGTCACTAGATATAGGCGAAAATGTAAATTTTGCAGTTTTTTATTTTTGCAAATAACTTTGAAGTGTGAAATTATACTGGATTTTGGTTTACACATCTTTATGGTACTTTTTTATGTTCTTTCGACTGGCGATGCTCAATTTTTTTTATCAATGTTGGTTTTCGAGGATTGATGTCAAAGTTTTAATTTTTATATGGACGCCATATTGTAAAGTTACGCCATTGAAAAGAGAATTTTTTTAGCCTTACAATGATATAAAATAGTAATAATTTATTTTTATAATTAACAGAGAAATTAACAATAAATGTTATTAATACTAAAAACGAGGGTAAAAATTATAAAATCAAATATATAAAAGGTGTGCCGCGTTTAAGTAAGTCAAAAAACTAAATCACAATGCTCGTCAATTACTATCAGTGTACTATCAAAATGTTCGGGTTGTTTATATCAATCTGACAAAACTTTATCTAAATGTGATGACTACAAACTGTGATGTGCTTGTCTTCAGTGAAACGTGGTTGATGGACAATGTTTTCGATTCAGAATTGTTTGATAGCCGATATCTCGTCTTCAGATATGACAGACCATGTGGCAATAGGCAAGAAGCGGGACAAAGGTATGTTGATTGCAGCCAAGACTTTGCTAAACTCTACCAAAATTATCATCAAGTGCAATGTCCCACATATTGAGGTACTATGTGTAAAATTGATAATACGAGAATTCTTGATGCTGTTTTAGCCAATTTTGGTTTTGATGTATATTAATGTTTAGCACCAGTTCTGATTGAAGATGACCATCATCCCTCTTTGTTAATAGAATTTGAAACCTTTAGTAAACAAAACTACAAATAATGCAGCAAACCCGATATTTACTATTACTTTAAACACGGTAACTATTTATGTTTATATAAATTGCTTCCTGAAAAGGATTGAAGTTGGATATTAAATTGTAATAATGTTGATGATGCAGTTATAGAGTTCTATAATTCACTGTACAACATTTTAGATGTTTGTGTCCCTAAGATTAAACGTGAAATTCAAGAATATTACACATGGTTTAATAAAGAACTTATTTTGCTACTTAAAGAAAAAGATCGATGCAGAAAACTATACAAAGACAAATTGTGAAATTTATTTACTCATATTTAGAGAATTGAGAGCTGATTGTAAAAAACTGAATGACACTTTACAGAGATTATACTGACAATGTCGAGTCTAAGATAGTAAATAATAATGATATAAGCAATTTTTGGGCTTTTGTCAATAGTAAGAAAAGTAATACCGGAGTTCCTACATTGATGTATTATAACAATGAAACATTCGTGGGCGGAGCACAAGTATCTCAGGGTTTTACAAATTTTTTAAGAAGTATTTACACTTCAGATGATAGTGATTCCAATTATTTGGGTTTGGATGTTCCCAATGATAATAACTATGTAAATCTGCCCACAACTGTCACAATTGAATTGGATATTTAAAAAAAAAAACGGTTCAAGCAGAAGCGTCCTCGTCGCGATCCTGGGTACTGGTTTTGAACCAGTAATAATTCTGCAGCTACCGACTACTATTCTGTCAAAGTACTTAGAAGATTATGAAGAAACCCCAGAAGCTGTATTTTTTGTATTATACAGTAATTATTGTTACTTACTAGTTGGATACGAATAAATAAATCTGCCCAATGTTACTATTAGTGATTTTTCTGAAGCAATAAAATCCCATAATCAGACCAAATGATATTCCAATTTTTATAGTTAAAGGCTGTGCAGAATTATTTTCGGGGGCTCTAAGTAAACTATATAATTTGTGTATTACGAAACAAACCTTTCCAAATAATTGTAAAATAGCTAAAGTCTACCCTATCTTTAAATCCGGTAATAGATATCAAATATGTAACCATAGACCAATACCTTGCCTAAGTTATTTTGCAAAGAAAAAAATTCATTTTATTCAAGAACATACAAAAGCAAACAAAAAATATTATAACTACTCTACACCATGGTTTCGTCCCGGGTCGGTCAACTGTTACTAATTTAATATAGTTTACTCAATTAGTTTCAGATACTTTAGAAGAAAGAAATAAAGTAGATTGTGTTTACACTGATATCTCTAAAACGTTCGAGAAGATTTCTCATCAAATTCTAATACATAAATTAAAACTTGTTAGTTTTGATAACAATTTATTAAATCTTATTTCGCCTTACTTAGAAAATAAAAATCAATTAAAATGTTAATGGATTTAAATCTAGTACTTACAATTATACATCGGAGGTCCTACAAGGTTCAATCTTGGGCCCTTTGCTTTTTACCTTTCGCCATACCGAAAGTAAGAGAGGTAATGTTTTCGGTTCAAAAATTCGATAATGAGTTTTCAATGATTAAGCACGAATATGGTTTTTTGTTTTTCCTGTTTTTACGATGACGTGTTTGTGTGTGTGTGTGTGTGTGTGTGTGTGTGTGTGTGTGTGTGTGTGTGTGCATGCGCGTGTGTGGGTGTGCGTGTTTGTGTGTTGCGGATTAGGTTTTGGATAAAATTGGATAACCGGAAAAGATACTTTGCTTGAAGCCCATAACAGTTTTTAATGAAAATCTATACTAAAATATCTTAAACTAATCAATTTCGAATTTGGATAAACCGGAAGGGATACTTTACTTGTAGCTTTGAACAGATTTTTGTGAAAAATATATTATATACTCCAAAACCTTTCAAATTTGGTATTTAAGACTTTTATATTCATGAGAACGACATATTAGATTTTTGCTAAAATTGATAAACCGGAAGTGGTACTTTACTGGAAGCTCTAAACTGATTTTCTTGAGAAAATATATTAAAATATGATCCAAAACTGAAATTTGGTATTTAAAACTCGTATATAATTTGAAACAACATTTATATTTTGACTATATATGATAACCCGGAAGTGGTTCTTCATTTGGGGCTTTAAACATATTTTCGAGGTAAAACAAAATTTAATCCAAAATTTCGTATTATAGATTTTTCTACAAATTAGATTTTGTTTACAAACGATAAACCGAATGTGATACTTTACTTAGATCCCATTGCTATTTTAAACATGGAATTGGCGGGAGGTCATGTGCTGGCTACATCCGATTTTTTCTTCATATTATTAAATTCAAAATTATTTGACAATAAAAATTTTAACAATCGTTATAGTTCATTTGCGAGATTTGACATTTAATATTTTTGACATTTACAACCAACAAAAAAAAATTGTACAGCACTCGAATGAGCTAATAACGAACTCTTTTGGGTGCAGTAATAGCTTAGATGCAAAATAGGAAAAATATTTTCAACAATTTCGTACACATTAATCACAAAGGGTCAGTTGTATAAAATGTTGTTAGCTGATTACCGGCTGTAACATGTAACACATCACTTATATTAAACAGCGTAGTTACATATTTTGACAAATAGAAATAAATGTAACAAGTGACACTAAGTGTTTTTCATCACAATCACATATTTTGATTGGATAACATTGTTAGCTATGTCGTTTAATATAAGCGATGTGACACGTGATACAGCCGTATGTGTTTAACTGCATTTTGCAACAATGGATACGTATACTATTCTAATCGTATAGGTACAGGGTAACTACTAAAAATTACTTTAAAAAATCTTCATAATACACATCTTTATGCATTTTAAATGTGAAATACTTATAAACTAGTTACATATATATTTAAGTATCCCCAAGAAACTTTCTTTATTGATACACCATTTTAATTACGACTAAGTACAAGTATATTTGATGAAGTGCTTAAAAATAAAGTATTTCAGGCAGCCCTTACGTACTTAAATGACCTACCAAGTTTCGCGTTCTACTTATACTGCTACTGCTCTTATGGTATAAATGTATTAAGTACTGTCCAGCTCTGGTATAAACCTGATATACTTTGTTTTTCATAATCTTCAGAGGCGTTGGATACTCAAGCTACCGGTATGATGGTGTAAAGCAATTGCAGCACACCACGTCGAACACCCGAATCACTTGAATTGTCCTTAACATGGAGTACTGCAATAAATACACATACAGTTAATGTACTAAACACACTCTATAGGTACCGTAAAAAACCAATTTGTTTGTACAACATATTATGTCGCCTTACGTCAAATTACAAAGTTTCAGTATTCATACTAGCGAAAACTCGGCTACGCTGAGCTTCCCCTAGGGCTCCGCTGATAGTGTTTTATAATAGTCTTTACGTACATCCAGTCTGTCTGCGCATACTTTAAACCCAAAGTGCAAACGGTAACAGTCTTATCAAAGATTTAACTCCTCTCCTGGTCACTCAATCTGCCCACGAACTTGCTCACCCAAACTTCCCCAACCAAATTGCTCTTAAAGGGGGACTTCTCATTTGATACCACACACGACATATTTCCGACAGCTTTTTGCAAAAAAAAACAGAAGACGATCGAGTTGTCAAATATCTGCATAGCAGCCCTTAAGAAAACTTTTCATTTGATACCAAACACGACATATCTGACTTTTTGCAAAAAACAAATCACTTGATAACAAACACGACATATATCTGAGTACGTTTTGCAAAAACAAAAGGCAATCAAGTAATCATATTTTCCACATTTCTGCCTATTAATTCTTGAGAAAACATATTATTTGATACCAAACACGACATATTTCTTACTAGTTATTGCAAAAGAACAAATGAATATCGAGTTGTTAGATTTCTGACATGTCTACATAGCAGTTTTACCTTCTGTCACCTTTAGTTAGTTTGTCTATGGTGCCTTATTCAAAAATACATTTGGAACAACAACTTTTTTGTAATTCATTTTGTGGTCATTCTATAAGAAAAAAACAAGTGAAACTTTAGATACACAAAGTTTAATAATATTATAGCAGTGTTGTGCTCTCAGATTATTGTTTTTGTTTATCAGTTTTACCTTCTGTCACTTTAGTTAGTTTGTCTATGGTGCCTTATTCAAAAATACATTTGGACCAACAACTTTTTTGTAATTCATTTTGTGGTCATTCTATAAGAAATAAACAAGTGAAACTTTAGATACACAAAGTTTAATAATATTATAGAAGTGTTGTGTTCTCAAATTATTGTTTTTGTTTCTCAGTTTTACCTTCCGTCACCTTTAGTTAGTTTGTGTATGATGCCTTATTCAAAAATACATTTGCAACAATAACTTTTTTGTAATTCATTTTGTGGTCATTCTATAAGAAATAAACAAGTGAAACTTTAGATACACAAAGTTTAATAATATTATAGAAGTGTTGTGCTCTCAAATTATTGTTTTTGTTTATCAGTTTTACCTTCTGTCACCTTTAGTTAGTTTGTCTATGGTGCCTTATTCAAAAATACATTTGGAACAATAATTTTTTTGTAATTCATTTTGTGGTCATTCTATAAGAAATAAACAAGTGAAACTTTAAATACACATAGTTTAATAATATTATAGAAGTGTTGTGCTCTCAAATTATTGTTTTTGTTTATCAGTTTTACCTTCTGTCACCTTTAGTTAGTTTGTCTATGGTGCCTTATTCAAAAATACATTTGGAACAATAATTTTTTTGTAATTCATTTTGTGGTCATTCTATAAGAAATAAACAAGTGAAACTTTAAATACACATAGTTTAATAATATTATAGAAGTGTTGTGCTCTCAAATTATTGTTTTTGTTTATCAGTTTTACCTTCTGTCACCTTTAGTTAGTTTGTCTATGGTGCCTTATTCAAAAATACATTTGGAACAATAATTTTTTTGTAATTCATTTTGTGGTCATTCTATAAGAAATAAACAAGTGAAACTTTAAATACACATAGTTTAATAATATTATAGAAGTGTTGTGCTCTCAAATTATTGTTTTTGTTTATCAGTTTTACCTTCTGTCACCTTTAGTTAGTTTGTCTATGGTGCCTTATTCAAAAATACATTTGGACCAACAACTTTTTTGTAATTCATTTTGTGGTCATTCTATAAGAAATAAACAAGTGAAACTTTAGATACACAAAGTTTAATAATATTATAGAAGTGTTGTGTTCTCAAATTATTGTTTTTGTTTCTCAGTTTTACCTTCCGTCACCTTTAGTTAGTTTGTGTATGATGCCTTATTCAAAAATACATTTGGAACAATAACTTTTTTGTAATTCATTTTGTGGTCATTCTATAAGAAATAAACAAGTGAAACTTTAGATACACATAGTTTAATAATATTATAGAAGTGTTGTGCTCTCAAATTATTGTTTTTGTTTATCAGTTTTACCTTCTGTCACCTTTAGTTAGTTTGTCTATGGTGCCTTATTCAAAAATACATTTGGAACAATAATTTTTTGGTAATTCATTTTGTGGTCATTCTATAAGAAATAAACAAGTGAAACTTTAAATACACATAGTTTAATAATATTATAGAAGTGTTGTGCTCTCAAATTATTGTTTTTGTTTATCAGTTTTACCTTCTGTCACCTTTAGTTAGTTTGTCTATGGTGCCTTATTCAAAAATACATTTGGAACAATAATTTTTTTGTAATTCATTTTGTGGTCATTCTATAAGAAATAAACAAGTGAAACTTTAAATACACATAGTTTAATAATATTATAGAAGTGTTGTGCTCTCAAATTATTGTTTTTGTTTATCAGTTTTACCTTCTGTCACCTTTAGTTAGTTTGTCTATGGTGCCTTATTCAAAAATACATTTGGAACAATAATTTTTTTGTAATTCATTTTGTGGTCATTCTATAAGAAAGAAACAAGTGAAACTTTAAATACACATAGTTTAATAATATTATAGAAGTGTTGTGCTCTCAAATTATTGTTTTTGTTTATCAGTTTTACCTTCTGTCACCTTTAGTTAGTTTGTCTATGGTGCCTTATTCAAAAATACATTTGGAACAATAATTTTTTTGTCATTCATTTTGTGGTCATTCTATAAGAAATAAACAAGTGAAACTTTAAATACACATAGTTTAATAATATTATAGAAGTGTTGTGCTCTCAAATTATTGTTTTTGTTTATCAGTTTTACCTTCTGTCACCTTTAGTTAGTTTGTCTATGGTGCCTTATTCAAAAATACATTTGGACCAACAACTTTTTTGTAATTCATTTTGTGGTCATTCTATAAGAAATAAACAAGTGAAACTTTAGATACACAAAGTTTAATAATATTATAGAAGTGTTGTGTTCTCAAATTATTGTTTTTGTTTCTCAGTTTTACCTTCCGTCACCTTTAGTTAGTTTGTGTATGATGCCTTATTCAAAAATACATTTGGAACAATAACTTTTTTGTAATTCATTTTGTGGTCATTCTATAAGAAATAAACAAGTGAAACTTTAGATACACAAAGTTTAATAATATTATAGAAGTGTTGTGCTCTCAAATTATTGTTTTTGTTTATCAGTTTTACCTTCTGTCACCTTTAGTTAGTTTGTCTATGGTGCCTTATTCAAAAATACATTTGGAACAATAATTTTTTTGTAATTCATTTTGTGGTCATTCTATAAGAAATAAACAAGTGAAACTTTAAATACACATAGTTTAATAATATTATAGAAGTGTTGTGCTCTCAAATTATTGTTTTTGTTTATCAGTTTTACCTTCTGTCACCTTTAGTTAGTTTGTCTATGGTGCCTTATTCAAAAATACATTTGGAACAATAATTTTTTTGTAATTCATTTTGTGGTCATTCTATAAGAAATAAACAAGTGAAACTTTAAATACACATAGTTTAATAATATTATAGAAGTGTTGTGCTCTCAAATTATTGTTTTTGTTTATCAGTTTTACCTTCTGTCACCTTTAGTTAGTTTGTCTATGGTGCCTTATTCAAAAATACATTTGGAACAATAATTTTTTTGTAATTCATTTTGTGGTCATTCTATAAGAAATAAACAAGTGAAACTTTAAATACACATAGTTTAATAATATTATAGAAGTGTTGTGCTCTCAAATTATTGTTTTTGTTTATCAGTTTTACCTTCTGTCACCTTTAGTTAGTTTGTCTATGGTGCCTTATTCAAAAATACATTTGGAACAATAATTTTTTTGTAATTCATTTTGTGGTCATTCTATAAGAAATAAACAAGTGAAACTTTAAATACACATAGTTTAATAATATTATAGAAGTGTTGTGCTCTCAAATTATTGTTTTTGTTTATCAGTTTTACCTTCTGTCACCTTTAGTTAGTTTGTCTATGGTGCCTTATTCAAAAATACATTTGGACCAACAACTTTTTTGTAATTCATTTTGTGGTCATTCTATAAGAAATAAACAAGTGAAACTTTAGATACACAAAGTTTAATAATATTATAGAAGTGTTGTGTTCTCAAATTATTGTTTTTGTTTCTCAGTTTTACCTTCCGTCACCTTTAGTTAGTTTGTGTATGATGCCTTATTCAAAAATACATTTGGAACAATAACTTTTTTGTAATTCATTTTGTGGTCATTCTATAAGAAATAAACAAGTGAAACTTTAGATACACATAGTTTAATAATATTATAGAAGTGTTGTGCTCTCAAATTATTGTTTTTGTTTATCAGTTTTACCTTCTGTCACCTTTAGTTAGTTTGTCTATGGTGCCTTATTCAAAAATACATTTGGAACAATAATTTTTTGGTAATTCATTTTGTGGTCATTCTATAAGAAATAAACAAGTGAAACTTTAAATACACATAGTTTAATAATATTATAGAAGTGTTGTGCTCTCAAATTATTGTTTTTGTTTATCAGTTTTACCTTCTGTCACCTTTAGTTAGTTTGTCTATGGTGCCTTATTCAAAAATACATTTGGAACAATAATTTTTTTGTAATTCATTTTGTGGTCATTCTATAAGAAATAAACAAGTGAAACTTTAAATACACATAGTTTAATAATATTATAGAAGTGTTGTGCTCTCAAATTATTGTTTTTGTTTATCAGTTTTACCTTCTGTCACCTTTAGTTAGTTTGTCTATGGTGCCTTATTCAAAAATACATTTGGAACAATAATTTTTTTGTAATTCATTTTGTGGTCATTCTATAAGAAAGAAACAAGTGAAACTTTAAATACACATAGTTTAATAATATTATAGAAGTGTTGTGCTCTCAAATTATTGTTTTTGTTTATCAGTTTTACCTTCTGTCACCTTTAGTTAGTTTGTCTATGGTGCCTTATTCAAAAATACATTTGGAACAATAATTTTTGTGACATTCATTTTGTGGTCATTCTATAAGAAATAAACAAGTGAAACTTTAAATACACATAGTTTAATAATATTATAGAAGTGTTGTGCTCTCAAATTATTGTTTTTGTTTATCAGTTTTACCTTCTGTCACCTTTAGTTAGTTTGTCTATGGTGCCTTATTCAAAAATACATTTGGACCAACAACTTTTTTGTAATTCATTTTGTGGTCATTCTATAAGAAATAAACAAGTGAAACTTTAGATACACAAAGTTTAATAATATTATAGAAGTGTTGTGTTCTCAAATTATTGTTTTTGTTTCTCAGTTTTACCTTCCGTCACCTTTAGTTAGTTTGAGTATGATGCCTTATTCAAAAATACATTTGGAACAATAACTTTTTTGTAATTCATTTTGTGGTCATTCTATAAGAAATAAACAAGTGAAACTTTAGATACACAAAGTTTAATAATATTATAGAAGTGTTGTGCTCTCAAATTATTGTTTTTGTTTATCAGTTTTACCTTCTGTCACCTTTAGTTAGTTTGTCTATGGTGCCTTATTCAAAAATACATTTGGAACAATAATTTTTTTGTAATTCATTTTGTGGTCATTCTATAAGAAATAAACAAGTGAAACTTTAAATACACATAGTTTAATAATATTATAGAAGTGTTGTGCTCTCAAATTATTGTTTTTGTTTATCAGTTTTACCTTCTGTCACCTTTAGTTAGTTTGTCTATGGTGCCTTATTCAAAAATACATTTGGAACAATAATTTTTTTGTAATTCATTTTGTGGTCATTCTATAAGAAATAAACAAGTGAAACTTTAAATACACATAGTTTAATAATATTATAGAAGTGTTGTGCTCTCAAATTATTGTTTTTGTTTATCAGTTTTACCTTCTGTCACCTTTAGTTAGTTTGTCTATGGTGCCTTATTCAAAAATACATTTGGAACAATAATTTTTTTGTAATTCATTTTGTGGTTATTCTATAAGAAATAAACAAGTGAAACTTTAAATACACATAGTTTAATAATATTATAGAAGTGTTGTGCTCTCAAATTATTGTTTTTGTTTATCAGTTTTACCTTCTGTCACCTTTAGTTAGTTTGTCTATGGTGCCTTATTCAAAAATACATTTGGAACAATAATTTTTTTGTAATTCATTTTGTGGTCATTCTATAAGAAATAAACAAGTGAAACTTTAAATACACATAGTTTAATAATATTATAGAAGTGTTGTGCTCTCAAATTATTGTTTTTGTTTATCAGTTTTACCTTGTCTGTCACCTTTAGTTAGTTTGTCTATGGTGCCTTATTCAAAAATACATTTGGAACAATAATTTTTTTGTAATTCATTTTGTGGTCATTCTATAAGAAATAAACAAGTGAAACTTTAAATACACATAGTTCAATAATATTATAGAAGTGTTGTGCTCTCAAATTATTGTTTTTGTTTATCAGTTTTACCTTCTGTCACCTTTAGTTAGTTTGTCTATGGTGCCTTATTCAAAAATACATTTGGAACAATAATTTTTTTGTAATTCATTTTGTGGTCATTCTATAAGAAATAAACAAGTGAAACTTTAAATACACATAGTTTAATAATATTATAGAAGTGTTGTGCTCTCAAATTATTGTTTTTGTTTATCAGTTTTACCTTGTCTGTCACCTTTAGTTAGTTTGTCTATGGTGCCTTATTCAAAAATACATTTGGAACAATAATTTTTTTGTAATTCATTTTGTGGTCATTCTATAAGAAATAAACAAGTGAAACTTTAGATACACAAAGTTTAATAATATTATAGAAGTGTTGTGTTCTCAAATTATTGTTTTTGTTTCTCAGTTTTACCTTCCGTCACCTTTAGTTAGTTTGTGTATGATGCCTTATTCAAAAATACATTTGGAACAATAATTTTTTTGTAATTCATTTTGTGGTCATTCTATAAGAAATAAACAAGTGAAACTTTAAATACACATAGTTTAATAATATTATAGAAGTGTTGTGCTCTTAAATTATTGTTTTTGTTTATCAGTTATACCTTCTGTCACCTTTAGTTAGTTTGTCTATGGTGCCTTATTCAAAAATACATTTGGAACAATAATTTTTTTGTAATTCATTTTGTGGTCATTCTATAAGAAATAAACAAGTGAAACTTTAAATACACATAGTTTAATAATATTATAGAAGTGTTGTGCTCTCAAATTATTGTTTTTGTTTATCAGTTTTACCTTCTGTCACCTTTAGTTAGTTTGTCTATGGTGCCTTATTCAAAAATACATTTGGAACAATAATTTTTTTGTAATTCATTTTGTGGTCATTCTATAAGAAATAAACAAGTGAAACTTTAAATACACATAGTTTAATAATATTATAGAAGTGTTGTGCTCTCAAATTATTGTTTTTGTTTATCAGTTTTACCTTCTGTCACCTTTAGTTAGTTTGTCTATGGTGCCTTATTCAAAAATACATTTGGAACAATAATTTTTTTGTAATTCATTTTGTGGTCATTCTATAAGAAATAAACAAGTGAAACTTTAAATACACATAGTTTAATAATATTATAGAAGTGTTGTGCTCTCAAATTATTGTTTTTGTTTATCAGTTTTACCTTCTGTCACCTTTAGTTAGTTTGTCTATGGTGCCTTATTCAAAAATACATTTGGAACAATAATTTTTTTGTAATTCATTTTGTGGTCATTCTATAAGAAATAAACAAGTGAAACTTTAAATACACATAGTTTAATAATATTATAGAAGTGTTGTGCTCTCAAATTATTGTTTTTGTTTATCAGTTTTACCTTCTGTCACCTTTAGTTAGTTTGTCTATGGTGCCTTATTCAAAAATACATTTGGAACAATAATTTTTTTGTAATTCATTTTGTGGTCATTCTATAAGAAATAAACAAGTGAAACTTTAGATACACAAAGTTTAATAATATTATAGAAGTGTTGTGTTCTCAAATTATTGTTTTTGTTTCTCAGTTTTACCTTCCGTCACCTTTAGTTAGTTTGTGTATGATGCCTTATTCAAAAATACATTTGGAACAATAATTTTTTTGTAATTCATTTTGTGGTCATTCTATAAGAAATAAACAAGTGAAACTTTAAATACACATAGTTTAATAATATTATAGAAGTGTTGTGCTCTTAAATTATTGTTTTTGTTTATCAGTTATACCTTCTGTCACCTTTAGTTAGTTTGTCTATGGTGCCTTATTCAAAAATACATTTGGAACAATAATTTTTTTGTAATTCATTTTGTGGTCATTCTATAAGAAATAAACAAGTGATACTTTAAATACACATAGTTTAATAATATTATAGAAGTGTTGTGCTCTCAAATTATTGTTTTTGTTTATCAGTTTTACCTTCTGTCACCTTTAGTTAGTTTGTCTATGGTGCCTTATTCAAAAATACATTTGGAACAATAATTTTTTTGTAATTCATTTTGTGGTCATTCTATAAGAAATAAACAAGTGAAACTTTAAATACACATAGTTTAATAATATTATAGAAGTGTTGTGCTCTCAAATTATTGTTTTTGTTTATCAGTTTTACCTTCTGTCACCTTTAGTTAGTTTGTCTATGGTGCCTTATTCAAAAATACATTTGGAACAATAATTTTTTGTAATTCATTTTGTGGTCATTCTATAAGAAATAAACAAGTGAAACTTTAAATACACATAGTTTAATAATATTATAGAAGTGTTGTGCTCTCAAATTATTGTTTTTGTTTATCAGTTTTACCTTCTGTCACCTTTAGTTAGTTTGTCTATGGTGCCTTATTCAAAAATACATTTGGAACAATAATTTTTTTGTAATTCATTTTGTGGTCATTCTATAAGAAATAAACAAGTGAAACTTTAAATACACATAGTTTAATAATATTATAGAAGTGTTGTGCTCTCAAATTATTGTTTTTGTTTATCAGTTTTACCTTGTCTGTCACCTTTAGTTAGTTTGTCTATGGTGCCTTATTCAAAAATACATTTGGAACAATAATTTTTTTGTAATTCATTTTGTGGTCATTCTATATGAAATAAACAAGTGAAACTTTAAATACACATAGTTTAATAATATTATAGAAGTGTTGTGCTCTCAAATTATTGTTTTTGTTTATCAGTTTTACCTTCTGTCACCTTTAGTTAGTTTGTCTATGGTGCCTTATTCAAAAATACATTTGGAACAATAATTTTTTTGTAATTCATTTTGTGGTCATTCTATAAGAAATAAACAAGTGAAACTTTAAATACACATAGTTTAATAATATTATAGAAGTGTTGTGCTCTCAAATTATTGTTTTTGTTTATCAGTTTTACCTTCTGTCACCTTTAGTTAGTTTGTCTATGGTGCCTTATTCAAAAATACATTTGGAACAATAATTTTTTTGTAATTCATTTTGTGGTCATTCTATAAGAAATAAACAAGTGAAACTTTAAATACACATAGTTTAATAATATTATAGAAGTGTTGTGCTCTCAAATTATTGTTTTTGTTTATCAGTTTTACCTTCTGTCACCTTTAGTTAGTTTGTCTATGGTGCCTTATTCAAAAATACATTTGGAACAATAATTTTTTTGTAATTCATTTTGTGGTCATTCTATAAGAAATAAACAAGTGAAACTTTAAATACACATAGTTTAATAATATTATAGAAGTGTTGTGCTCTCAAATTATTGTTTTTGTTTATCAGTTTTACCTTCTGTCACCTTTAGTTAGTTTGTCTATGGTGCCTTATTCAAAAATACATTTGGAACAATAATTTTTTTGTAATTCATTTTGTGGTCATTCTATAAGAAATAAACAAGTGAAACTTTAAATACACATAGTTTAATAATATTATAGAAGTGTTGTGCTCTCAAATTATTGTTTTTGTTTATCAGTTTTACCTTCTGTCACCTTTAGTTAGTTTGTCTATGGTGCCTTATTCAAAAATACATTTGGAACAATAATTTTTTTGTAATTCATTTTGTGGTCATTCTATAAGAAATAAACAAGTGAAACTTTAAATACACATAGTTTAATAATATTATAGAAGTGTTGTGCTCTCAAATTATTGTTTTTGTTTATCAGTTTTACCTTCTGTCACCTTTAGTTAGTTTGTCTATGGTGCCTTATTCAAAAATACATTTGGAACAATAATTTTTTTGTAATTCATTTTGTGGTCATTCTATAAGAAATAAACAAGTGAAACTTTAAATACACATAGTTTAATAATATTATAGAAGTGTTGTGCTCTCAAATTATTGTTTTTGTTTATCAGTTTTACCTTCTGTCACCTTTAGTTAGTTTGTCTATGGTGCCTTATTCAAAAATACATTTGGAACAATAATTTTTTTGTAATTCATTTTGTGGTCATTCTATAAGAAATAAACAAGTGAAACTTTAAATACACATAGTTTAATAATATTATAGAAGTGTTGTGCTCTCAAATTATTGTTTTTGTTTATCAGTTTTACCTTCTGTCACCTTTAGTTAGTTTGTCTATGGTGCCTTATTCAAAAATACATTTGGAACAATAATTTTTTTGTAATTCATTTTGTGGTCATTCTATAAGAAATAAACAAGTGAAACTTTAAATACACATAGTTTAATAATATTATAGAAGTGTTGTGCTCTCAAATTATTGTTTTTGTTTATCAGTTTTACCTTCTGTCACCTTTAGTTAGTTTGTCTATGGTGCCTTATTCAAAAATACATTTGGAACAATAATTTTTTTGTAATTCATTTTGTGGTCATTCTATAAGAAATAAACAAGTGAAACTTTAAATACACATAGCTTAATAATATTATAGAAGTGTTGTGCTCTCAAATTATTGTTTTTGTTTATCAGTTTTACCTTGTCTGTCACCTTTATTTAGTTTGTCTATGGTGCCTTTTTCAAAAATACATTTGGAACAATAATTTTTTTGTAATTCATTTTGTGGTCATTCTATATGAAATAAACAAGTGAAACTTTAAATACACATAGTTTAATAATATTATAGAAGTGTTGTGCTCTCAAATTATTGTTTTTGTTTATCAGTTTTACCTTCTGTCACCTTTAGTTAGTTTGTCTATGGTGCCTTATTCAAAAATACATTTGGAACAATAATTTTTTTGTAATTCATTTTGTGGTCATTCTATAAGAAATAAACAAGTGAAACTTTAAATACACATAGTTTAATAATATTATAGAAGTGTTGTGCTCTCAAATTATTGTTTTTGTTTATCAGTTTTACCTTCTGTCACCTTTAGTTAGTTTGTCTATGGTGCCTTATTCAAAAATACATTTGGAACAATAATTTTTTTGTAATTCATTTTGTGGTCATTCTATAAGAAATAAACAAGTGAAACTTTAAATACACATAGTTTAATAATATTATAGAAGTGTTGTGCTCTCAAATTATTGTTTTTGTTTATCAGTTTTACCTTCTGTCACCTTTAGTTAGTTTGTCTATGGTGCCTTATTCAAAACTACATTTGGAACAATATTTTTTTTGTAATTCATTTTGTGGTCATTCTATAAGAAATAAACAAGTGAAACTTTAAATACACATAGTTTAATAATATTATAGAAGTGTTGTGCTCTCAAATTATTGTTTTTGTTTATCAGTTTTACCTTCTGTCACCTTTAGTTAGTTTGTCTATGGTGCCTTATTCAAAAATACATTTGGAACAATAATTTTTTTGTAATTCATTTTGTGGTCATTCTATAAGAAATAAACAAGTGAAACTTTAAATACACATAGTTTAATAATATTATAGAAGTGTTATGCTCTCAAATTATTGTTTTTGTTTATCAGTTTTACCTTCTGTCACCTTTGGTTAGTTTGTCTATGGTGCCTTATTCTAAAATACATTTGGAACAATAATTTTTTTGTAATTCATTTTGTGGTCATTCTATAAGAAATAAACAAGTGAAACTTTAAATGCACATAGTTTAATAATATTATAGAAGTGTTGTGCTCTCAAATTATTGTTTTTGTTTATCAGTTTTACCTTCTGTCACCTTTAGTTAGTTTGTCTATGGTGCCTTATTCAAAAATACATTTGGAACAATAATTTTTTTGTAATTCATTTTGTGGTCATTCTATAAGAAATAAACAAGTGAAACTTTAAATACACATAGTTTAATAATATTATAGAAGTGTTGTGCTCCCAAATTATTGTTTTTGTTTATCAGTTTTACCTTCTGTCACCTTTGGTTAGTTTGTCTATGGTGCCTTATTCAAAAATACATTTGGAACAATAATTTTTTTGTAATTCATTTTGTGGTCATTCTATAAGAAATAAACAAGTGAAACTTTAAATGCACATAGTTTAATAATATTATAGAAGTGTTGTGCTCTCAAATTATTGTTTTTGTTTATCAGTTTTACCTTCTGTCACCTTTGGTTAGTTTGTCTATGGTGCCTTATTCAAAAATACATTTGGAACAATAATTTTTTTGTAATTCATTTTGTGGTCATTCTATAAGAAATAAACAAGTGAAACTTTAAATACACATAGTTTAATAATATTATAGAAGTGTTGTGCTCTCAAATTATTGTTTTTGTTTATCAGTTTTACCTTCTGTCACCTTTAGTTAGTTTGTCTATGGTGCCTTATTCAAAAATACATTTGGAACAATAATTTTTTTGTAATTCATTTTGTGGTCATTCTATAAGAAATAAACAAGTGAAACTTTAAATACACATAGTTTAATAATATTATAGAAGTGTTGTGCTCTCAAATTATTGTTTTTGTTTATCAGTTTTACCTTCTGTCACCTTTAGTTAGTTTGTCTATGGTGCCTTATTCAAAACTACATTTGGAACAATAATTTTTTTGTAATTCATTTTGTGGTCATTCTATAAGAAATAAACAAGTGAAACTTTAAATACACATAGTTTAATAATATTATAGAAGTGTTGTGCTCTCAAATTATTGTTTTTGTTTATCAGTTTTACCTTCTGTCACCTTTAGTTAGTTTGTCTATGGTGCCTTATTCAAAAATACATTTGGAACAATAATTTTTTTGTAATTCATTTTGTGGTCATTCTATAAGAAATAAACAAGTGAAACTTTAAATACACATAGTTTAATAATATTATAGAAGTGTTATGCTCTCAAATTATTGTTTTTGTTTATCAGTTTTACCTTCTGTCACCTTTGGTTAGTTTGTCTATGGTGCCTTATTCTAAAATACATTTGGAACAATAATTTTTTTGTAATTCATTTTGTGGTCATTCTATAAGAAATAAACAAGTGAAACTTTAAATGCACATAGTTTAATAATATTATAGAAGTGTTGTGCTCTCAAATTATTGTTTTTGTTTATCAGTTTTACCTTCTGTCACCTTTAGTTAGTTTGTCTATGGTGCCTTATTCAAAAATACATTTGGAACAATAATTTTTTTGTAATTCATTTTGTGGTCATTCTATAAGAAATAAACAAGTGAAACTTTAAATACACATAGTTTAATAATATTATAGAAGTGTTGTGCTCCCAAATTATTGTTTTTGTTTATCAGTTTTACCTTCTGTCACCTTTGGTTAGTTTGTCTATGGTGCCTTATTCAAAAATACATTTGGAACAATAATTTTTTTGTAATTCATTTTGTGGTCATTCTATAAGAAATAAACAAGTGAAACTTTAAATACACATAGTTTAATAATATTATAGAAGTGTTGTGCTCTCAAATTATTGTTTTTGTTTATCAGTTTTACCTTCTGTCACCTTTAGTTAGTTTGTCTATGGTGCCTTATTCAAAACTACATTTGGAACAATAATTTTTTTGTAATTCATTTTGTGGTCATTCTATAAGAAATAAACAAGTGAAACTTTAAATACACATAGTTTAATAATATTATAGAAGTGTTGTGCTCTCAAATTATTGTTTTTGTTTATCAGTTTTACCTTCTGTCACCTTTAGTTAGTTTGTCTATGGTGCCTTATTCAAAAATACATTTGGAACAATAATTTTTTTGTAATTCATTTTGTGGTCATTCTATAAGAAATAAACAAGTGAAACTTTAAATACACATAGTTTAATAATATTATAGAAGTGTTATGCTCTCAAATTATTGTTTTTGTTTATCAGTTTTACCTTCTGTCACCTTTGGTTAGTTTGTCTATGGTGCCTTATTCTAAAATACATTTGGAACAATAATTTTTTTGTAATTCATTTTGTGGTCATTCTATAAGAAATAAACAAGTGAAACTTTAAATGCACATAGTTTAATAATATTATAGAAGTGTTGTGCTCTCAAATTATTGTTTTTGTTTATCAGTTTTACCTTCTGTCACCTTTAGTTAGTTTGTCTATGGTGCCTTATTCAAAAATACATTTGGAACAATAATTTTTTTGTAATTCATTTTGTGGTCATTCTATAAGAAATAAACAAGTGAAACTTTAAATACACATAGTTTAATAATATTATAGAAGTGTTGTGCTCCCAAATTATTGTTTTTGTTTATCAGTTTTACCTTCTGTCACCTTTGGTTAGTTTGTCTATGGTGCCTTATTCAAAAATACATTTGGAACAATAATTTTTTTGTAATTCATTTTGTGGTCATTCTATAAGAAATAAACAAGTGAAACTTTAAATGCACATAGTTTAATAATATTATAGAAGTGTTGTGCTCTCAAATTATTGTTTTTGTTTATCAGTTTTACCTTCTGTCACCTTTGGTTAGTTTGTCTATGGTGCCTTATTCAAAAATACATTTGGAACAATAATTTTTTTGTAATTCATTTTGTGGTCATTCTATAAGAAATAAACAAGTGAAACTTTAAATACACATAGTTTAATAATATTATAGAAGTGTTGTGCTCTCAAATTATTGTTTTTGTTTATCAGTTTTACCTTCTGTCACCTTTAGTTAATTTGTCTATGGTGCCTTATTCAAAAATACATTTGGAACAATAATTTTTTTGTAATTCATTTTGTGGTCATTCTATAAGAAATAAACAAGTGAAACTTTAAATACACATAGTTTAATAATATTATAGAAGTGTTGTGCTCTCAAATTATTGTTTTTGTTTATCAGTTTTACCTTCTGTCACCTTTAGTTAGTTTGTCTATGGTGCCTTATTCAAAAATACATTTGGAACAATAATTTTTTTGTAATTCATTTTGTGGTCATTCTATAAGAAATAAACAAGTGAAACTTTAAATACACATAGTTTAATAATATTATAGAAGTGTTGTGCTCTCAAATTATTGTTTTTGTTTATCAGTTTTACCTTCTGTCACCTTTAGTTAGTTTGTCTATGGTGCCTTATTCAAAAATACATTTGGAACAATAATTTTTTTGTAATTCATTTTGTGGTCATTCTATAAGAAATAAACAAGTGAAACTTTAAATACACATAGTTTAATAATATTATAGAAGTGTTGTGCTCTCAAATTATTGTTTTTGTTTATCAGTTTTACCTTCTGTCACCTTTGGTTAGTTTGTCTATGGTGCCTTATTCAAAAATACATTTGGAACAATAATTTCTTTGTAATTCATTTTGTGTCATTCTATAAGAAATAAACAAGTGAAACTTTAAATGCACATAGTTTAATAATATTATAGAAGTGTTGTGCTCTCAAATTATTGTTTTTGTTTATCAGTTTTACCTTCTGTCACCTTTAGTTAGTTTGTCTATGGTGCCTTATTCAAAAATACATTTGGAACAATAATTCTTTTGTAATTCATTTTGTGGTCATTCTATAAGAAATAAACAAGTGAAACTTTAAATACACATAGTTTAATAATATTATAGAAGTGTTGTGCTCTCAAATTATTGTTTTTGTTTATCAGTTTTACCTTCTGTCACCTTTAGTTAGTTTGTCTATGGTGCCTTATTCAAAAATACATTTGGAACAATAATTTTTTTGTAATTCATTTTGTGGTCATTCTATAAGAAATAAACAAGTGAAACTTTAAATACACATAGTTTAATAATATTATAGAAGTGTTGTGCTCTCAAATTATTGTTTTTGTTTATCAGTTTTACCTTCTGTCACCTTTAGTTAGTTTGTCTATGGTGCCTTATTCAAAAATACATTTGGAACAATAATTTTTTTGTAATTCATTTTGTGGTCATTCTATAAGAAATAAACAAGTGAAACTTTAAATACACATAGTTTAATAATATTATAGAAGTGTTGTGCTCTCAAATTATTGTTTTTGTTTATCAGTTTTACCTTCTGTCACCTTTAGTTAGTTTGTCTATGGTGCCTTATTCAAAAATACATTTGGAACAATAATTTTTTTGTAATTCATTTTGTGGTCATTCTATAAGAAATAAACAAGTGAAACTTTAAATACACATAGTTTAATAATATTATAGAAGTGTTGTGCTCTCAAATTATTGTTTTTGTTTATCAGTTTTACCTTCTGTCACCTTTAGTTAGTTTGTCTATGGTGCCTTATTCAAAAATACATTTGGAACAATAATTTTTTTGTAATTCATTTTGTGGTCATTCTATAAGAAATAAACAAGTGAAACTTTAAATGCACATAGTTTAATAATATTATAGAAGTGTTGTGCTCTCAAATTATTGTTTTTGTTTATCAGTTTTACCTTCTGTCACCTTTAGTTAGTTTGTCTATGGTGCCTTATTCAAAAATACATTTGGAACAATAATTCTTTTGTAATTCATTTTGTGGTCATTCTATAAGAAATAAACAAGTGAAACTTTAAATACACATAGTTTAATAATATTATAGAAGTGTTGTGCTCTCAAATTATTGTTTTTGTTTATCAGTTTTACCTTCTGTCACCTTTGGTTAGTTTGTCTATGGTGCCTTATTCAAAAATACATTTGGAACAATAATTTTTTTGTAATTCATTTTGTGGTCATTCTATAAGAAATAAACAAGTGAAACTTTAAATACACATAGTTTAATAATATTATAGAAGTGTTGTGCTCTCAAATTATTGTTTTTGTTTATCAGTTTTACCTTCTGTCACCTTTAGTTAGTTTGTCTATGGTGCCTTATTCAAAAATACATTTGGAACAATAATTTTTTTGTAATTCATTTTGTGGTCATTCTATAAGAAATAAACAAGTGAAACTTTAAATACACATAGTTTAATAATATTATAGAAGTGTTGTGCTCTCAAATTATTGTTTTTGTTTATCAGTTTTACCTTCTGTCACCTTTAGTTAGTTTGTCTATGGTGCCTTATTCAAAAATACATTTGGAACAATAATTTTTTTGTAATTCATTTTGTGGTCATTCTATAAGAAATAAACAAGTGAAACTTTAAATGCACATAGTTTAATAATATTATAGAAGTGTTGTGCTCTCAAATTATTGTTTTTGTTTATCAGTTTTACCTTCTGTCACCTTTAGTTAGTTTGTCTATGGTGCCTTATTCAAAAATACATTTGGAACAATAATTCTTTTGTAATTCATTTTGTGGTCATTCTATAAGAAATAAACAAGTGAAACTTTAAATACACATAGTTTAATAATATTATAGAAGTGTTGTGCTCTCAAATTATTGTTTTTGTTTATCAGTTTTACCTTCTGTCACCTTTGGTTAGTTTGTCTATGGTGCCTTATTCAAAAATACATTTGGAACAATAATTTTTTTGTAATTCATTTTGTGGTCATTCTATAAGAAATAAACAAGTGAAACTTTAAATACACATAGTTTAATAATATTATAGAAGTGTTGTGCTCTCAAATTATTGTTTTTGTTTATCAGTTTTACCTTCTGTCACCTTTAGTTAGTTTGTCTATGGTGCCTTATTCAAAAATACATTTGGAACAATAATTTTTTTGTAATTCATTTTGTGGTCATTCTATAAGAAATAAACAAGTGAAACTTTAAATACACATAGTTTAATAATATTATAGAAGTGTTGTGCTCTCAAATTATTGTTTTTGTTTATCAGTTTTACCTTCTGTCACCTTTAGTTAGTTTGTCTATGGTGCCTTATTCAAAAATACATTTGGAACAATAATTTTTTTGTAATTCATTTTGTGGTCATTCTATAAGAAATAAACAAGTGAAACTTTAAATACACATAGTTTAATAATAATATAGAAGTGTTGTGCTCTCAAATTATTGTTTTTGTTTATCAGTTTTACCTTCTGTCACCTTTAGTTAGTTTGTCTATGGTGCCTTATTCAAAAATACATTTGGAACAATAATTTTTTTGTAATTCATTTTGTGGTCATTCTATAAGAAATAAACAAGTGAAACTTTAAATGCACATAGTTTAATAATATTATAGAAGTGTTGTGCTCTCAAATTATTGTTTTTGTTTATCAGTTTTACCTTCTGTCACCTTTAGTTAGTTTGTCTATGGTGCCTTATTCAAAAATACATTTGGAACAATAATTTTTTTGTAATTCATTTTGTGGTCATTCTATAAGAAATAAACAAGTGAAACTTTAAATACACATAGTTTAATAATATTATAGAAGTGTTGTGCTCTCAAATTATTGTTTTTGTTTATCAGTTTTACCTTCTGTCACCTTTAGTTAGTTTGTCTATGGTGCCTTATTCAAAAATACATTTGGAACAATAATTTTTTTGTAATTCATTTTGTGGTCATTCTATAAGAAATAAACAAGTGAAACTTTAAATACACATAGTTTAATAATATTATAGAAGTGTTGTGCTCTCAAATTATTGTTTTTGTTTATCAGTTTTACCTTCTGTCACCTTTGGTTAGTTTGTCTATGGTGCCTTATTCAAAAATACATTTGGAACAATAATTTTTTTGTAATTCATTTTGTGGTCATTCTATAAGAAATAAACAAGTGAAACTTTAAATACACATAGTTTAATAATATTATAGAAGTGTTGTGCTCTCAAATTATTGTTTTTGTTTATCAGTTTTACCTTGTGTCACCTTTAGTTAGTTTGTCTATGGTGCCTTATTCAAAAATACATTTGGAACAATAATTTTTTTGTAATTCACTTTGTGGTCATTCTATAAGAAATAAACAAGTGAAACTTTAAATACACATAGTTTAATAATATTATAGAAGTGTTGTGCTCTCAAATTATTGTTTTTGTTTATCAGTTTTACCTTCTGTCACCTTTGGTTAGTTTGTCTATGGTGCCTTATTCAAAAATACATTTGGAACAATAATTTTTTTGTAATTCATTTTGTGGTCATTCTATAAGAAATAAACAAGTGAAACCTTAAATACACATAGTTTAATAATATTATAGAAGTGTTGTGCTCTCAAATTATTGTTTTTGTTTATCAGTTTTGCCTTCTGTCACCTTTAGTTAGTTTGTCTATGGTGCCTTATTCAAAAATACATTTGGAACAATAATTTTTTTGTAATTCATTTTGTGGTCATTCTATAAGAAATAAACAAGTGAAACTTTAAATACACATAGTTTAATAATATTATAGAAGTGTTGTGCTCTCAAATTATTGTTTTTGTTTATCAGTTTTACCTTCTGTCACCTTTAGTTAGTTTGTCTATGGTGCCTTATTCAAAAATACATTTGGAACAATAATTTTTTTGTAATTCATTTTGTGGTCATTCTATAAGAAATAAACAAGTGAAACTTTAAATACACATAGTTTAATAATATTATAGAAGTGTTGTGCTCTCAAATTATTGTTTTTGTTTATCAGTTTTACCTTCTGTCACCTTTGGTTAGTTTGTCTATGGTGCCTTATTCAAAAATACATTTGGAACAATAATTTTTTTGTAATTCATTTTGTGGTCATTCTATAAGAAATAAACAAGTGAAACTTTAAATGCACATAGTTTAATAATATTATAGAAGTGTTGTGCTCTCAAATTATTGTTTTTGTTTATCAGTTTTACCTTCTGTCACCTTTAGTTAGTTTGTCTATGGTGCCTTATTCAAAAATACATTTGGAACAATAATTTTTTTGTAATTCATTTTGTGGTCATTCTATAAAAAATAAACAAGTGAAACTTTAAATACACAGAGTTTAATAATATTATAGAAGTGTTGTGCTCTCAAATTATTGTTTTTGTTTATCAGTTTTACCTGCTGTCACCTTTAGTTAGTTTGTCTATGGTGCCTTATTCAAAAATACATTTGGAACAATAATTTTTTTGTAATTCATTTTGTGGTCATTCTATAAGAAATAAACAAGTGAAACTTTAAATACACATAGTTTAATAATATTATAGAAGTGTTGTGCTCTCAAATTATTGTTTTTGTTTATCAGTTTTACCTTCTGTCACCTTTAGTTAGTTTGTCTATGGTGCCTTATTCAAAAATACATTTGGAACAATAATTTTTTTGTAATTCATTTTGTAGTCATTCTATAAGAAATAAACAAGTGAAACTTTAGATACACAATGTTTAATAATATTATAGAAGTGTTGTGCTGTCAAATTATTTGTTTTTGTTTATCAGTTTTACCTTCCGTCACCTTTAGTTAGTTTGTCTATGGTGCCTTAATAATATTGGAGAAGTGTTGTTTAAAAATTACCAGTTTTTCTCGAAGGTATACATACTTATAAATATTGGATAAATTGAACTTGGCGATAAAATAATTTTAGTTTAGAAAGATCAAATCTAATATTTATAATCCGCGAAATAAAGTAAGCCATTTGTGCCGGTAATTTTCTATTGACTGAGTAAAATAGCGAATAAAATGCATGGGATTTGACATAGCTTAAAAGTTGATTATATTTATTTATGCAACAAGAGTAAAAAGTATGTTCGAATTGCGTACAATTTTTTTCCGTCTGCAATAAATTATTTCTCCACAACGTTAAAATAAGTGCACTTTTTTCACTTTCTTGTATTAAAAAAAGACATAGTTTATAAACCCATTTGAATGAAAAAAGGACTTTTTTAACAGATGTAAAAAAACATATCTTCCAAAGAAGCGCAACAGACTTTGGCGATCAGTGGGGTACTGAGATAAATACGCCTACAGCAAAAATATTTAGGAGCAGGGCAACTGAACGGCCCCACCCACCGGCTACCTCGTCTCTCACCTACAAACCCCTGTCTAACTTGGTGACAACAAGGCATTGCCCTTAAGAAAACATTTCATTTGATACCAAATTCGACAAATTTCTGACAACTTCTTGCGAAAAAAAAAGACGATCGAGTTGTCACAATTTTGACAGTTCTGCATAGCAACTCTTGAGAAAACATTTCATCTGATACCGAACACGTCATTTTTCTGACAAAATTTTGTAAAAGGCAAAAGCCAATCAGGTTATAAATTTTTTGACATTTCTGCATGGCAACACCCGAGAATACATTTCATTTCATACGGCATATTTCTGACAACTTAAAGAGTCATATTTTTGACATTCCTGCATGACAGCTCTTGAGAAAACATTTCATTTGGTACCAAACACGACATATTTCTGACAACTTTATGAAAAAAAACAAAAGACGATCGTTTTGTCATATTTTTGACATTTCTGCATGGTAACACCCGAAAATACATTTCATTTCATACCACACATGACATATTTCTGACAACTTAAAGAAAAAACAAAAGACGATAGTCATTTTTCTAGAAACTTTTTGTAATTGAAATAAATCAATCATTGGATGCTCTTATATTTCATTTAAACTGAAAGTATGAAATTTTGACAACATAGCAACAGATTTTGGATTTATTTCTGATGATAAACGAGTCGCTATGAGTGATTTGCAAAAATCAACTACTAATTTAGCTCTAAATTATAAGTGAGTTAAATGCTATACAAATAGCATATGTAATTTCGAGTTTTAAGATATACGCTTTATCCATTCTTCCCAATGTAACTATAGCTTCTAGTTTAGACCTTTAAAAATTATACACGAATATAGATTAACAGAATTGTACCCCAACCTTGAAGTAGCTTTAAGAATTTTTCTATCGATTCCCGTTACGGTTGCTTCGTGCGAAAGATCTTTTAATGAACTTAAGTTGAATAAAAATTATCTAAGATCGACGCTCAGTCAAAAAAGATTGTCAAATATGGCCATTTTGTCGATTGAGCAACGAATATGTAAGGACATAAACTTTGATAAAATTGATGACTTAGCAACAATTAAAGCCAGAAAAGTGGTATTGTTATAATAATTGTGAGAAGTTATACGTTTATATTAGTGTATATTTATTTCTTGTGGTTCATACAGAAAAACTGTTTAGTTATCATTAATATTCTTTATTTTTTTTCTTTATTGTTGACATTGTATGTACCTAATAAAACTTACTCTAAAAAATATATATTATTTTTTTCTATTTACGTACGTGTCCCTATATATATTTTCTAAAACACAAATACATATTTTTTCAAAACATATGGAGGGGGGGGGCGCAATTTTTTCCTTTTGTCTCAGGTGCTAAAATATCTAGATCCGGCTCTGATAATCATTTCCGTCTCATCACAAACAATTTCAGTTCTTATTAACCTATAAAAAATATTAACGGTAAACGTGATCGAAACAAAGTATTTATGAAAATAACTTACTTTTCCTATATGTAATTATCTTCTAAACTATTATTTTAACTTTACTGTTTAAATTCAATTTTGTACGGAACGTCTCACATAATCAAAGTAGAAACGCACTGTTGCCATATGTAATTTTATTTTCTATTGAACTTAACAAAGAATTGCTTAGGAATAGTTGTTGAAGAAGAACACCCTAAGTGCGTTATTAAGTATGCATGCTGAATACGGGCCATTACTTTCCTTTCCTAGGCTCTGTTCCATTTAAGCCATTCAGTAGATGGCACTGGCAACAGCGCAAATCTGTAGTAGCCGAAATTACATTGGGTAAACTTGTCTCTTGTCTCTAATTTCAGCCAATGAGACACGTCAGAACTATTCCCTATGCTTTTCAGAGACGTCAGAACTATTCCCTATGCTTCGCAATACTGAATGGCTTAAATGGAACAAGGTATAAAGGTGACAGAAGGTAAAAACGTTGGTGCTGTAAGAGAATAAATACTGTTTAAAGCAATATGAATTTCATTAAAAGTAAATTTAATTTCAACTTCTATCATTTTACAAAAAATAAAATTGAGCAGAATTAATGTCAAATATTTAAGGCATTTCGTGTAAATTTTTTTATAAGAAATTAAATTTACTTTTTTACTTAAACAGCATTTACATTTTCTGAGAATGAGTAATTTTTTTCTGAAATTTATATTGCCTCCCTTACCTTCGGGTTGTCGTCTTTACTGATTCGTGATAAGTAATCCGAATTAGTGTTAACTAATCCGCAAATACCTGATCCTTAGATTTCTAAACAGGCTTCAGTCACAGCGGGATGTCACAGAAATATAATATTATTCCGGGAACAAGATATGCGTATGGCTATAGCAAATTTATAATAATATATATTTTTTATACTCTAAAAGTCGAAAATTCAAAAATTGCATTCGAAAAATGCACGAATATTGACAAAAGCAATCAATGAAACCTGACTACCCTCCTTTAGAGTATAAATTTAAAAAAAATTGTTAACCATTAGGTACTCATATTTATCTCAATATTGTCCCCTAACAATAAATTTTAGAAAACTATTTAATTTATAAGATTCCCTGATGTCAATAGCAACCACACTAAAACTGACGTTCGAATCCGTTGACACACATCATAAGTGTGCACCTATCTGTGGTGAAATGAAGTAAAAATATTTTTGATGTAGGTATTATTATATTTTTGTAAACACTGTATGGGCGCCACTGCATAAACAAACATTTATATAATGCAGCGTTTCTTAACCTTTTCAAGGCGCGACCCAAATTTACCTATTATAATGGTTTCGCGACCCACTATATAGATTTTTTTTTTAAATAAAAATTCATGTCTTATTATAAACAATAATTTATTTATCAAAATATAGGAATAGGTACCTATATCACATACCTAGGTACATATTTTAAAGAAAATAATAAAAATTTAACACCATAACAAGATCAACAATTTCAAATAAAACGAAGTTTGTTACAATTTGGAAAATACATGAATTTGATACAATTTTAATATTGTCTGATAGTCAAATTTTCGAAAGATAAATATTACCTGCCTATATTTGTCCAATTTGAATTTCGAACATGATTGAAAATGCATTCAAAATTAATAATACGAGTAGCTTACAATAATTAATGTTAATTACTGTGAACCTTGAGTTTGCGTAAGTTTCTAAAGTTCTTCGAATTACAGCGGTTCCTAAAATTTAGTTTTAGTAATTAAGAGATTGGTGTGTCTTTTTTAAAACCAAAATGAAGTCAAAAGTCTCTCTTACATTAGTAATATTTTAGTGAAATTTTATATACATTTTAATACAATATGATTGGCATTTTATAATCAAAATTATAAAATTCTGAATAGTTTACGCGACTCACTCATACCCCTTCGCGACCCAAATTTGGGTCGCGACCCATAGGTTAAAAAACGCTGATATAATCTATATTATGTGAAACACAAAACATATTAACATGTGAATAACTATAATAAACGTACATGATATTTGATTTATATTATATATTCATCATAATCAGTAGTGGACATATATACATCAACTTCTCCAGTCAATTTATCCTCGATATAAAATTCAATAATTAATAAAAATGTGTTAGTTTTCCATGGATTATTAAAAAATGGAAAATGGTTTGATTTCGGTACCAAATCCTTCATATAATAAAAACCCTAAAATAAATAACAAAATTAATTATGAAAAGATAATTATGTCAAAATATGTTATTTTTGAAATATATAAAGTACACTAAGAACTTGTGATGCATGGTCATAATTTTGTGAATATTTTTTTGATCGTGTCCTACGTATTTATTATGAATTTAGCTCGTAACACAAAATTGTGTTACCAAATTCAAACAGCCTTTATATGTCATATATTTCATATCAGAATAGATCATTATTTTTTTTCTCTCATTGAAGCAAATGCAATTTAATTTCACAATAGCAGCTGTTAATAGGGTAAGCGACCTTTTACTTTAATGAAAGAAATGTATGTAGGTATGTATGGAAGTAGTTATTGCCAAGCTTTCGGAAATTGTATAAAACAGTATGATAATAATTTTGTCTAGTGCATTATTATTTAGTAATTTTGGAAATAATTTTTTTCCGTCGTAAATGTAGATTCAAATGAAAAACAATTTCTTGGGGATGTAGGTCCAGGGACTAAATAAATTTATTTTTTTATCGACGTTTTGGTTTTTTTTTTATTATTAAGCCTTATTCATGATTCTGTAGACAAAGTTTTACATTCAACATTTGTACATCAACGTTTGTTTTATATGTAGTATTACTCATATAAAAATACAAATGAAAACTACGTTTTAATTGTTGTTTAAATATATCTAATTTTACAAGAAATTTAGCAAAGAATAAAACTTATCAAAGAAAACACATGAAAAATACAAATATTGAGATTTACTGCACGAAAACTATCAGCGGAACTAAATTTTAAGTGCAAAAACTGTGGTTTTATTGTCAACACAAAAAAAATACGCAAGTGGCGAAACTCCTTAGTTTGTAATAATAAAAAGAAAACAAAAAACCGTTGACTATAACCTAAACGTAGGCAGAATCCGTTGGTGGCGCTGTAAGCGCATCTGTCATGGCGGCCAGTAGGACATGTCAGATTTGTTTACATATTGAATGAGCGCTTTCTGACCCAAAATATTGTTAACAGTTCATATCAACACTCTTTTTAAGTTTGTTTTGTCGAACCGATCATTAAAACACATAGTTGAGAGGTAACGAGTCATAAATTCGGGATTAGATTTACGACAATTTTGACTTGGAACTGCAATCTGCAGGAATAAATATTAGTAAAATCAATTAAACTATAAATTTTATTAATAAGTACAGTCAATAATTGTCTTAAAACTACATACCTGCAAAATAGGGTAGTCTCTCATATATTTTTTATTTATTTTTCTTAAAGAGCAGTTACATCTAAAAGTATCTGCGAAAATCCGAGTAAAAAATTCCTTTTAATAAGCGAGATATTAATTTTTAAAATTTGATTTTCTTGTGTCACGTGATAGTGACGTACTAGTTGTACAGTACCAGCGGTGTGCTATGACTGGTTTATGCGGCGTCGTATCACATTCGAACATGGAGTAGGGATTTCAACTGGTCTCCCATTGGAAGGTCATCTAGTACATCAGCAAAATTTAAATGCTTTATATCTTTTGTAACAATCAATTTATATTATGATTTTTTCCCTGTTGTTTACCTATCAACACTAATATTTTTAATAAATTTTTAATATTTTTATTCCTCAGAGAATACCCTATTGTATACCTAATTATTCTTCTTTGTGAAATGTAAGGAGCAGTCAAATTTATTTATCAGATTCGAGATTTCCGAAATATTTAAACTTATTTTCCATCAAGTTTTTCTTCTTTTCCAAAAATTATGGAATATATCTTGAATTTTTGTTACACTCCTAAACACTTTAATACAGCACTTTTTGATTTACATTATGTTAATTTGCTTTAATTCACTTATTTTACGAACATTTTCAAAAGAAATTACACAAACAAAGCTTGAGAACTTATTTTTCTAGTAAACGAAAAGATGGTTCTTGACATTTACATATTTGACATGTCTTACTGGCCGCCATTAATTTACTTCCATAAAATTCGGCTGGTGTCGTCTTCTATTCTGCGGGTCCCAATTGCATTTTAAATTTTAGTTTACAATATTAAAATATTATATAAATTTATAATAAGCTGCACTTAATTTTTTTATGTCCGTTTTTTTATGTGGGTCATTTCTAACTTCATTGTAGTCAAAAGTGTGATTATTTTCTTTTGCATGTTTTGCCAGAGCACTTTGTTGTTTTGAGTTCTTTTTTTTGTTTGTTTCACTATTAAAATGTTTGGCCAATAGTTTTCGTACAGTAAACGTCAAATATGAAGTCTCTTTTCATTTTAATTGATGACTCATCATTATAGAACTATAATGGTTTATATTTCTCATGTATTTTCTTTGGTAAGTTTTATGCTTTGCTTAATTTCTTGTAAAATTAGATGTATTTAAACAACAGTTAAAATGTAGTTTTCATATGTATTTTTATATGAGTAATAATACATGTAACAAATCTTGATGTACAAATGTGGAATATAAAACTTTGTCTACAAAATTATGAATAAGGTTTAACAATAAAAAATTGAAACGTCGATGAAAAAGAAAAGTTATAGTATTTTATATACTCAGGGACTAAAGTGCATATTCAATCCTGTGGGTGAGCGGAAGGTGAGGGAAATAATCACCTGACTGATCGAATGCACTTTAGTCCTGTGGTATATACGCTATTTTTCGCACTCCCGTATCAAAAAGAACCGTATTAGTGTAAAAGAAATTAATCTTACAATTTGACAATACAAATGTCAAAAATTTTGTTCAAATTTAAACTCAACGCCTGCTCAAAATGTAGTGCAGATACGAATAAATAAATCATAGTAACTATATAATGTTATGGAAACATCTTGTTTATTTTTACTTTAATCCCCCAGGGATTTTTTTCATATTTCATCCCTCTGGGACTGAATTTGAACTTCAGTCCCTGAAATGAGTGATTAGAATCGCTCTTCAGTCTCGGAAGTGCGAAAAATTTATTTAATTCCTGAATCGATATTTGCAAGAAATTGGTTCCATTATTTATTAATGCCATGGATACTAAGTACATTAGGTGCGTTCAATAAGGCCAGCAAAACAAGCAACCAGAAGTAAAATTTGTTGCACAACTTTGCTAGCCTAGCATTTGCTTGATATGCTCGCAATCAATCCAAGCCACAAATTTCTCGCTTGTCTTGCTAAGTGTCAAATATAATGGCGGCAAATACAAGTTATACATACATGAAATTAACTTAAACTGTTTCTATTTATTTATACGATGCAGTGGCGGTGCATGAACTTAGAGTGAGGTGAGCCCAAATATTATCTTTTTCGGTTCAAGTACAAACATTTTTGAACGCTACTTAAATAATCAACACACAGTTAGATATTACCTATACCTATTGTAAATGTACGAAAATAAAAATATACAATAAATCAATCCGGCGTTATTTCATATTAGCAATTGAAGAGCGAAAGAATATCAGGCTGACGGCTGAACACGAATGGTAGGCTAGACGCTATACAGCTGAATTCTCCCCACCACTTAACCGAGGCCGAGACATTCTCATCCTTACGTATATTATTACATTATAATAATTCCGATGCTTTATTTTGCTATTTTACGCTTATATATTATAAGATTATATTTATATAAATAAAAAAATAAATATATCATCACGGCATATTACCCATTACTGGGTGTGCCAATCTGCTTTATTCGCAGATATCGGTAATGATGATGATGATTTATATAATTCAAAAAAACTAATAATGAAAATATTAGTTGCAAAAGTAATAGGGTACTATACCATAGTCAAATTTTAACTATCTTAAATAAGAAAACGAAAATATACATAAATTAATGAGTATTAGTGAAAAAATTTTGTTTCAATATTGATTAAAGTTGATTATTAATTAGGTATGACGCGGTAGGTCCTAAGAATTTGATTGGTCGCCTGATTTTAAAAACGAGATTCGCGCGTCTGCTGCGGTCACCTTTGAAAGATTATGAACTGTCACGTTGTTGTATAACCTAACAAAGAATTTACAATTTTATGTTTCATGAATTTGTTTAATTATAATATCTACTAATATTAACAATAATAATGTATTTATAATTAAATCAATTTGCAATATGTATTAATTAAATTAATAATATTATTAACTAATCAAAACAAACAAACACTAGCGCCATCCGCCGTCATACTTTGTGTCATAATAATGTCAAACTGTTTCAATGTTCTATAATTTATTAAGAAAAAAATGCTTTGCTTATTATTTATGTTAAATAATAATTTCTTTGTGAATATTACGTATAAGTTTTTATATAAAAATATTTCAGATGTGCAAACATGAGAAAAATCTGTTCTCTCTAACTAACTAACACCATTGGAAGTACCAGCTACGTCACGCAAGAAATTCTTAACTTTAAAAATTCATATCTCGCTTATTACGTAAAATTTTTAAGTCGCGTTTGCACTAAAATTCTTATTTCATCCTGTTCTTACAGAAAAAAATTAAAGAAATTATGGTATAGGACCCTATTATTGTAATAATTTATTTATTTACCTTTTTTCTTAAAATATATCAGTTCAGTTAAATTATTTCCATTGATATAAATAGTTCGTATTATTGTTAAATTTGTCTCTTCTTGGTTGTTAGTAATTTTACAATTCTACAATTCATGATATATTACCAGCTATACATTGTTTATATTTATAAATGTTTAGATTAAAAAACTGTGACAAGTAACAATACAATTAAAATAGAAATAAATAATAGTTTTAAATTTATGAAAACATAAAAAAATAACAACAAAACAATAAATAGTAATTACTAAATCGTTTTTATAAAAAAAAATAAAATAAATATAAAATAAATATACTTGTTTGAAGCAAGTATTTTCTGCTGTAGCGCTTGCCGTGCGATCTACTCGGAAGGACAGAGGCCAAGTTACCGCTTAGCTCATCGGCTATTCGATGGTGTGGCGTAGTGGCGTTTCGACGTATGGTAGTCGGCAGTGTGGACTGTTCCCGGCAGTAGTGTAGGGCGCATTGAGGGAAAATCATTCCGTCTCACTCGCACTTGCATATTCCCCATGAGGACAGCATAATTTGTCCTGTGTGTAAATTCGCGTGAAAATAACGCTATTTGAATGGTTATTTGGCATATTATAGTAACAATAATTGTTTGTGAGTTCATATACCTCTTATAGATTTATAATACTTCAATTCATTTTAATAAAAAAAATATAAAATTTTACAAATGTATTGAATTTAAGAGGTGATGCCTGGCCTCACCTGCCTCATCTGACGCACCGCCACTGATATGGTGTGTGTTTGTCTACCATATGTTTACAAGGCTTTATGGATGTTTATAACATTATTAAAATTAAAATATTTTGTTATAGTCAATATAACTTCTTCCAAATTAATCCCACTATTTGCAAATAAATGTATAAATTCATTTTCCATTAGTTCGCAAACCAAGAAAAGAGATACGAGAGATATACAATTACACAATGTTATATTTGACAGCAGTGCCGTAACTAGGGCGTGGCAAAGGTGGCACACGCCACGGGCGCAAAATTCTGAAGGGCGCAAAATTTTAAGCATTTATATGGTTTTAGATCAAATATTTCTAGAATCTATTTTCTAAATTTAACAAATCTACAGATAGACCAGTCGGCAAAGTGTTTATTGTGGAAATAATTGGTGACAAGCTGGCGTGAATTTTATTCTCTTTATTGGGACCTTGAAAAAGACATACCAATTTTGCACCCTCTACCGACCCCGGATTTTGCCGTAATCTTGGGTGAAAGGTGCAAAAAATGAGTGTTTGGCTATTTTCTTGAAAACCGGGATCCGTATCAAAATTTTTCAAGAATACAAAATTAAAGCTCGTAATTTTCTAAATCCATAAAAGGATTCTTACATTTTTTTTGCCTAGGATGAACTCTCAAAGAGTGATGTTAAAATATAGTTAATCAGAATAACAATTTATGACAAATTTAATTTACTCAAAAAATAAACAATATTAGGTATTTAAAACTTAATATATATCTTGTTTCATTTAAGTCATTCAGTATTGTAGAGAATTGGATATAGTTTTGAATTCTAGGATTGGCTGAAATTGGAGACATGAGACAGGTTTACCCAATGTAATTTTGGCTACTTAAAACTGACACTGATGCGAGCGCCATGGAACAGAGTATAGACGATTTTTGCCGATGAGCGGTTCGCGAGTTACTAATAACTTAAACATATGAAATTTCTCTAAAATTTTAAACATCTGCAAATTATTTCATTTGAAATTTCAACACATATTAAATACGTAATATTGTATATCTTTGATCGTGTCAAAATTTTAATTTAAATGAAAATATGAGAACTAAGCTGATTTGCAGATTTTTTAAATTTTTGAAAATGTTCATGTAAGTTTAAGTTGTTATTAACTCGCGAACCGCTCATTAGAACTTTATTTTGTTTTTATTTTTTTGAAATAGAGGCGCAATTTTTTTGCCACAGGCGCTCAAAGCCCTAGTTACGGCTCTGTTTGACAGTTGTATAACTTTCTCGGTTGCTTGAGTCACGTGTCTGCTCGCGCCCTGTAAGTAGCTAGCAAATCGTTGAGTCAACTAAGCAACAAGTCTCGTTTACTTACCTATCATTTTCTTGATTTGCTTACTTCATTGAACGCACCTATTATGTAGTAGTTATGCTATGGTAATATTGTCAAGTAATTGTTATTGTCACTGGGATAAAGCCTAAAAAATTAACAGAAGCATTCATAGCCTACCTACTTTGCAAATTTTATTAAAACTTTCTGATGCGTAATCCGTGTAGAATATTAAAACATTGTAGTAAGACATAAAATATTGTATGCACCACGGGTGTTACTTGACGTTTATAGCCCTTGGGCGATTTATAAACCCTCTGGCCATAGGCCCTCGGCCTAATAAAATATTGCACTCGGTGCGCATAAACATTTTTGTTATATTTGGTATACAGGCTGTTCCTTGGATACGGGACACCTCGATTATTTTCTTTATTATTGGAATTAGAAGAAAATCATTGAAATGAAAGTTGTACAAGATAGATGGGGTCATTCAATTATTAAAAAAAATAACCAGTGGTTCTCAAACTATGACATAGTTATATATTTTTAAATGGGATGCTATATATTTTTTAGGTCCATTCGATAGAGTATTTTTTTCTGAATCCAATACATATGTAATCATTTTATATTCTAACATAATAAAAGTATTTGGAAAAATGAAATTGAAATTTAAATAAATTTTATTTTTATAGTTATTTTTTAGTAGACAATGCTTAGCAGTTTTTGTTTTTAATACATAGCCAACTAAAAAATAACTATAAAGGCTCATTCACTGCACTGAAATTAAGCAAAATTATGAATAGTAATTAGAATTATACTTATAAATAAGTTTATGTCAATGCATTCAAACGTCAGCGTTCGAAAGCTTCAAATTAATATTGTACAGTGAGTTGAAAAAAATCCTAACTCGAAGTAGGCTATGAACAATGAAACGTATGTCAATTTAAAAATACTTAATTAAAAGTATATTTGACATGAGATATTGTCAAAGTTTTTATTCTTGAGTCTTATTTTAGAAATGAAAACAAATTAGAAAACGGCAAATGTAAATATACTGTATCCTTCTTTATTGTGTTTTTCTCAATTTTGACATCTTGACTTTTGAATTAATATGATCAGACTTACGTTTCTCTGTTCATAGCCTACTCCGAGATAGGAATTTTGTTGAACACACTGTACTTAATTTAAATTAACTTATAACAATTTTATGCATACGTCATATATTTTATTTATAATTATAAATATAAGTATGTCAATCAGATTGAACCAAAAAATGACAGAATATGTTTCGTCATGTTTTAAGACGGTCATTTGTAAGTATAATTTTACATTATATTTTTTTAAATATAATTATTATTTCTAATTATAATTTCAGTGCTGTGAATGAAGCCTAAAAATAAATGTATTTAAATTTCAATCGAATTTTTTTAATATTTTTGTTATGTGAGGATAAAAAGTAATTAAATGGTTGAATTCAGAAAAAATACTCTATTGAAAAAAAATATATACCATTTCATATTAAAAAAATAAAACTTTGTGTTATGTATGAGAACCACTGGTTAATTTTTTTCTTTTTTCTCTAGGTGAATGTCTCCCTTCATCTACTACAACTTTTAATTGAATGATTTTTTTCTATTTCCAATAACAAAGAAAATAATCGAGATGTCCCATATCCGAGAAACACCCTGTATAAAATACTATAAATTTATTTTTTTAAAAATGAATGAATATTTAATGGGGTATAGTGACTTAAAAAAAGAATAATAATATGCAATTATCTTGCCTTTTTAACGGGACACCTTTTAATGAAATTCCCTCCAATTTCTTTCTCAATGAATTTATACTCATTGTTGAGAAGGTCACACGCATTTCTTCTGATTGTTAATGGAAGTGGTTTGAACCTATTACTGAAAAACCCGTATAGTTGCAAATTGATCTGAAAGTTATATCGTATGTAACATCACAATAATTGTCTGAAATTTAATTAGTATTTTTTTAACAATTTCACTTATGAACTGTCATCCAATGAAACTGAAATAGATGTATTTTTCTGTTCTGTCGTATTATAGTGACTATTCCTCACATCATGTTTTACACCAATCAAAATACTTTATTTTGCATAGAAACCGCGTATTACAGGGATTATGCAGTTCATAATTAATTCAGCCAATGGCATTTGAGAATTTTACTTAGATACCATGTAGTGATAAGCGAATATACCCTTGACGACGTGGTACAACCGATTTTGAATATTCGCTGGGCCCCAAATGTAATATCACCACACTAACCATGCACCAGTAAACATGTTGTTTTATTTATCAACAAACATCAAAAAAAAATATCTTATTTTTGTTGTCAAATTTATTCATTGTGTAATCTAACGAATACCACTTGTGTGTTTAGTATCAGAATATATTGTGTTGATATACTCAACGTATTATTTTAGAATACCACTCCTCCTTCGGAATCGTGATATTGCAACATAATACGTTTCATGGCAACACATTCAACCTGAACATACGTGCGGTATTATACATGAATATACGCATACTAAGGCTCGGGCCACACTATGCGTTTTGGCGGGACCGGTTTAACGGGACCGGTTGACCGGGAAGAAAACAACTTATTATTTTAAATGAATGCGTCTACGTCAATGCGGTTGCGGTCCGGTTGCCGAATACTACCGCAGCATGTTGCGGTTTGACAGGACAGTCAATTTGCCGCATGACAACTACAACACATTGGAGATAATACGATTGTTCACAAGGATCTAGTTTTGTTTTTTAATAGACAACGTATACTATTTGAGCTCTGCATTGATCAGATGTTGGTCCGACTGTGTCCGAATCGGATTGTCATTGCTGCCGTCCTGTTTAGCGGGACATATGTGGACGCTGTATGATCCATCCCGTTCAACCGAATGCGGTTTCACCGGTCCCGCTAAAACCGCATCCGGTTAAACGGGATGGATAGCACAGCGTCCACATATATTCCGCTAAACAGGACGGTAGCGAGAACAACCCGATTCGGATACAGTCGGACCAACATCTGATCAATGCAGAGCCCAAATAGTATACGTTGTCTGTTGAAAAACAAAATTACACCCTTGTTAACGCTGAAATTATCTCCAATGTGTTGTTGTAATGCGGCAAATTGACCGTCCGTTCAAACCGCAACATACTGCGGTAGTATCCTGCAACCGGACCGCAACCGCATCGGTGTGGACGCATTCATTTAAAACAATAAGTTGTTGTTTTTCCGTTCAACCGGTCCCGTTAAACCGGTCCCGCCAAAACGCATAGTGCGTAGCCCGGGCCTAAGCGTATATTCACTGTAACCATGACAAAAATATTATTTACCTGATTTGTTTATTTTGCAATTAATTGTCAAAATGTCCAAAATTGAATCGTTATGGTGAATGTTACATAGTTACGAGCACCAAAAATAATAGAAATAACTATTTCCTCCTGGATCGACGTATTGCCGTAAAACTTTACGGGATGTTCTATCGTAATACGTCTCATCAGTCGGCAGTATTTTTGATTACTTTCGAAGCCCTTATGCTATAACTGACTATCGGCTGTATAATGTAGCATGTAGCACATCACTTAAACCGACATAGCTAATTATGTTATCCAATCAAAATATATGACTGTGTTAAAAAAAAAAACGTAATGTCACTTGTTACATTTGTTTGTCTTTGCCAAAATATTTAACTACGTCGTTTAATATAAGCGATGTGCTACATAATACAGCCGTATATAATTCATTAACTTATAAACCATTAAGAATGCATGATTTTCCTTAGTAACCAAGTATTACAGCGGTTATTATTAAGTAACCATGCGACCGCGAAACACAACTTAATAACGCAAATAACCGATGTTATATAGCATAACTAAGAAAAATTGAGCTATCTGATTGGTCTATTTTCCGATGAGTTGTATAGTTGTAACATATACAACTCGAGCTTCAAAAATCATCTGAATATAAATTTACGGACTCGATGTAATACCTGAAAACACAAGCTCACCTACTACATCCAGTCTCGTTGTGTTTCCTAGGCAACACATATTGTCCTCTCAACTGTATATTAGATTGTTTTCGAACTACTGACAAATATCAAGCTGCAATATTACAGTGATTATTTATGACATTTCTTACAACCAATGAAATATTCTATTTTATGTTACGTGTCTGCGTTTTAACCAATCCTGTCATTATTATACTGAGAATAAAGCTTTAGGGATTATTTCCGAGAATAATCTCTGTAGCTTTTGTTTTTGTTGACATATGTCAGATAGTAATCAAGAAGTAAGTAAAATGACCGAAAAATACCAATTTTGTGCCATTTCTGATGATGAAATAAACCAAAATATTATGGAAACCACTTCTAGAAATACCATAATTAGTAATTGTATCCTTTGATCATTTATTTTGTATTGTCAAAGTGTGTTCTAATTGTCAAAATAGACTTACAAACTGAGCCATTTAAATGAATAAAGCTAATTAATTCCGATAGTAGATAGCGATAGCGTTATAATAGCATAACAGCCTGATTCCGTTGATTGAAACTTGTGGATCAAAAAATAATCTAATTAAATATATTTCGAGAGTTCGATAAATTAGAAAATAATTCTCCAGATTGTTTCTCAAACTTGTTGCCATTTGGATATAGCCACTTCCCTACGGGCTTTCGTGACTATCGCTTGGCAACTAGTTTTCGAAAGGTCTGTCAAATTATTTTCAATTTATTCTCACTCTCTTGTTATATTGTTACTGACAATATTTTCACAATAATAAGTGTTGCTAAGATACAATGTTAGTGCTGTTGTTATAATTTTTGAAAAACAGAAAAGATGTTTTTTTTTCATAGAATTGTCATGCCAAATACCATTCGTGACAAATTTTACTTTAGGAATTTTTTGCAAAAATCACTCATGCTTGTTGCTTGAAAATAGACAGTTGGCCCTATGTTTTCTTTTAAGCTGTATAAAAAATAATACCACAGTGTAAACACTAAGGTGTGGTAATTCATCAAAAACATCATATTTACGAATTTGACATGCACTAGATGCCTCAGCGTATAAGTTTAGAAATGATAAAATCAAATACGGCATTACTTCCTCCTAACACGTTTAGATATGTTCCCGGCACATAATTGTCACTTGAATTGGAATTATTCAATTTTGATTATTTTGTCTTTTTAAAAGTAATAATCAGAATCACCAGAATAGTATAACCCCAAAAGTCCCTACTTTTTCCAGCTTAGTTTCGCCGATTTAGCGTTATGTAATACTAGTTATACCTTATACCGGACGAAGGCGTATAATTGTTATTTGTATAAAGCCGCGAAATCTCTCCGTACAATTTCCAGAGCGCTAAAGGATTTCGCGGACAAGGTGTATACAATATTTTTTGTAAATAATCTTTGAAAAGAGATTAAATATATTTTTAAAGTACAAATCAAGGATTGTTGTCATATATTAAAAACGTCCTTGTCAATGTCATATTATTTGACTTTTAGTTTAACGGACGTTAATATAGTAACGGCCGCGAAATGGCAGCTACGAAATGTTTAGTTCGTGTGCTGTTGCACAAAATAGTTATTAGGCCGATATAAAACAAATAACGGACGGGGCTGAAATTTGTAAATCGAGACGATAGCCGTGGTTCATTATCAGCCAAGTCTATTATTTGCATATCGGCCCTGTGACGTTTAAGATTTTTCATAATGACATAAAATTTAGACATTTAGGAATATCTTCTGAAAATTCTTTCTCCCATCAATTTTTTTTTGTCGTTGTTTATAAATTTTCTGTTACAACAGCTCTTATGCTGTAATGCATCCGATGACACTTTTGCTTAAACTTCAATTAAATCATAGTAACTGTATGATATTACGAAAATACTAATTTACGTAACAAGACCTGAAAATGATACTTTACTGAATGAGCAAGATACCAGGGCGAGTCGCAGGTGAGCCTTAGAAGCTTGTGAGCCCAGTAAAGACATTTTCAGGTCATGTTGAGTACAAAATGTATTTCGCGGATACGAAAAAAAAATCTTTTGTGGCCAGCACATTACCTTTCGTCAGTTATATGAGGCATTTACGAAAATTATACCTGTGAATTGTTACCGGTAAACAGCTGTTTATCAGGTTATAGCTACCGGAATCGATATTTTAAGAACGCAAATGGTAAACAGGGCAGATCCATAACATATAAAAAAATTTGAAAAAGGTTAGAAATTTGATGTAGTTAACAAACTGAGCAGTCATACTTTGAACACATTTCCACTTTTAACGAGTGCGCTTCGCTTTGCATCACTACCTTTTCTTGAGATTACATTCTTCATGAATCCGGTAGATGAATCTAGTAGATATTGTACAATTTTGGAACACGGTAACTTTTTACCACTCGTGTTTTCGAACACAGTTGGTAGATGCGGTTTCTACCGGTAGAATTTAGGTAAATGCCTATTTATTTTCTATACAATCCTTGCAAAAGATTCTAAATTTCTTGTTTGTACTTTACCTTTCGACAGTTGTACATGTTTTATATAAATTCTATCCAGAA